>OY744483.1:320749038-321164714 GCA_963556165.1 Tipula helvola
ACGCCCAAAAATATCGAATTATCGGTCTGTTTGTAAAGTCAAAATGTCAAATAAACTCGAAATATCGAAAATACTTAGGAAATCTCCAAAATCTATTAAATTCAAGATTCAGATTTGCATGTGTAAGTCTGTCACATACCGTTAATCTCGAAAACCCCTTAAAAAATCGGATAATCTCGTTTTCCAAATAAACCGGGTGCATGGAAAATTTCGTTTAATTTACCGTTTACCGGTAATCAAAAAAATCCGGTAAATGAGAAATATAGATTACAAATTTATGGTCGCAATGCTTATTGAATCCGCTTATCTGTAACAAGAATATTCTGATATATCTAATCGAGATCAAATAATGTTTCTTGAAGCGACAAAGGAATGCAAAGAGCCACTCCGATCAAAAATTTGATCTAAAAGCAAAAATCCAAATCTTGTTGTTGCTTTCATTGTAAGCTGTGATCTGATGCAGATCGTTATGCGTCAATAAATGCAAATGTTGATAAATTTAAAGAAATTGGGGACTTAACACCTCAAAAAATTGATTCATTCGAAGATTTTGATTTAATTGTTGAATTTGAAAAATGTCACAAATTTGTAGCAATTGAAAGAATTTGAAATATTTGGCCAATCTTTTCAACGATTTGAGAAAGAGATTTAGAATTTCAAAATTTCAGTAATTTAAAAATTTTTTAAAATAATTAAAAATTTGAAAGTTTTGACACACTTGAGGAAATATTAGAATTTACAATAATTGAGAATTTGAAGAATTTGAAAAGTTTAAAGGTTAAATGGAATTTGCAGAATTTCAGGAATCTTAAAAATTGGATATTCAAAATATTTTAAGAATTAAATAGTCGTTTAAATTAGAATTTAATAATTTTGATGATTTTACAAAATTTGAATAATTTCAAGGCTTAAATTTTTAACTCTACTTAAGGCAGTGGTAAGGCCATTTACTTTACCATTTAGTGTAGGAAAAATACTGATCGAAGAAGAAAAATTTCTTAGCGCTTACAGGTCAAAATAGTTTAATAAATAAAACACAAAATATTGAAAAATACTTTTTGCAGACATATATTTACGCACACCTTATACATTTATAACAATTTAATTTGTAGCTGGCTTGAAAAACATTTCGAGCATATTAGGACTCGCTTGAATTAAGTTCACTGTTTCACCTGGATCATTGATAATCACCTCTGTAATTTCATCTCGGCACCAAACGAATAAATCTCCTTTCACCTCTAAAAATTTAATACGGATCGTGTATTTACAATTTGGTTTTAATCGTAATGATTTTCCAAGACTAATTATTATTTCATCATTCCAATCTGGATTAGTTGGTGAAAACGATAAGTTTTCGCTGTTATTGGTTTTATTATCGATTTCCAAAATTTCGACTTGTATCAGTTTGCTTTGAGGTTCAATTTCAATACCGAATCGTAAGCCATGCAAAATTGTGTCTTCGCAAACAGAAAAAATCGTTTTGAAATTTTCATCCTGTTTAAAACAACGTTCAGTAAACGGCCATATAAATTCGTCTCTGCCCTTAGAGATCCATAAATCATTTTCACCATCGCTTGGGCCAAATATAATTTGTCGCGCAATTGACATACAATCACTATCATTAAGTAGACCTGGATATTTTTTATAACATGCCCGTAGTTCTTCAGTCGTCATTGTAGGGAATCGGATTTTTTTGATTAATTTATCCCAACGTTGGCGACCTTCCGGTAATGTTATTTCATGCGTTATGCATTGCGATATAATCCATTTGGCAACGATCTCGAATATTTGTAGTTCACTCACACCTGCTTCAATACTTTCGAATTTTAAAAATTCATCTATAGCGTCTTCTCGAAGTGGCTTTAAATCTTCATGCAATAAAAATAATGAAACGCACCCGGCTGTAAATTGTTTTACTAAATTTCGTGCTAATTCATATTTATCACAAATACAATGGTCAAAACTGGTTAAATTCCAATCTTCGACGAAAAGTTCCAAACTGATCACCTGATTTTCCAATTTAATCACTTGATATTGGGTAGCCAGCTTTAAAATCTCGATGTAATTATCTATGTTAATTTCGCATTTATCGGTATAAATAAAGCGAATAAATTCGAGGAAACTTTCATATTTGAAATCGTCAATTTTAATCGATTTCTTATCTCCCATCGTGTTTTCTAATTGTTGCTCGAAAATTACGCTCCGTTTGATTAGCTCGAGTGAATGAGCATAAATGATTTTGTCCTGCACAATGAATTGGACATCGGAATGAAAATTTCGATTAAAAAGTTGTTTTGTTATATCGGACATCTCGAGATGTGGCGACGAATTTATTTTAAATTTCATTTTTTATTTTTAGACTTCTCGACACTTTGAATTATGATACTTAAATGAATTGTAAATGATTTGGTTTCGTGGTGTGTTCCGTATTTTATGTAACAACTGTATGGTTGTATTCGGCTGAACAACGTAAAACGGTAGGTATTCATACAGTAGATACCGTTTAACGAAAATTGAAATAAAAAAAGCGAAAATGAGTTGGTTTAACATTAACAATTGACAATCCGATTGTTTCACTCAGTGAGACATCCTTCAGAACGTTAATATTAAAATCCCCTATTAAAACAATATCACCGTATAATGGATGTATTGAATTCAGTACATTTTCTGTGTATAAAATACCTCGAACATCAGGTGGGCGATAAAATGCTCCGATCAACAGTTTAGAATTCCCAAAAGAGATTTCAATTAAAATAAACTTTGTACGTGAGATGTCTGATTTATTTATGATTTTACAGTGAATCCCATTTCGCACATAAACACATACTCCTCTATGAGTTTTCACTGTAGGTACGATCACTTCGAATTAGCCCGATATACGACAGGTTTAAATTACCAACCTTCATGTATTTATGATAGAAGAACAACTTGTTGTCTCTCGTCCAAAATTTTATAATGATATGTGCCGTAAGTGAATTTCGCCTGTTTTCATGAAGTGGTCGATAAATACTTCTTATTGTTGCTTTTCCATCGACTTCTAAAACACTACATAAACTTTGAATTATTTCATGTGAATTCTTATTGTTTAAAACAGAACACCCGTAATAACTAGATCATTAGACATAATATGATTACGTTCCATGCAATCCATATGATCTTCGAGCAATGTGATACAATCTTTTATTTTATTTAGCGCACAACCAAAGATTTTTACAGAATTTATATTGTTGAAGAACTGCAATCCGAGCACAATTGCAGATTTTGACCCAACAGTTACAGGTCCCGGGACATATCATTACAGGTATCAAGAACCGCAATCGAAGCACAATTGCAGATTTTAGATTTTTATAGCTCTGAATCGACTAATGTAAGGTGAATTTAATCAAATCGAATTTTCTATAAAATGTATGGATTTACTATTCATGAAAGAAAAAAAAAATTGGGATTGCCACAATCGTATTATGAAACGCCGAAACAAACAAGACGAGCCTTTAAATAGCCATCAACAGAAATCTAGTGCAGTGTTGAAAAATCAGCATGCATCTTCACTATCATTTTTTACTAACACTTCAAATTGTAAATTTTCTAATTCCAACATTTCTAGTTTTTCGGTTATACATCAAAATAATTTTGATTAACTTATATCAAAGGGACAAACATTTAGGGACTAGTTCCAGTCATAGTAAATTAGTAATAATAAAATTTTATCTAACGATTCTGTCCGAAGAAAATTTACATCATGTTGCATTTGACATTGTTCCCTTGGATCATTCCCTTTAATTTTAGTGAAAAAATGTCATGACATAAATCAAAAACATAATTGGTCTGATAATTGAGCATTGAGGCACATAACATTTCATAGTTATTTGATTTGACACAGTATCACCCAAAAATACAAAATGTTTGCGATTTCTCAAGTATAGTCTTCCAATAGTTTTAGAACATTCTATCTAATATCGGATTTTTTCAGTTTGTTCAACAAAATCGTATGACTCATTCAGCCAAACGCCTTCCTAATTTCTAAAATCAACGCTTGAAAATACTTGCTCGGTAAAATTGAAGACAGCTGACAATATACCACAACGTTTTTGGAACTCATATTGGTTCACGTTAATGATACTGTTCTTAGTCAAATACTCGATTAACTGGTTGTAAATAGCGCGTTCAAAGATTTTAGAGAAAAGTGATAGAATTGATATAGGTTTTGTGTTTGACTAATCATATGGGCATCCTGATTTAGGCACAGGAATAATTTTGGCAATTTTTAAATAATCTGGGGAACGTAATCACGAGACACAACTTTTTAACTAAAGATATTTTATCATACCCATCGACACATTATCACTCAAGCCATTAATTAGTTGATGGGCTATGCTATCAGTAATAGGTAAAAATTCGTCTAGAGTAGATGGCTGCTTGCATATGAGATAAATTATCTTATGCATGCGTATACTTACTCCCACACTGTTGTAATACTCATTTAGAATAATAGCAACATCAGATTGATTATCTATAATATCACCGTTTTCCATTAAGCATGTCTTAGTAATTGGAAATAGAGGTTGGCTATTATAAATAATTTCATTAATCACCGCCCAGATCTGATTACTATTATTACATTGCACTAATTAAATTTTTATTGAATAGAATTCCATTTTCTATTGACGGAGTATCCGTAATTTATAAAAATAATTTTGCGACTCAAAAAGCTCTTTAGCCTCTTTATTAAACCATGAGGACGATAGATTCCCATAACGGTGCATATTGTAGTCCAGAGTGAATTAACAGAACATCTATTTCATCGACTGACTCGCTTACTAAATGTCTGAATTGCAAGGATTCCTTTGCAAACATTGTTATTCCACCACCCATACGCTCACGTGCATATATTAAAAAATTGTTGATCATCATCCTCAAGAAATATTTCAACTAATACTGTAACATCAATTTGCACATCGATGTGGGATAACAAATATTCCAATGAATTCATGTTATTTAACAGCCGGTTTATGTTAAAATACAGAATATTTATACCTGTCTTGTCTGCTGCTTTGTTTATAATGGCTAGTTTTGACCCGCCAACTAATTGAATATATTTTTTATTCATGTTAATATTTATGATCCTGACAATTAGTTATGATAAGACGATGTTATGATCTTTTATTTCAGAGATTGCTTTAAAAATTCATTTTCATCTACGACAATAGATAATCGACTAACAATCTTCAGTTGACAAGTTTCCAGATTCTTAATATTATTAGAATGTACTAGAAAGACAAGCGCGAGACTGATTGCTCAATTTTCGCCTCGAGCTCACTATGTTTAGCAACAATTAACGCCACCGTGTCCATTTACGTTGAATTTTTATTATTATTTTTATTATCCAACACTGAACTTGCTTCAATAGAACCCAAATCTTGATCGATTCCTATTTGTTTGGCGTGTTTCTTTGCTAGTATTTGTTCACGTTCAGTAGACATGAAATTTGTATTGTTATACGTCTAAAACGAGTAAGTTGAGATTTTTATCCGTTGAAAGAGAATATAAAAGCACTAAATTCGTAAAACACGTAAAATATGTATAAAGCTTTTTGGAGTGCAGTATATGAATAAATGTTAAACAATAAATGCGCAACAGCTGATTTATTCAATTAATAAACACAATAATTAAATAAAATCCAGTTGCAAGTACCAATGAATTTGGAACAACTAAGAAAGGGTGGAAATATTATTTAACTAGAGGTTGGATATTATTTTGTGAAACCGGGCATTAAAATTTTTAAAATCATGACATTATCCAATTTCTTCAAATAGACAGACAAATTCTGTAATTTCTATATATTTCTAAATTATGAATTTTTTGGACTTTTCTTATTTAATTTAATAGTTTAAATTTTTAAAATGTTTTCTCAATTTTTTAATTTATTTGGAACGACTGAGAAGATAATGAAAATTTTTAATTCTTAAAATTATTCGAATTCCCTTCAAATTTCTAAATTTGTTTAAATTTTAATCGAATTAAAAATAAATTATTTTGAATTTTCATTCGTTTAAGATTCCTGAAATTCTGCAAAATTTTTAAGTTTCACAAAGTAGAGTTAAAAATTTAAGATTTTGAAAAAATTCAGAAATTTCATGAAGTTCAAGAATTTTAAAAATTTGAAGTTTGAATAATTGACAAAGTTTTAAGAATTCAAAAAATTTGTGCAACTTGAAGAATTTTGAAAATTTAAAGAATTTAAAGAAATTTAATTGTAGAATTTGAAGACACTAAAGTTATTTGAAGAATTTAATTATAATTTGAGAAATTTTAAGTGTTTTTATAGAATTCCATTCTTTTTATGAAAAAGTCATAAAACAATTTAAGATTATAAAGTAATTGTGGAAGTTTTGAAATTCAAATAATTCGACAAAATTTAAGAATACAAAAACTGAGAATTGGCAAAAGGTTGAAGAATTTAAAAAATTTTAAAGAAACTTAAATAAATTGAACTCTTTGATAAGCTTAAAGAAACTGCAGATTTTATACGAACTTAACAAATTTAGGGATTTTGAAAACTGGATTGATTGAAAGATTTAAAGAGAATGCCAAAATGTAAAATATTGAATAATTCGAAGAATTTGAGAAATTTATTGAATTTGGAAAATGTCAAGAATTTGTATCAGATGAAAGAATTTTATTAGCAAATCTGAAGTATATGGAGCATTTACAGAATTTGGAAACTTAAGTGAAACTTTATTGTGAAACTTAAAAAATATTTAGAATTCCAGTATCCGTAATTTATAAAAATAATTTTGCGACTCAAAAAGCTCTTTAGCCTCTTTATTAAACCATGAGGACGATAGATTCTCATAACGGTGCATATTGGAGTCCAGAATGAAGTAACAGAACATCTATTTTGTCGACTGACTCGCTTACTATAATATGTCTGATTTGCAAGGATTCCTTTGCAAAAATTGTTATTCCACCACCCATACGCTCACGTGCATAAGTATATTAAAAAATTGTTGGTCATCATCCTCAAGAAATATTTCAACTAAATAATACTATAACATAAATTTGCACATCGATGCACTCAGAGAAAAAATATGATAAATGAATGATTGGAATTATTTTGTTATGATCCAGGAAATCATGTTCAACTATATTTGATATATCCTAATATATTATAATAATAAATATCATTTATCTAATTACTAGAATTATGTATGATAAATTTTATTAAAATATGATAAATGCAATAATTTTCGACTTTAATGATTGCAACAATCATGCAATAAGATTTAATATAATTGAGACAATCATATAGTATGGTTTTATATGATCTGCAATATTTAAATATGGTTAGAACAATCATAATACAATAGGGTCTATCACTATCATAATAGAATTAGGTCTATCAAAACAAAATAAGGTTTATTGGAAATTATTTGTATCTCCTCGTGTTTGCTACGGTAATATCAAATTGAATTTGTACTCTAACAAGGTGCAATTATCACCTAATCTCGTGAGAAGTCTTAAATAAAGAAAATATTATAACAATTAAAAAATAAATTATTTTGTTTAATTAATTTATTATTAACGTTAATAGTTAAAAAGTGTTTTAGTGATGTTAGTAGTTTTGAAACCTAAAAGTCAATTTTTAGTAGAACAAATTGTTACTAAACCTTATAAGGGGGTAATTGTGTCTTGCAGTAGAAAACTACGGCATGTAAGTAATTTTTTTTTATACTACAGACAGCATTAAACACCGTGTTGATTATTAAACCATTTTTCTTTCTGAATGTTTGCTCGTTCAGTGTTATTAATTATTAAAATAAAGGGTGTTTCCAATTATTTAATGTGTGTTTGGAATACAATTTTTCTTAAAACAATACAATTGAATATGCAATTTCGAAAAGGGCACATGTCTGAAAAATTAAATTTTTCAGGAATTGAAGAAAACTAATTATTTTCTAAAGTAGTAAATAAATTTATACAATTTATTTTAAGGGTACATGTAGGGTCAAAAAGTAATCGAAAATTATATAAATATTTAATGTTAATCTTTATTCTATATACTTTTTTATATATTTTATACACAAGAGATGTGCGCCCTTTTCGAAATTCCTGAAACATAAACGTACAGTGATTTTCAAATTAATACCACAGTTAATTTCAAAATTCATTTCTACTCTTATTTGTGCATGATTAGATCTAATACATATGCGTTTTTATTGAATAACATTGGTCGTGTGCTCCTGGCATTTGTGAACGGTCATTTATTCCAAATTCGACAAATTTCAATTCCAAAATGTCTGTTTATTTTTGTGTTTCTCATTGTTAATAGACTTTTACTCGATTCTAAAAATGTTCGATCGAATTCAGATCAGGTGACTGACTTGGCCATTGTGCGACCCCCATTTCATAATCATTAAACTAATATTTTGCTATTCTTTAGGTCGTTATCTTGCTGAAAACACAAGCGTGGTGGTTTATCTTCTTCGGTATAACCAAGAATTAGATGAGTTAATAATATGAATGTAAACAACCGCAATCATTCCATTTTCCGGACAATAAATTGCCATGTTCCATGCCGGAAAAAGACCACTACCACGTATATTGCAGAACCAAACAGATTAGCTTTTATTTTGTCAATTCATAATACTTTTTTCCTCCTTTTCGGCATCAAAACTATGTTTGGATAAACAAGGAATGGCTCGGGTCTTTCAGACTATTTCGAGCAACTGCTTGTGAATGATGCCTTCTAAATAATTAAGATTTATAAACCTTCATTCGTTAGAGGTGATAGAAGAATGTTTCATTGCAGTTCGGATAATTAAAGTCCCCAGTAAGCTTGTATTTTCAGCAAAACAACGATCAACCATACCTCAATCAGAGCAAACGACAGAATTAATTAAGCCAATTTCAACGGCGTGATCACTCAGATCTGAATTCGATCGAACATTTTTGAAATCGAGTAACAGTCTATTAACAATGAGAAACACAAAAAGAAAAAGAAATTTTTGATTTAAATTTGTCGAATTTGGAATAAATCACCGTTCACAAATGCCAGAAGCTGGTGAAGTGATTCGGAAAGAAGATACTATTCAATACTATTCAATAAAAATGCATATTAGGTTTAATCATATACAAATAAGAATAGAAATGAATTTTGAAATTAACTGTGATTAAATATGAATTTTTATATTTAATTGTAAGTAAAAAAAAATTAAAAATTGATAAGCAGTTTTTTAGTTAATTAAGAATTTGCAATAATATTATACCTAGTGTGCTGTATAAACTTTACGAAACTTTTATGTATGAAAATTACGTCAGCAAGAGACGGAGATATATCGCCTTCGCCGATTAGTAAAACGCATTAAATTCGAAAAGGGCACATCTCCAAGAGTTGTGACCTTTTCGAAATTATTGTCATACACATCAACACTGGTAGCAGTATTAATACAAGAGATGTGCCTATTTCAAACAAAATAGGTGCGGGGATATATTTCCATCACAATAACGTGAAAAAACGGTTTTGTCAAAATTTTCGAGATGTGCCCTTTTCGAAATTGAATATTCAATTGTACATAAATAGTTTTTGAGCATACAAATTTAATTTTCTAAAATAGATTCAAAAGAAGTAAAATAGACATAATTTTGCAATTACATTTAAAATTTTATTCCACTAAACAAAGTTTTAGCCCTTAAAAACAAATTTATTCAAAAACTATCCACCTATTTCGGCTGAAATCGGCAAACCAATTACGCTTGTAATAGAGGAACGGAAGAACGTGTCTGGGGTGATAATTGAATATATCATTAATCGCAACCTAAATAAATTTTAAGTATGATAGTTTTATTAGAATCAAAATATAAATATTTGTCATTGAGGTTTCTTTAGGTTTTTTAAGGGCGATTCTACAAAATTCGCGAAATTGTGTAGACATTATTTCCAAAAGAGCTACACTGCCGTATTAAGGAAAAAAGTCACAAATGCCAAAAGTCGAAAAATGTGTTAGGGGCATATTTGGATTCTGCAAATAAATACCTGTCTTTCTGCTTTATTAAACAGCTAAATATCCTGCATCAAATTCCATAAAATCACGTTATTTAATAGTCAGGGGCCTTACTATGCAATTCGACGACTATTTTCGACGGCTATCGTTTTGTATAAGAAGGTGCAGGAAGAAAAAAGAAAACAATAGTTACTGTGTTCCTTTTTCTTCTTGTAATTTCTAATACAAAACGATAGCCATCGAAAATAGTCGTCGAATTGCATAGTAAGGCCCCAGGTTTCATATTAAGACAAGGCAAACAAAAATAGTTAAATTGAAATTACACAAAACTACAAAAAGGCAAATGTGACTTTTTTCTTAGTAAGGCAGCAGGAGAAGTACTTTATTCCATCTTCCGGAGTTTGCATTGCCAAAGGTAATACAATATAATTTGCATTAAAGTATATTATAAGAATGCTCAGTGAAGTTATTTTTATTTTCAGGAAAACTATTCAATATTTACAGCAATTACAGCTCACCTTTCTTGCTCTGAATTAATAAAAAGATGATCCATGTCATCAACTGCTACCTTAACCATCTCAAATAATGTGAAATATCGAATTTAGGTAAATTAATAATAAGCTCTTGCGCTGATAGATACCCATTTCTATGATGACATTGACTATTTAAAATGTAGATGACTGCGGGGAGCTTTACGAAAACACTGCAGGTAAAAAATAATAGTAAATAGAATTAATTTATTAACACATATAGCAACATTTGAAGATTTGAACCTGTTTTATTCATTAAAAGCGGAATAAATTTCTAAATTGATTAGTTGCATAAATTACTTGGGTCTTGTAACAATATTAATAAATATTTTTCCACTATTTCCCGATGATAATTGGTGCTACCCTAAAACATCCAAATATTGACACCTTTGAGCAGTGGAATTTTCAAAAAAATTATTGATTAAACCAGATTATCTTTGGATATGTTTGGCCCACGCCAAACTAATCTTTATAAGTGGTTAATAAATTAAAGGCCAAGAATAATTTTTAATTTTAATTTAAAAATTCGTTCTTTTAAAACACTAAGGCAACAAAATTAACCTAAATTTCTCGTAATTTTTTGCCAAGATGGTGTTTTGAAAAAACGAAAATTCGGCACAATTTTCATATAATTATTACATAAAAATTTAAAAAATTGTCTAGTGCATTTTTAACGTAAAATTGTTTTGTTTGATTTAGCTTCGCACTAGGACCGCAGAATAAATGTGGCAAATCAAATTAGATATGACTGTTTGGTGGTTGTTACCCACGATGCCATTAGACAAAGTTCATTCAAACTAATTTAAAAAAAAAAAAAAAATTCAGAGATATTTCAAGATAGCCATACTTTTAAAGTCCTATGTTGTATATAGCTAGTATTAGTCAAGCAAAAAATGTTTTGACTAATTTATCTTAATTCAATAATATTTCTATTTACAGATGAACGACTAGAGCTTAGTTTAGTACTTCTGCCGTACATTCTTTCACGGAAAGAGGAATCAGAAAGGAAATTTTCGCTTTTCTAAAAAATAAATTCCAAATTCATTTATAACTATACCTATATAGGCTATATTTTAATTACATCAAAAACTACAACCTATTTTTTCTACAGAAACCAGTTGAAGCGGCCGAAACGAAGGGAAATACTGAATTTCTCAAAATTATTTTTATACGTGAACCTTTAGAAATAATTCATGTGTGAGTTTTGCGTGAAAACGTACATGTTTACGAATGCTTTAGAACCATTAACTACTATACCTTTAATTGTTTGGGTATAAATGCGAAAAGCTCAACCAGCGAAAAATTATGAATTAAGGAATTTTATTGACACTAATTTTTCTTAATTTTTTGACATTCGAACCAGCGAAAAATTATAAATTTAATAAGAGCCTAAACACAAAAAAAAAAAAAAAAACTGTTTGTTATTGTTTATGTGCAATACAAAATGGGGCTACATAATTTGCGAGCACAAAATGATCACATTTTTTATCCTTTAGAAAAAATGCATTAGAAAAATGTTGTTAAATCAACAATTAAATTATTTCAGTCGGTTAAATCTAGAAAAATAAAAATAAAATAGTAAAATTATTGAGTCATCGCTATGAAATTAAACAAAAATCTTGAATATAATTATTTGTCTCAGCCAGGGTAGGTTTTCGATTTAAACTTGCCGAGGTTTAAGTTAAAGTGGAAGATATTCATGATCTAACAAGACCAAAAATTTGTAGCAGGGTGGCAAGAAAACCTAGTGGGATAAGATTCTACGTGATGTTAACAACAAATTTTTGTACCACATGCGAAATGTCATAGAGACTAAACAAAAACTGACCATTTGCATTATGAAATTACACAAAAATAATTTAAAGTTAATTGATTTACTATTTTAGTTTGATTTGTTTCCATACTGCACAAATAATAATGAGAAAAAAGTTGTGGGTACAAATAATCTTGACCAAAACTAAACTATTTGTAATTTCTCCTATAAAAACTAAAATTTTAAAAAAAATTTCATTGAAATTATATAAAGCAGGGTAATTAAGTTTATTGAATTAAAATTAATGTTTTCAAAAAGTTTATTATGTATGTATATAATTTTTAAAGTTGTTTGAGTTACGCTGCATCAAAAATTTAGCAGGTGCAAATAATTTTGACTATGACAAGTATCTTTTGCATCAACATTTTTTTTGGATTTGACATTTTTTAAGTGACTTTACTTTTTCGCTAGGAGAGAATACAGAAGTTCTATTTACCGCATTTTTAAGTTTTGTTAATTCTTAATTTTAAAGTTTATAATTTTTCGCTGGTCGCCACTTAACTATCCAACATTTTGCGAAAATATGTGCATGGCTTTCATACAGAAAGCTATATAAAACGTCACCAAAGACATGTTCAATGATTCCAGATGTATTCGAAGATAATACTTCCTATTTTTCTAATGAATTACTAAATTCTTTAATTTTGAGTTTAGTTTAACTAATGAATTTGGCTCAAGATACTGGTTTTGTATGTGGCAGTCTAATGCTTGGTTTCACAAAAACAGGCAAACTCCAATTAATAAATATTTCAACTCTTCTACATGAAAATTTTGACTAGAGAGCTATATTCAGCTGCCCAATTTCGTTCAGCTAATTATTTAACTGAAGGCTAAATATTTCTATGTAAAATAAAATTATTATTAACTTGCATTGAATTTTTATTGTGAAATAAAATGAAATTTCATAAAAGAACAAAGGGAGGAAATATTAGTTAACTAGAGATTGGTTATTTTTTTGTGAAACCGAGCATAATGGAAATAAAAAATCTGGAAATTTTACAGAAATATAAGTTTGCGCGACAAGAGAAATAGTTTAGCACTAATTTCATAGATTTCGGAAATATTATTCTAAAGAAAGGACCAGTAATCCACTTAAATGGTATTCCTAAATTGGTTTTTGTTAAATGGTTACTGAAATATAAAACTGTAAAATATATTTGGTGATTACACGAATTAAATATTTGATTCAAGTTAAAGTAGAAAAGAAAATTATTAAGAGAATTTGGCTGTGTTAATATAATTCGCTAATACAACCTGCGCAGTTCATTCTGTATAATATAGATTGAAAATTGTGATACAATCAGTCCAGTCGCCGCGGCCTGATAAGAAGATTGATTTTTTCATAATCATAATCTGATCAGTTCGAACTTGGATTAAATTCTAATACAATTTTCGGAACATATTAACTTCAAATAAATTAAAAATTAGAAATATAAAACGGAATATTTTAGTTGTGTTCAACATTTGGAAAATTTAGGTTTCAATTATCATTATTACGGTTTTGAAATTGAATTTGTGGAGCAATTTTAAACAATCATATGACTAAAAGTTTTATGAAAAATTTTATGAACTTATATATGTTAAATATAAAAATATAAAAATAAAAAATTATTTCGTTTAAACCTCTAATTTGGATATAACAATACTATGTGTACTGTACGATAAATTAATTCAAAATAAATGTACATTTCATAAACTATAGAATATGTTTTGTTATTTAGTAAAACTTTTTACACTTTCTGTCGTAGGCACTTGGCGAAACACACTTAATACACACATTTTTAAATTTTTTTAAAAACACTTGTTAAATATTTCGCAAAATTACAAAAGGTTTAAAAAATCACTCGAGTGACTTTTTAAACCTTTTGTAATTTTGCGAAATATTTAACAAATGTTTTTAAAAAAATTAAAAATGTGTGTATTATAATATATATGGTATGATAGCTGCTATCACAGCCGCAGTATACTTCATTAATTGGTACGATAACAACTATCACAGCATCTGATGGGCTTTATCATATGAACATACTAAATTCAATTAATTTATTGATAACAACTATCATAATATCTGAATTGTCTTATCATCTCCAAATGATAAATTCAATTATATTATTGATACGATCCATCACAATAGCGATATATGTAATCATGGATATGGTTAATTCAATAATATTTGCATAATAACGTGCATAATTTATTAAATAGATACAATCATTATTATTAATTGTATACATCAAGGTATGATTTTCTTAATTATAGCATCTAATCATAAATATGATGGTCACTTTTATGATCAGCTCAATCATATTTTTTCTCTGAGTGTGTGGGATATAAAATATTCCAATGAATTCATGTTATTTAACAGCGGTTTATGTTAAAATACAGAATATTTATACCTGTCTTGTCTGCTGCTTTGTTTATAATGGCTAGTTTTGACCCGACAATTAATTGAATAAATTTTTATTCCTGTTAATATTTATGATCCTCTTATATGAATTCTTGATAAAGTCAAAGGCGAAATGACAATTAGTTATGATAAGACGATGTTATGATCTTTTATTTCAGAGATTGCTTTAAAAATTCATTTTCATCTACGACATTAGATAATCGACTAACAATCTTCAGTTGACAAGTTTCCAAATTCTTAATATTATTAGAATGTACTTCAGTTTGTAAAGACAAGCGCGAGACTGATTGCTCAATTTTCGCCTCGAACTCACTATGTTTAGCAACAATTAACGCCACCGTGTCCATTAACGTTGAATTTTTATTATTTTTTTTATTATCCAACACTGAACTTGCTTCAATATAGAACCCAAATCTTGATCGATTCCTATTTGTTTGGCGTGTTTCTTTGCTAGTATTTGTTCACGTTCAGTAGACATGAAATTTGTATTGTTACGTTTAAAACGAGTAAGTTGAGATTTTTATCCGTTGAAAGAGAATATAAAAGCACTAAATTCGTAAAACACGTAAAATATGTATAAAGCTTTTTGGAGTGCAGTATATGAATAAATGTTAAACAATAAATGCGCAACAGCTGATTTATTCAGTTAATAAACACAATAATTAAAAAAAATCCAGTTGCAAGTACCAATGAATTTGGAACAACTAAGAAAGGGAGGAAATATTATTTAACTAGAGGTTGGATATTATTTTGTGAAACCGGGCATTAAAATTTTTAAAATCATGACATTATCCAATTTCTTCAAATAGACAGACAAATTCTGTAATTTCTATATATTTCTAAATTATGAATTTTTTGGACTTTTCTTATTTAATTTAATAGTTTAAATTTTTAAAATGTTTTCTCAATTTTTTAATTTATTTGGAACGACTGAGAAGATAATGAAAATTTTTAATTCTTAAAATTATTCGAATTCCCTTCAAATTTCTAAATTTGTTTAAATTTTAATCGAATTAAAAATAAATTATTTTGAATTTTCATTCGTTTAAGATTCCTGAAATTCTGCAAAATTTTTAAGTTTCACAAAGTAGAGTTAAAAATTTAAGATTTTGAAAAAATTCAGAAATTTCATGAAGTTCAAGAATTTTAAAAATTTGAAATTTGAATAATTGACAAAGTTTAAAGAATTCAAAAAATTTGTGCAACTTGAAGAATTTTGAAAATTTAAAGAATTTAAAGAAATTTAATTGTAGAATTTGACACTAAAGTTATTTGAAGAATTTAATTATAATTTGAGAAATTTTAAGTGTTTTTATAGAATTCCATTCTTTTTATGAAAAAGTCATAAAACAATTGAAGATTATAAAGTAATTGTGGAAGTTTTGAAATTCAAATAATTCGACAAAATTTAAGAATACAAAAACTGAAAATTGACAAAAGGTTGAAGAATTTAAAAAATTTTATAGAAATTTAAATAAATTGAACTCTTTGATAAGCTTAAAGAAACTGCAGATTTTATACGAACTAAACAAATTTAGGGATTTTGAAAATTGGATTGATTGAAGATTTAAAGAGAATGCCAAAATGTAAAATACTCCTATTGAATAATTCGAAGAATTTGAGAAATTTATTGAATTTGGAAAATGTCAAGAATTTGTATCAGTTGAAAGAATTTTAAATATTTAGCAAATCTGAAGTATATGGAGCATTTACAGATTTTGGAAACTTAAGTGAAACTTTATTGTGAAACTTAAAAAATATTTAGAATTCCAGTAGTTTGAAGCAATAATAATAAATTTGAAGAAATTGTAGAATTCACAAAAATTGGGTCTGAGAATCTAAAAAATTGAAAAATTTTTAATTAAAAGGGATTTTGCAGAATTTCAGGAATCTTAAAGAAATGAAAATTCAAAATAATTATTTTTAATTCGATAAAATTTAAACAAATTAAAAATTTAATAATATTTATAATTTTATAAATGTTGAAGAGTTTAGAGAATGCCAAAAATTTTAAGAACTTAAAGATGATTTGGCGACCGCACACGAACGATTTCATCTCGACCAGGGTATGTGTCAGTAATACGACCCAGTACCCATTGCCCTGGTAGAATATTATTGTCCTTTAAAACAACCAAGTCACCAACTTTAATATTTTTGTACAATATTTTAATCGCCACTTTGACAACCGAATTAAGGAAGTGAGATATTCGGCTTGCCATCTTCTCACGAAACGCTAGAACAGTTGCTTTGTCATCTGCCATCGAGATAAGCGATTGATTTGTAAGTGTGTGATATCTGGTTCTGGTACTGTTGTAATGGGTTTTTCGATAATAAATAGGTCAAGAATTTAGCAGAACTACAATTTGGGTTAAAAGTGTATTTAACTCTTCATATCTCCGCATAGTTTGGCCGAGCACGCGTCGCAAGTGGAATTTAACAGATTTTATTGCTGCTTCACACAGGCCATTGAAATGTGGCCATACCAGACGTACGAAATGCTATTTTGTGTTATTGGTTGTCGTCTAGTTCATAATTTACTCTTTTTCCCGTCCTAAAAGTTGTTGGAAGTTTTTTAACTCGTTGGCGGCACCTACAAAATTGGTTCTATTGTCGCTATATACATATATCCGTGAAAATTCCTCGGCGGTTCTGGAACCGTTTAAATGCTACAAGAAACATATCTGTGGTCATGTCGGAAGTTAATTCGAGATGTATATAGCTTGGTCGTCGAACCAAATGTTTGCATCGAAGTATGGTTTATTGTTGTCTGATAATTGACATTAATATCAGTTTGGTCCTGTTAATGGTTGTGGTGTGCTTCTTGGACTTGTTTATGTGCTTTACGGTGACTGCCAGACAAGATTATCGGATATTTTAGATCGTATTGTTTCTTTGCATATCCTAGGCGTACATATCTTAGGGATAGAGAAGAAATATTACTAGTTTTGTTAACACATAGGTTATTGCGCAGGTTGCTAATTTCGGCAGGGAAATCCGCCGGGTTTTCTCTGGATGAAACATAAGACCATTGCTGAACATTCGTAGAATCTAATATCTCATAGTAGCTCGGTTAAGCACAAATATATTTCCTTTTCTAGGTGGTTTCGCCAGCCAAACAAGGACGGACGGTGGTAGAATCAGACCATAGGGACACCTTTGGAGGCGTTGCGTGCTGCACATAACTCTAGTCGCGCAGTTGTAATGCACTTTATTGGTGCGATCTTCGTTTTCGCGGAAATTATGTTCGTTAATACTTTGGTTTTAGTTTTTTGGTTTTTATATCAGCAGGGAGTTGTTCGTCCCAGTCGAGCTTCAGTAACCACAAACTTTGGAATAAAAATTGTATTCCGACTGTTCGGGCGACAACCATCCCATTTGTCATATATGTATATATCATAATATGGATACCAAATGTTATTTGGAAATATTAAACGAGAAACTATCGGCTCGCGGATCAAATTTAATTCCCAGAACTGATACTAATTTGGTTCCTTTCGTTATTTTTCGTATTGAAATTTCGTGGTCGTCTTCTGGTAAGTGGAGTTTTGCATCATTCGTCGCCAATTTGCGATGATGATATCCACCGAGTCTTAAGAGGGAATTCAATTCGATTTGTATGGACTTTGCTTCCTTGAGTGTCTCTGCCCCAGACATGAGATCGTCCATGTAAAAGAGTAGCAAGTAGTTAATGTTGAGTAGCTAGAATCGAAGCTGATGCGGTACCGTAGGTGCTGGTGAGAAGGCGGTATTGTTTGATGTGAGTTTCTGGTGAGTCACGCCAATAATACGCTGGTAGTCCGTGTCTGATATTTCGATCCACACTTGACGGAACATTTGTTCAATGTCCGCTGTGAAAATGTACCGATGCTTACGGAATCTAATTAAAATCTCTAGTAGTGTTTGTTGCACAGTCGGTCCGACCATCAATGAATCATTCAACGTTACCCCTGAAGTTGATTTTGCTGATGCGTCAAAGACTATGTGCAGCTTGGTAGTGATGCTATTTTCCTTTATCACTGGATGATGCGGTAAAAAATATATATGTGGTTTGGTAGGTCGATTTAGTTTATCGGTATCAGCTCCATATGACCGAGCGATTCATATTCGGTCATGAATTTTATGTAGTTACTATGAAGTTCGGGGTTTTTCAACAGTTTTTGCTCCAGCGAGTAGAATCGCCTGAGTGCTTGGGCGAGCGAATCTCCTAACATTGGTTTGTTAGGCTTGAAAGGTAGTGATACTGTGAATTTGCTCGAACTTTCAATTTTTAAGTGTTTATCGAAATGTTCAACACATAATTTTTCTTCATCGTAAGTTCTTCCGTCTCCCAAAACTTTTTCAATATTCGGTCGATATTTATACGTGTAGTGGTATGTGTAGAGGTACTGTTACAGGTGCCCAAATCTGTATGGATGTATATCTAAAAATTCAATAAATTCAGACTTTGAGATAATATTTTGAGCCGATATTCGATAAGGGATACTCCTCTGGATACATTCCATTTGCATAAGATGATGATTGATGATAATATAATTTTTTTATGATCAATGAATTGTAAAAAGATGATTTATATTATCTCTGTATTTTTGTATGTTTTTGTTGGTATTCTCGCTAATCTGTTGGTAATATTATTTGATCGTTCGATTTTCATACTGACGATGACGTAAGGATTCCCCTCATTACCAATATATAAAATTTTATTTGGATTTTTGTTTATTTGTGCGTGACTAACAATTATTCTTCTATTCGATCGAAGTACATAAGGTAAAGTTGGCACAAAATTAGGAAATATATATTTGTGTGTACATATTGTTACGTCATCAGCTGGTTGTAGAGGAATCATTCACTGACGGTACATAAATGCATTTTTCATAAAACAAATTTAATGATATTGAGGCTTCCGTGAAGTTTAGTTCTGCAAATGCAGTTTATAAATTATTTTGAAATAAATTACATTAGCCTAGCACTAATTAATAGTGAAAATTGTTATTACCTAAATAATTCAATTCAGTGCTTTGAAACAAATTAAATAAAATTTCACGTTTCGTGAAAAAATAAACTTGGGAATTCATCAACTAAGGGCATTTAGACGGTTATGTAGAACTATAGAAATTCTTGCGGTGAGTTTTTTTATATTTGATGTTGTATTTTTGTGTGTTAAAGGACAGTTAAACTGATACGCGCGGTTTCTTTTGATTATAGATAGTGAGATTCACAATTAGTGGTTTTTTTGTTCATCACATAGTTGGATTAATATTTACCTCGTGTAGTGCATGGAGCATAATTAACTATAGCGGGACCTCAAGGTTGTACTATTCTATTGGAAATCTTATTAGTACTGGATAAAGAAACATTACGGGTTTCAAATTTGTGGAGCAATATGCATAGTGGGCTGATAGTTGATAATCTTTATGGTGTAGATACATCAGTGTTTATGGTGCAATGAAAAAAAAATAATAACCTGTTAATTGTTAGTTATTTCTTAATTTCGAACTTTTAAGTACATAGTTGTATCGGTTTAATGCAACAAATATCTTAATTCAAAAGAATTATAAAATACTTTTTTTTTTTGTCGCTTAACGTTTTTTAGTATTTTAAGAGTGAAGAAAAAAAAAATTGTTTGTGCATGTTTGGAGATTGTTAAATAATAGTATTCAGTTTCAGCAACCTTACCCATAGCAAGAGCAGAGAGTACTCTTTGGCCGAACCTGTGGATGGTGAGTGTTTAATTTTTGTTTATTATATACTGATAATCTTATCACATAAGCACATTTTCTATGCTTATATGCTCCCAGCATACATTTTAATTTTTTTTTTGATTAGGTTTTAAGAAATTTAAATATCGGTTAGTTAATAAAAAAAAATAAAAAAAGTACGGGTTTAGTTTATATGGTCATCGAAAGTGACCGATGTATAGTTTTTTTATAATTCTTAAATTTTTTTTTCTTAAATAAATTGTAAAATTCAAAATGGAATAGTTTTTTTTGGTGGGTGATGATTTGGGAGGGACTTGTGGTTCGAAAATGTGAAGTGTGTGTAAATTTTTTTTTGTTATCAACACGGAGGTTTGTACGATCCCTTGTGTTTCCGACGAAAGTGAACCCGCCAATTTCCACTGCAGTTATACATGATAAAACGTGTTGATCGCCGGAAGGATCGGTAACAGTACTTTCCATCTTAAATGCGCTAACATAACTATGGCTGTGTTTAATAATTTGGTAAAAACGCCACAACTCGGGTATTATTGTACTTCATCGCTTGTTCGGAACTCAACTTAGTTTCAGTTGTAAAGCGATTGGATGGTCTAACATCTATGTTGACAAAATTTGTTGAGTATTTTGCTGTGCTGTCTGAAATGATGAAATCAACTTTGACTATTTCTCATCAACAAAATTTCATTTTTAATAATGTAGGAACTAAAGATTGACATCTTATCTTGCAAATGATGTTATTTACGGGCAGGATACTTTTTCGGAAAGTCTTAAATCGGTTCTTGTAACTCAAAAAAAAATTCTATTCGTTAGCAGAATTCATCCAAACAACAACTCAGCATGAAATTATAACGCATGTAACATCAAAAATAGGCAGGCATTGCTGCTTCTTCAAATATTATAGGCAATGGTTTAATTCCAAAAAGCCGGAATATTGAGGATTTATCATTTATTTAGTTTTTAGTTTTGACTTATCTGTCAAAACAGAAGTTTTTGTTGCAAAAACTGAATACTGTCACACTAAATTTAGTAATGCGGATAATGATGTTAACAAAAAGTTGCGGAGATTACTTGATGAGCTTCTAGGAAATTGTATAGGAAACGGACAGGAATTTTCAATTGTGGTTGATGAGCAGCATGAAATTTCTGATGAGCTTGAAATGGCTGAATTATTCAATAATAATTTTGTAAGGGTGGTTCAGGACTTAGAGGTTTATAATTATAGTGAACTAATTTGCAACAATTCTGAGTCAAGATCGTTTGTTTTTCATGGCACTAGATAACTTAAATTTTATTACTTCCCTTAAATCCATAAGTTCAATCGAAAATGATAATGTTAGTTCTTTCATTGTTAAGAAAATTGAAATTTATATTGTTGGTGTCTTATCCTATATCATAAATTGTACTTTTAGTTCTGGAATTTTTCCATCTAAACTCAAACAAGCTAATGTTGTGTCCCTGTGCATAAAACTGGAAACAAAAAAAATGTTTAATTATCGTCAAATTTCCTTACTATCAGTTTTCGCGAAAATAATAGAGATATTGGCTCATTCAAGAATCATAAGTTCATCATAAGAATCATAAGTTTCTTGAATCATACACATTTTTTACATAAAATGCAGTTTGGTTTCAGGAAATTTAAAGGCACGGAAAATGCGTTATTGAAATCTCAACCTTTTTATACAAAGCCCTCGATGATAGAAATTCTGTTGCATCTGTTTTTGTGGATTAAAAGAAGGCTTTTGATATAGTTAACGAGGGCCCCGGCCTTATGGTTTTAGCGTCCCGGCCAAAAATTCTGTGGTCACAAGGCAAAATCGCTTAAGTCGAGATAAGCGATAAATGAATTTATGTAACAGCCATATTAAGATGAGCCATATTGAACTTTTTTTCTAATCTTCATGAATTTTGGTTTATTTTTATAGAAGTTATGCAGAAAAAAACATATTCGTTTAAGTCAGTTTTAAATAAAAAAAACCGCTTTAGTTGTAAAAATCTACCTTAGTAGTCGTTAAAACGGAAAAAACATTTTTGGAATAACATAAATTACGTCGAGTTAAGGCGATTTTTTCTAATTGACTTTAAATTCTGAGTTGTGAATCTTTTAGAAAAGGAAAACGAAAAGTAGCCAAGTAGACATAAGCGATTATTCCTCATTTTAAATAGTTTTATGCGTTTCCTAATAGTGAGTTAAGCGTTTATGTATATATCAAATTCAAAATACATATTTTAAATCTTAAAGGAAAATAAGCTTTTCCCGGGATCCCCACATGAAACTTATACTGATAATTTTTCTGAAGATAACTGTTGGCTATCCACATTAATTGAACTACTTTCCAGACAGACACTTTAAAGGTTGAATTTATACAAATTTTTACATTTTATATGAGCCTTTGATTCAAACGAATTTTCCCGGGCTCCCCGAAATGAAACTTGTCCTGATAATTTTTCTGGGGATAACTGTTGGCTATCCACACTAACTCAACTATGTTTTGGCTGAAATATAACGGATGGTAACTTTCGGCTGAGATAGCCAAGGCACTATCTGCATTGCCGGCATTTTATAACTTTCGGCTAACTTTAACAAGATCTGAAAGAATGATGAAAAGTACGACTGCTCCATGAAACCGTTCTCACTCAATCTATTATCATTTCGAGTTAGAAAACAAACTGGTTGTAGTATGTCAGAAATGATTTCGATGTTGTCTAAGTGAAACCGAAAGTTTTTTAAAAAGCGTCGCCAAGAAAAAACTAGATAATCAGGGTAAAGCAGATCCAAAATATATAATTTCATTGGAGAAGATGATTTTAAAACTTATATAGGTAGTTTTCCGGCTTATGAAAGCCACTATAAAAGGAGGAATACGAGAACAAATTTTTACACGACGATTTACCTTTAGGCAAAATGTACGAATTGTTCGTTCAAAATATGAAAATCCCGTAAGTCTCTCAAAGTTTACAGATATATTTAAAGGTAAGGTTTTTTTTATCTAGGTATGTGTACGTAATTATTGCTGTATATCTTGAAAGCTAAAATTAACATATCGATGATACATCATTTAAAATGTACAATTTCGACCTTAAGTAGTGCTTACCAACCCTTCAACTTCAAACATCATAATGTCATTCTACAAGCGCCAATTGTGGACATAAAATCTACCAATTCATGATGGTGCCACTAATATACCGTATTGCTTTATTTGGCATAAAGTAATAGAAGGCCACATTTCAAATCTTTACATACATTTAACTCAACTACTTCAAGAGGTCAAATCCGTTATTTTCTATAGTGACAATTGCGTAGAACAGAATAAGAATTCTTTGCTTAGCGCTATGTTTATGATTTTTTTGGAGAGCAGTAAATACAATTCTACAAGTAACCACAAATTCCTAACAACTGGCCATACTCGCATGAAATGCGATATAGTTCATTCTATTATCGAACGAAAAAAGAAAAAAAGTAACGTCAATATCCATCACCCGCGAGACTGGAAGAAAAACGTTCATGTTCCCGACGTTAAAAAAGCCCTCGTTTTTTTGGTTGGGTTTTGAAACGTTTTTTCATTTATATGATACAACATATAAATGAAAAACACGGTCTCGGGACCTATCATTGTTGATTAAATAAGCATTTGAATTGCTTGATTATTTCCATACATTTCATAGAATTTTCGATAAGAGCTATAAAATTTCAAAATATGCAATTGTGCTCGGATTGCGTTTCCTGGTGCCTCTAATGATTGCTGGATTATATCCGTACATTTCAAGGAAAATTCGATTTCTTGAAAATCACCTTACTATATATATGTAGATCAGCCGTTTCAGGGCAATACAAATTCAAAATCTGCAATTCTGGTCCGATTGCGGTTCTTGATAGCTCTAATAATAGGTCTCGGAACCTGTGATTGTAGTGCCAACGCGCATTAAGATTGCTTGATTATTTCCATACATTGCAAAGAAAATTCGAGTTTTTGGGTGCACTATGTATATGAGGTGAGGTTTGAGTGGATAATGACTAAATTTTTAAACAGAATGTGAATCAGCACGATTTTTTTCCCCCGAAAATAGGAATCATGAACCTGTAGCAGAAGGAAATGCACTGATTGTTTTACTGAGATATTAATTCATTCTTTGTTTCAGAGTCTAAATTTAAATTTAAATAACTTCTAGTTTTAGTTAGGTTTATTAAGCATTATTACTAAGAAATAATTGATTATTTTGATTTACATTTTCAGAGGTATTAATGAATGAAGATGAGGGGAGGCGGTAGTGGCTTTTAGAGGATGGTCTCTGGATGGATTTATTTAAAATTTAAATCTATTTTATTTATGATTTGTTTCTAAACTTTGAAAAAATTTAAAGAAAATATTTAGTTTTGGATTTTTCTACATTTGAAATTAAATAAATTTGACTTTATTTAAGTAAGTAAGGTTTAGAAATAAATAATTAGAATCTGTCTCACTCAGCCTTTCAGAATCTTCAAGCTTCTAGCGGATTTATAATTTTTTGAATTGTGCTGTTTTGTGTTAACCTTTTTCTTTATCATATATAACACTAATACAATACCATAATACTAACTATAGACTATTTACGTATCTGTTGAATGAAGATTAAAGATGCTTTGTTTTTTTTTGGTTAGGCTGGAATACCTATGATTCAATTTTGTAATCCATGCAGGTTATTATTTCAAGGCTTGTCAAATTTAGTAATTAATTTTCTTGTCTTGCATTTAAGATTCCTAATTTAATTTATTTTTACTAGTTAGTGTCTGATTTTTAAATTAATAATTAATTTTTAAGTAAATTAGGATTTGGATTTTACAGAATAGGCAATGAACCGGTTGCTAGTTATTAAATAGGATGTCGTAATAAACTAATAGATTTATTTGTTTTAGTTTAGAAACCTGACAAACCTGAGCAGATTCCCGAAAACATCAGGCATCTAACAACGCGTAGTTGAGAAAATTAGGCTTTTTGTGTTAACTAATTTTTCAAATATTAATAACAAAAGATTTACTGAAATTTAAGTTAAAGTTGTAATCTATATGTGGCTTTAATTTATATAGGTAAGTTAAATCCTATTACATAAGTAGAAATTTCAAATATCCAACGGATATGTAGTTTAAAAATTGTGTTGTCTTGATTTTTGTCTTCTAATTTACAGGAACTTTAGTTCGAACTTCATTCTTCATTTTAGGAAATAATTAGCGTCTTATTATTTTAATTTTGGATTCTGGTGGCAGTAATAGTACCTAATTCAACAGTAGAGCTGGTTTGCGGAAATACTTCATTTATAATAGTAGTTGAGCTAAACTGTGGTTTTAAGCTGCAGCAGCGACTGGTATGGCGGAAATCATTTAAATAAGCAGCTGATACCAATTATATGTATTATGTTAGGTCGTCTCTCAGCTACTGTTTAAATTTAAATTAATAATGATTACAATTTTCAGAACTGCCCAGTAATCTGGCCCAGTAAACTAATAAATGTTATTTCAGAATGCAGCTTTAATTTTGTGAAACAGCAGCTGATTTCGATTATATTTATTAGCTTTAAATCAATTTTAAATTAATTTATGAGTACTATATATTGAACAAGTATATACTTATTAATTATAATTATGATTTTCAGAAGGGCTCAGGATTCTGAGTCAGCAAACTAAAATATATTATTTCAGGGTGCAGCTTTAATTTTAATTTATATAAATATAAAAGTAGTTTAGAAATGTATCGTCATTGTGTAACTAACTATTTATTGGCCAAAGTGTGTCTGTAACCGGGTCAATTTCTTTCATACTAACTAAATCTATCCACATCCTCTTTATGTTGTATGTAACAAGGTGTTTGGTGAGGCCCGGCCCAATCAATCAATTGCAAAAAAAAAATCGAATTTTTGTAAATCACCTTACACGTATCAGCCGATTTAGGGCCATAAAAATCCAAAATCTGCAACTGTGGTCCGATTGCGGTTCTTGATGCCTCTAATGATAGGCCTCGGAACCCGTAATTGTTGTGCTAGCGCGCATTTAGATTGTTTGATTATTTTCATACATTTCGTAGAAAATTATTCGCTGTCGAAAAACGACCAACGATGGCAAAGTTCTAAAGATAGCAATTCTGGACATTTAACGTTTTTTTTTAAACATTTATTTTTTGTATCGAAACAAGAATTTAAACAGAAGCAACCAATACCAATAGAACTGACAACTAGACATGAATTATAGAAAAAATTATTTTATTTTTATATTTCTGTATCAAAAATTCAAAATTCTTAAAGCTGATATCCGTTAAGCTTTACCGGTATTAATGTTTCACTTATCATATAAAACTGCATTATCGATAAAACTGCCTTGTAGGTACTCGTATTATAATTTATTTACTTTTTTTACTCAGTGTAAATAAAATACTCGTACATATAAAACTAAAATAAAATTCAATTTCTATTCATCCATCTTCGATTAAATTTTACGCGTTGTATATTGTAGCGAAAGCAAAATTAATTTATTTGAACAACAATTTTCGTTAATTATTTAATATTAACCTTTGATTCATAATATCATAATTTTTAGTCAACAATTACCATAAAAATCATTATTCATTTAATTTGTAAAACATTCAATGTAATTTCAATTTGTCTCGAAAATTACGAAAATTAATTTTCGTTGTCGTTTACCATCAGCATTTTGTTCATCATAAACTTTTTGATGTCACGCATAACATTTTTCAAGTTAATCAAAATATATTTGGCTGACTGCGGCAATATAAAATATGCCCTTTTTGGTGTATCGTCTACCAAAAAAAAAACCAAACAACACAACACATTTCCTTTTCTAAACATTTCTCGTATATAGCTTCCATAAACACTCGTCGTATATATGTACTTACATATTATACGTATATAACGACGACAACGAGAGTATATAACACAACAAAATATAAATCAAGTCGGAATATAAAGTCTCGAGTAATGAAAAATAATTCAAATATAACAACATTTTGCCACAATAAATCATATAAATAAAAATATAATTAATTTAATTTTGTGTACTGTATAATATACAGTATACTGTGTACTGTATGTGCACACCACCAAAAAAAAAAACATAAAAAGGACATTTTTGTAAATGGATGTGGCTATTTATTTCCGCTTTTTTTACGCTTTTAATAAATTTTAATTATAACAAAATTAAAAGCATCCCAACACAAAAAAAAAAGTTTACACACACATACACGGTTACACAATAACTTTACAATCAAAAGAGTTTTAATAAAGTGGTCCAGAGAGACAGTCAAAAAAAAAAATTGTTCAGCACTAATTAATATTACTCCTATATGTGTACAACTGAGTGTGGAGTACCATACAGTAATAATATTTTTTTAGTCCGTTTCTCGGTAATGTGCTCATCATGCCATCGCATGTTTTTCAAAATTTGTCTTTTGATTCATATAAAACTTTTTTAAGCGCACATTTTAAATAAATAAATAACAAAAGCAGCAGCAAAAACCAAAAATTCATTGTCACAATAAATCATTTTATGTATTGTGTATACAGTTTACATTATGTATTTCGTGCTATGCTGTAGCATCCTTACCACATTTTTTACCCCAAATTTTTTTTCACGGACACACTACACTAACCCCATAAACATTCGCAAAAGAATGGTTTAAAATAATTGTTGACCACCATAATCAGTCATTACGAATTTTATTTTTTTGTTTATAGCACAGCACACGGTTTTGTAATAAAATTTAATTTTATACTAAGTGCGAGTAGTCCCTTAAACCTTTTTATTTAAAAATTATTTAGAACTGCTGTAAAACCTAACCAAGAAGTCTTTGTTTGGTAAATAGGAGCCTCTTATTACCAAACTGATCAACCTTAGTTAAAAAATTAGGCAAGAAGAGGTTCTTGACTTCAATTATATTACAAATGACATACTCAACTTGCCTTCGGCCCTTTAATAAAACGGAAGTTAGAGGAATAAAACCTACTGAACAGTAATTTCCTATAAAGTTAAAAACGCTGCTTAGTTTTGAAGTGTTTAAAAACAATGCGAAAGTCGGAATCTCACAAGGCCGAATGGATCACAAACTGAAATATTACCCATTATCTTGCTGCCAATGATCGACTGTTTAGAATAAAGAATTCCAAAACAATAGCTTGCGAGGTAACGGATCTTTTAACGAAATGTAAGAAATTATTGAACGATTCAAATTCGTTCATTACAATGTCTAGAACGAGTAGCCAGTATTTTATAAACAAAAATATTGATGTTAAGCAAAATGCAGCTCAAATAATATCGGTACCTGTAGAACCAAAGACATTTGATAAAAAGATAGATTATTTCAATAGTACATGGAAATTACCGAACACAAATTAAATTCCGGACGGAAGATTTGTACATGATAGACCGCATAATAAATTCAATAAATTTCCTCTGTTTGCAAACCAAATTCCAATTGCGAAACAACCGAATCCAAATTTATTTTGTGATTCTAAATCATATAAAGTTCTTCCTTCAAAATGGAATATTGTATTTGACAGGCTTTCTTCAGGTGTTCTCGCAAAACGTTTCATTTTTAAGGTTGAATATTTAGCAACGGCAAATTGTATTCCCGAAGATCAACTTGTTCGTGATTTTAATTATATTTTAAAATGTACTGCTTCTGAATGGTATTGGACATTCATAGAACGCAACCCAAGTTAAACGTTTAAACGTATTAAACGTTTTCAGGATCGGCGAACATACATGGATATAAGGCGAATTATTAATAATCGTAAGCAAAAGTCCAATGAAAGTTTTACGATTTCAAACTCGGAATTAATGTATTTCATGCAGCAAAATATGCGTGCTGGCCTACCGGACAAAATAACGATTGTAAATTTCAACACGATGGAGGAAATGGTACGTTCTTGCATAGCCTACGAAGATACATGAAAAAGAACCGGGTTTTCTCCCGAACTTTTGTGTCATCAAAAATGAAAATATGTTAACGAAATTAAGTCAAAATTATTAACCCAGACAGCAAAAGACGAGCAAATATCCGCTTTTAATTTTAATCGCTCTAGTTTTAACCACGTATCGTTATCATCAGCACCACGAATTTTAACCGAAAAATGTTCTACAAAACCTTATTGTTGGAATTGTGCTAGAAATGATCACATTTTTAAAGAATGTACCTATTCAGTCACTAGGAAATTCTGTTTTGGTTGTGGGGAAAATGGAGTATTGAAACCACAGTGTTTTAGATGTAAAGCCAAGAATTCGGAAAATTTCCAGAAAGGGGGTGAGTTCCAAGAATATCATCCCCAAAACACCAATCTTTTGGAAGATTCAGCCAGCAGTATGGACCCGGAATTATACGCACGACAAAAGAATTTTCGTTAAATAATTTTTGTAAATATCCCGATAAAGCCAAATTGTTTGATCTAGCTAAGGAGACAAATTTGAAGTATAAATCACGTAGTAGTGAGGAGGTCATCTAGGAGAGTAGCAGTTCATTATGTCTGGATGCGCGGAAGCTGAACGATGTGATGGTGAAGGATGCTTATCCCTTGCCTATCATTGACGGATTGTTAGGGTACTAGATTTATATCCAGTATTGATTTGAAGGACGTTTTCTGGCAAATTCCGTTAGATGAGGGGTCAAGGGATAAGACAGCTTTTATCGTCCCAGGTCTATCAATATATCAGTTCAAAGTCATGCCCTTTGGTCTTTGCAATGCTCCCCAAACATTGTGCAGACTTATGCATAGTGTGATTCCCCATGAGCTGCATGCCCAAATCTTTGTTCACTTGGATGACCTGTTAATAACCTCTGAAACATTGGATGAGCATTTTAATTTATTGCACCAAGTAGCCGGATTCATAAACCAAGCCAACCTAACCATAAATGTTGAGAAAAGCGCAAGTTCCTTATGAAAGAAATATCTTATTTGGGTTACATAGTGTGAGATAGGGTACTGAAAGTAAATCCAGGTAAAGTTTCAGCAATAACTACTTATTCTCAACCTAAAACCGTTCGTCAGGTCCGCAGGTTTTTAGGAATGACCGGTTGATACCGACGATTCATATCTAGCTTGACAAGTTTGCTTAGGAAAAATAAAAAGATTGTATGGACAGCGGCGGCGGATAAATCATTCAATGAGCTGAAAATCGCCCTATCATCAGCTCCTGTTTTATGTCATGCTGATTATACTCAGTATTTTTATATTTAGTGCGATGCGTCTAATACCGGTATGGGGGGAGTATTATTTCAAAAATCTGCTAGCGACGATAAGCGTCCTGTCGCTTATTTTTCCCAAAAACTTAACGCTGCTCAACGAAATTATAGCATTACTGAGTTAGAATGTTTAGCAGCTGTGTTAAGCTAAAAAATTTATGCAATACGTCAAAGGTCTTCCGTTCAACGCTATCACGCAGATTACGCGAGTCTAAAGTGGTTATTGGGGCAAAGAGATCTGTTAGGAATTTATCTCGTTGGAGCCTTAAGTTAAAATCGTTTAATTTTTTCATAGAGTACCGCAAAGGCAGAGATAATCTTATTCCGGATGCGTTATCATGAGATTATTCGGACGATAGTGCTGAAATTAATGAAATTGACGAACCTTATCCATTTAAAGTACATTTAGAATCGGATGCTTTTGCTGATCAAAATTATCAATTATTAATTCAAAATAATCCTGAAATCAAGACAAATCTGAAAACTGTTAATAACCGACTTTTCATAAATACTTCTGGGCTAGACATATTTAATTTGAATACCGATATTATAATCTGGAAATTATATGTCCCAGAGCGTCTTAGAGAGGAGATTATTAACAAGCCCATTGTTCCCCTATACGTTAGCACATTTACGCATTGCCAAATGTTTAGAGAACATTCGTCGGTATTATCAAAGCTACAAATAGATTAACACGACCACCAATGGGAAATTATCATGATTTTATTGGACCTTTTCCGCGATCTCGCAATGGTAATGCATTTATTTATTTATTTTTGCTCTGTTCCGGAGTTTGTGGTCAGTGACAACGATAAACAGTTCACAAGTAATATTTTTTAAGTAAATACTTCGGAAAGAGTCCACAGATCTATTGTGACAGCCATATAAGATCGTATGTAAGCGAAAATCATGCTAATTGGGATCTAAATCTAAACTCAATAGGATCTGCGTTAAGAAATGTCAGTCACAGTAGCACTAACCAATCACCGCATTTCCTTGTATTTGGTCAACATCATATTACTCACGGGTCCGAATACGAGTTACTTCAAGTTTTAAAAAATCTAGACGACCGAAAAATACAAATGTCCAATGCGGATCGACTCACTTCCACCCAAAAGGAAACATTGGAAAATTTACGAAAGGCCTATGAATTTGGTTCAAAAATCTACAATTTGCGGTCACGCATCAGAGATTTTCATATTGGTCAGAAAGTTTATGGACGAACAATTTATCACAGTGACGCCGTCAATAAAATTTCAGCTTAACTAATGCCGAAATTTAAGAAAGCCTATATTAAAAAATTCGTTGAGAACGTCACCTATCTATCGGATAATAAGGGAAAATCCATGGGAATTTATCATGCTAAGGACATTCGAACTTACCTATACCTCTAATGAGCTAAGAGTAGGGGAGTTATTAGACAATTATAGGTCCCGGCTTAGAGACATCTCAGAGTTGTAGGTCTTTTAATTCGTAGTACTATGTCGGACATGAGCGTTGGGCATACTAGAGTTTGGTGTAAGGAAAATTTTGGAAAAAATCTAGTGACTAGCTGAATCGAGGCTTTGTTTTTTTTTTGGAAAATTTTCGGGAGTCGAAAAAGAGAGTCTTAGAGAAAGGAAGAGAAAATAACAATATAGTGTGTATGTGCCATAGCATAAAATAAAAATTACAGAAATAAATAAAAACCTTGTGATACTACTTGTGAGAAAGTTTGCCTCTTGGCTGAACATTGCAGAAGAAAAAAAAAAATCGACATTGAATATAATATTCTAATTCACATCCTTTAGAAAGTTTGTTTAGTTTTTTCTCTGCCAAATGGGTCGAAGAGCCGACTGCCGAAAGGCCGAATAGGTCAAAAGGCCAAATTTTTATAAAAATTTCCGTCACTTAATTTATTGAAATCAATATTTAAGAGCAATGAATTTATTTCTTCCAATAAAGGCCTTTACAAACCGATTCTGTAAGCAGTTCCTAATGTAAAATCAAATTATTCTCGCTCCAAAGAATTCCTAGGTCGTACCATTTAGGATCGGATTCCATAAATAAATTAAGAGCCAAATTCAAGAAATTTTGCGGAGCACCACTAATGATATTATGGTACGTAGCCCGTTTGTGAATGGATTTTAATAAAATTGTTTAACAACGTTGTAATACAAACAAAGTATTTAATAAATTGGCAGTGGATCAACCAGTTATCGTCCATGTTGGTGCTTTATCTCACTTAGTTGATTGTATTAAATCTAATGTAGAGGACATATTAGATAAAGTTATCTTCGTAACTAAAGCACCGAACACAAAATAAAATGGTGAAATAATTTATTAAATAAAATCACATGTATTAAATCTATGGTGGCGTGTTTAGTGTTTTTTAATTTGTTTGTGCGGACATAATTTTTTCCTTTTGGAAATTGCGGCTATCGAAGATTTTTTATCTTCCCTTTTTTTGGTGCGGCATTTTGGGAATATTAAACCCAAAAAATCATACATCGCGGAAAATAGAGTGTTTAATCCGCCATTGTGATGTTAAGAACAGCAATCAGCTTCATTAACGGCTTAACCAGCAAAATTTAATTTTTTTCATCATCTAAAAATTTGAACAATAATAACAGTAATTAGACAAACTTGATACCAGCACATCATATCTTAAATATACGAAATCAACATCATACTGGACTTCAATATGAGCGATCAGTTGTAATTGGCACCGGTAATGCAGTTCCTTTACTATAGGTGGTTGAACCTCGTAAAACTATTTTTATTACAAGACTACATAAAAACGTTTCTGAAGCTGAAGTGAAATCCTATCTGAAGGATAATTTTAATATTGAAGATGTCAACTATTGGCGTATTTTATTTTGACGGAAATTTTTCGTCGTTTAAGATAAATGTAGCCGTTGCAAATTTTGATAATTTATTACAACCATGTTCGTGGGTTGCTGGTTGCTTAATTAAGGAATTTATAAACTACAGCAAGGGTAATCATACTATAAAAAATGTTCCTATGCTTCAACAAAATCGTTCTAGTTTTAGAATTTTATCGACTTTAAAACCTAGTTTTAAAGTCGATAATATTTATAAAAAATCATTGACTCACTTAGTTATAAAGACGATAACACATTCTACACCATCCACAAACATGTGAGATCAAAAAAATGAGGCGTTGAGTAAATAACAAGCAATATGTCATTTTGAGAAAAAAAAAAAATATTTCACATTTCTATTTCAAACTGTTCAATGTATGCTTAACGCGATTTGCCTAAAAATTTAATTATTTCCTGTTGTATGCTACAAACACCGAACCATAAATATAGAAAGAAAACAATAAACAAAGAAATGATTTTTTAAAGGTTATTGTAGGGCACACTCCACCAAAAAAAAGCTCTTTTTTATCAAACAACGAAAATAAACTGAATGTGGCTGGGTGAGGCGAAAAATGAAAAACCAACTAAATTCCAAAAAATCAACAGCTTTATAAATAAAAGTTTTTCTTGGTTCGTTTTTAATTATTTTGTCCTTAAATTTCGAAAAAACAATTTTATTTATATTTTTTTAAAAACAAAAAGAAACTTTCCATTTAATCAACAAAACTTACGGAAAAATCCAAAACAAAAATTCGTAAAAAAAAACTTTGTAAATTTATCTTATAAAATAGTTTTTCAATTAACACAGACATTTTTGTGTGGTAAAGCAGTTTTTGGACAATTTTTCCTGTTTCCATAAAAAAAAAACAAAAAAATTTATATTCTCTACGAAAAGCTCGCACATAGCCGCAACCTCTATTCATACAGCCAGTACAATATTATATGAGCCAGCGGAAATATTTTTGTACATTTTTGTGGCAAAGAAAAGTTTTTTTTTTTTTTGGCTTGGTTTGGTTTGGTTTTTTCCCGTAATTTTTTTTTTTTTTTTTTGTTTGGCTTTGAGGGAGGAATTTATTTAATTATTTTTTGGACTTTGGTGTGGCATCCGAGATTTGTTTTTGTTTGTTTGCCCTTGTATAATGTATAAGTTGAAAGGTTCTCATTATGTGTTTTAGATAAATGTTTATAATATATAGAATTAGTTCTGGAAAATGGCCTAGTAGTATTTTACAGTTACACAGTAAATATTCATTTTATTTCTGAAAACTTGCTTTTATTTTGAAAATCATCATTGATGGCCACATACCCTACCTATAGCACCATTAGCCAACTCACAACTCAATGTCTCTCCAGTGGCGTAACTACCAATTTCGGGGCCCATGCTACAGTTTTTTGGGCTCCTAAAAATGCTTCTTGTACCTATGAACAAGTAAAGCTTTAACTCAAAAACTTATTTCTTCCTATTGTCTAGTCTCGCATTAATTAAAAGTATCTGATTTTAAGAGTAAATGACAGGAAACATCTTGTAACTCACCGCTCTGATTTTTTCTAATTGTATCGATTAAGTATCACACATTTCGAATTTAATTTGAAAAATATCGAGAATCTCGAATTTTCAAATTAATTGGATTGTTCTTGAAAGTTCTCAAATATCGAATTATCCGTAAGTTTTGTTAAAAAATGGTATATATACATAAGCATAAAATATGTATTTGCAAAAAATCAAGAAATTTTAATTTTATAAGCTTTCAATTACCAAAGCTTTTTTGACCAAACCATTTTACTGAGAAATATCATTTTTTAAACGGTAGCGGAATTTTGACTAAAATTTAGAATATTTAATCTTAAAGTCTTAATCAAAGGTTTTCAAGCCAAACCATTTTAATACGACACTTGATAATATAAAGGAAAGTGACATTTTCAGATAAATTTTGAACATTTGTTTTCAATGAGCTTTAAGCTTGTTAATTAATTTATGCCTCTTCGGTATAAACTTAACATTTTAGAGAATTTCCTTAATTTAAGGTTTTTCTTAGAATGTTTTATTTGCAAAAAAGGTCCAGCTCGAATAATCAATAATCTGATCATCAATCAACAAAAGCTTTTAGTTTTAAGAGATTTTCAAACCAACTATTTAACTATAAAATTTGATATTATAAAGGAAGGTGGTATTTTAGGATAAATTTAGAATATTTGTGTTCAATGAGCTTTAAGCTTGATAATTAATTTATACGTTTTGGGGTTGAACTTAACATTTGTGAGCTTTTTCATAATTTCAGGTTTTTGTTAAATTGTTTTATGAGCAAAAATTATTAATTTTAAGAGCTTTCAATTAGGAAAGCATTAAACCAAACCATTTTATTCAAAAATTGTATTACGGAATTTAGGTATAATTTAATATGTTTGTTAAAAATGTAAATTATCAACAGCTTTTAGTCAAACCACACAATTTTACTAGGAAACTTTGTATTATAACATACGTTTTCGTTTAACGAAGCTTTTTGGAATACGGGATTTTGGCACAAATTTAGAATATTTGTTAACAATGAGCTTTAGGCTTGATATGTAAAACTATATATTAGGTATTAAGGATTAAACTTAATCTGAGCCTTTTAATAATTTACGGTTGTATGTGCAAAAAATGTGTATTTGCAAAAGTTTCAAGTGTTTTTAATTTTAAAAGCTTCCACTGATCGAAACTATTTAAACAATTGATCCCAAAATTCCGTTATTCTTTGTAATGGAATTTTGGGATATTATTTAGAATGTTTGTTTTCAATGAGCTTAAAGATTGATAATTAATTTTTACTTTTTGGGTTTGAACTTAACAGTTTTGAGCTTTATATAATTTCTGGTTTCTAATTAAATGTTTTATGAGCATAAATTATGTATTTTAAAAAATTGGCAAGAGCTTTAGTTTTAAGAGCTTTCACTTAAAAAATAATGAAAGGAAAACGAGATAGTAGATGAATTTAGTTAAATGGACAAATTCCAATCGTACAAGATAATTTAGTCGAGATTAAACAGAATTAAAGGATATAATCACAAAAATGTGTGATAAGCGAGATGTAAACGGATTGTTATTTAACAAATTTTATTTCTTATGTGAAAGATAAAACCGATTATAATTTTGTAACGAAGCTATTTTGTTAAATTTAGGTGCCACTGTAACGTGGTGCTTCAGCGTTGAAGTTTTACTACGTTAGCAGAATATCTCCATGGTCCTATACATCAGTGACCGCAGCACGTTTGCCGACTAGGTACAGAAGGTGAACAGGTTCTTGTCACTGACCACAGAGATCGAGAAGTGCTGCTTTACCCATATCATCAGTTAAAAGAGAATCAAATACAGAATGATATTGAAGCTGTATTCAAGCTAACTAAATAATAATAAAATATTAATTTATTGAATCTTTTTCAACAAACCATTTTACTTCGTAATTTGATATACCAAGAAAATGTCAATAAATTTTGTTTTTAAGAGCTTTCACCTATCGAATCTTTTCAACTAAAACTGTTTTACTCAGAAATGTAATATTACAAAGCATATTTTTGGTAAAAATTCAGAATATTTGTTCTCAATGTAACGAACCTTCATTCCAAATGTGTTTCAATTTTCGAGCGTTCCATTTATAAGAAAATCAATTGGTTTACTCAGATTTAATTTTGTGGATATATTCGGGCCATCGTTCAAAAGTAGATGAAACAGAACGTAATTCATTTGAATGGATGAAACCTCAAATGAAACGAAACATCTTGCAACTATGCTATGTATAACGAGTTCTAAAAATATCGATAAAGCATCAAAAATTTCGATTATAATTTGAATAATTTCAAGAATTTCGAAATAATCTCAAAAATGTCGAATTTTCAAAATATCGTGAACATTCTTGAAAATTCTCAAATATATTATTATCCATAAGTATATGTAAAACTAAAGGAAATCCTTTACGTGCTAATCACCGCCATATACAACGTAAATAACCTGGACAATCTTGAATAATTTCGAATAATCTCAAAAAATCTTTGAAATATCACCATTTATATTTATATGTGTAACTCTGAACGTTCTTACAGCTCAAAGCTAAGCGCAGAACATTGCCTTACACAATTGAAATAAATTCGAAAATCTTTAAAAATCTCGAATAATCCTTGAATGTCGAAAAACTCAAAATATCTAGAACAAACCACGGAACAATTTCGATTACCACAGAAAAATTCGAAAAATCTCTATATTATGTGCACCCAGAGAAAACTTTGATTGAAATTCAATTATTATTTTAATTGTTTCAACAAAAGCTAATAATAGTCAATTTTTAATTGATTCGTTGATATGTTTGATTGATAATAGAATAGATTTGTTCAAAAAAACCAAACAATTATTGAAAACCCATATCTTTGATTTTTTTAATAAATATTTGATTGATTTTAATGCAAAATTTGTAATTTTATTATTAAGAAAACATATACAAATGATTTGTTAATGATTTGTAATTATAATTATTTTTTTGTCAATTTACATACATATGTATGCATAAATATGTGAGTCAGGCTCAATATGAATATTTAATGTACATATTTAGCAAATCGAAGAAGAAACAATGCAAGTCACCACTGTTAGGATTCACATTAAACACAGACAGCTTACTGTCTCCGCAATATACTGTCCTCCCCGGCATAACTTGAAAAGGGAGGACTACATTAAACTATTTAAATCATTAGGACGTGATTTTATTATTGGAGGAGACTTTAATGCAAAAAACACGTATTGGGGATCTAGACTTACGACGTCAAAGGGTAAAGAATTGTTTCAAGCAGCCCAGACATCAAAATGTGAATTTTACTCTGGTGGTTCCCCAACATACTGGCCCAGTGACAAAGCTAAGATACCGGACCTAATCGACTTTTATGTAGCAAGAGGTATATCTCAGAACTATATTCACATTGAAAACAGCAATTCTCTAGTATCGGATCACTCACCGGTTATCATGACAGTCAGTGAAACTGTAATTCAAAGGGAAAGTGCACCCAGATTAACAAATTCAAAAACAAACTGGGATCTGTTTCGTGAAATAATGGAGGACAAAACCAATCTCCAGGTACCGATAAGAAATTCTCGACAGTTGGAAGACGAATTGGAGCAACTCAATGAAATAATTCACTATGCTGCATTGGCAAGCACTCCCATTTTACAAAATAAGAAGACGCTTAACATATCCTACCCAATGGAAGTTAGAGAGTTGGTAAGAGAAAAACGACGAGCTCGTAAAACCTGGCAAATTAATCGAACACCGGAGAACAAAACAATTCTTAACAATTTATGTAACAGCCTCAAATCCCTTCTTAAAGAAGTTAAAAATGAATCAATCAACAGATATCTAGTTAGCCTAACTGATGAAAAAAATTCTGATTACTCACTGTGGAAGGCGACGAAGGGACTCAAAAGACCCAAAATGCAAGTGCCTCCACTTAAAAAGGATGATGGAACCTGGGCAAGAGGCCACAAAGAGAAGGCTGATCTATTTGCGGAGTATCTCCAGGAAACCTTCCAACCACTACCAAGACAAACTGCCAATGAAAATATAATATCTATTCACAAGCTGGATGAGTTTGAAATACGGCCAGTAACTCTCAAAGAATTAAAAGAAGAAGTGAAAAGTAACATGAATGTTAAAAAAGCCCCATGGTATGATTTGATTACTTGCCAAATTATCAAAGCTCTACCTAACAAAGGATTTCGTAAGCTACTACACATAATCAATGCGAGCTTTCGGTTAAAATATGTTCCGAATCAATGGAAAGTAGCAGAAGTAATCATGATACCAAAACCTGATAAACCACCTAACGATAAAAAATCATACAGGCCAATTTCTCTGCTGCCAATCATGTCAAAACTCTTTGAAAAATTATTACTAAAGAGACTTAAACCAATAATTGAGGACCGACAACTAATTCCTCCACATCAATTTGGATTCAGAGAAAAGCATTCTACAATTGAACAGGTCCATAGAATCACCAACATAATTGAAAGAACGTTAGAACGTAAAAAAGTATGCTCAAGCATATTCCTGGACGTCGCGCAAGCATTCGATAAAGTCTGGCACAGTGGTCTGGAATACAAGCTGCATAGAGATCTACCGAGACAATTCTATGCCATACTAAGATCTTATTTATCCAATAGACACTTTCGAGTGAAATATGAGGATGAATACTCTGAGCTAAAGAAAATCTCTGCCGGTGTCCCGCAGGGGAGTGTCTTAGGACCAATTCTGTATTTACTATATACAAGGGACATACCAACCACAAATGAAGGAACCATAGCCACCTTTGCAGATGACACAGCAATTATGGCAGTTGGAAATAATGTCGCTGATGCAACGAGCAAACTCCAGAGGATGACCAATGCGGTTTGTAACTGGACAAAGCGTTGGCGAATCAAACTTAATGAGACAAAATCCACGCATATTAACTTTACTTATCAAAAGGCTTACCACCTACCTATAGAAATTAACTCGCGACTCGTGCCATATGCAAATACAGCTAAATACCTTGGCATGACCCTCGATGCCAAGCTTAAGTGGAGAGAGCATGTCAAAAAGAAAAAAGAAGAACTTAACATAAAGTTCAGAAAAATGTATTGGCTCATAGGTAGAGGCTCTGAGCTTACAATTCACAATAAGCTGCTGCTATATCGGCAAATTTTGAAGCCGATATGGACCTACGGTATACAACTCTGGGGATGTACCAAGCAAACAAACGCCAAAATGATACAGACGTTTCAAAACAAGGTTCTTCGTAGCATCGTCAATGCTCCGTGGTACGCAAGAAATGAAGACCTTCACAGGGACCTACGGATGGAATACATCAAAGAGGAAATAAAAATGCATGCCGCAAAACACGAAATAAGGCTCCAGGAACATGGAAACCCCTATATTCGCCATATGATAGATAACCCTGTCGTTGAAAGAAGACTCCAAAGAACGAGGCCACTTGACCTAGTGAACTTACCAAACTAAAATTAGTAAATAGGTTTAATTGATTATGGGGCTAACCAGTGGGTTACACCCCAACAAACGTGAATTTTACTAGATATATAAAAATTTGTATTTGAAAGAAAAATTGCTAGATGAGCGCAGTCTCAGTCGTAATAAAATAAAATGAAAAAAAAAAAAAAAAAAAAAAATATTTAGCAAATGTTAATTTCTGCATTTATCAATTTTACTCATGAAACTTAGATATTGAATGAAATTGCTTTTTGTCGAAACTTTATTGAAATATAAAAATTCTCAAGTTAAAACACCCTCACTGACGAGTGTAAAAGTAGAACCATGTAGAAAAATATATGATCCACATATTAGAATGGCGCATAAGTTCCTTTAATTAAACAAAAGCTTGTATTCCTATCATCCGTAAAACCATATATCAAATATAATATAGTTCTGGGTGTAAAATAATCAGTCTAGAAGGGTATTACTTCAACCAAAATGTTCCCAATAATTTAAATTCCAAAAAACGTAAATGTTCCTATTATTCTTTTTAACATTCACTGAAAATTGGCGAACATCTGTTACATAATTAGTATATGGAAAATTAGTAATTGTAAGCCACTCGCCTTTTGCTGTTATTAATAGTAATTTTTGATTTATTGGCAAATTTTCAGATTTTGGGCATTTGCCCTTTTTTTACCTAATTATATGATTGTACAACATTTTTAGCGTTTAAATCAAAGATATTAAAAGCACTTGAGCCTAATTAAATTCTTGATTTTTGGTTAAAATTACCGACATATTTCCAAACATACATGTATTTGTAATATTTTACAGATAAAATAAAAAACCAGTATTGTCAGTTTGTCATTAAAAATTGCATAATTAAATGGTCTTACATTAATTCTTAATGTCGGTTTGATTTCAAATCATATCTAAGATAAATTCTTTAAAACCAAGCAAAAATTAAAATACCCCAGATTTTTGTGACGATGATGCACAAATCATTAATTATTCTTACAAAACACTGGTCAAACTTCGATCAATATTTTATAAAATCAATCATTGTTTTATTGTTTCAAAAATGTATTCGTTAAAATTAACAAAAGTTTCGTTAATTTAGATAGCCGAGTTCTATCGATTTTGGTACGTAATGATTTACTCGTTGATGATCATTTATTTTCCGATTGTTATTCAAGAAACTCTGCCACGGATTAACCTCGTGGGTTGTCACTAAAAATGTATTTTGCTTAAATTTTATTCGTTTATACAATAATTATTTGATTTAAGTGAGTGAGACGTGAATTAATAAAATTACTACTTATTAAAGTGAGTGAAAAGTGTACACATATACATAATTATTATATTTAAATAAAAATATTTCTCGGGATAATATTACAAACATGAAATCAATGGCCGATATATTCTATGAATTTGTAAACGATGACGTTGATCTTCTATACGCCTACGCATTATACGACTGATGTGTTGACAAAAAATACCATACGAGCATTTGAATACTTCAAATGTAAAGAGGCTTAACTGTATATACATTATTAAATGTGGCATTAGGATTTTCAATCATTTTTGTGGAGTTTAGTGGTATATGTATGTAATTAGATTTATTTCTGTTTTATATTAAATTTTATATGTCACCCTTTAATGTAGAAACTTGTATTGTAGAAAATTAGTGGAATAACGTTGCATCTCAATATGTGATGGGTGCAAACGGTACTAAGCTATTAAGACAATTTCCTATATTTGATTCGTTTATTTAAATTTTAGTATTAAAAGTGGCTAAGAACAAGTTTTAAAATTGCATAAATTTGATAATAAGTTCGCGCCTTTCATGGCTATTATTTTATTACACTAAATATAATAATCAATATATAATTATACCATATTATTACAAGGAAAAAAACAAACTACATTAAAATTAAAACAAATTTTTGAAATATTGGTTTAGGGCTCTTTTTATTTTGAAAAACCTAATTACAGCTTTAGCTTTCGATTCCTTTTCGGAATCATTTAGTGCACTTTCACAGCATTTGAGAGATACAAACCATTTAATCAGTTTAGATAACGTTAAAATTCTCGAAAAACAAAAAAAATTTAAAAAAAGATCGATTTTAGAAATGTTGCACATTAAAGCAAGTACAAATTCTATAAACATAGTAGAAGATTTTGCATATATTGGGAATTCATATGATTTGTTTATCTAAATTTTTTTGTCTCATACAAATTATTTTTGATTCTAATTGTACAACCTTTTTACATTGAAATCATTATAGTACAATTTTATTTTCAAATAAATTGTCTAGGCTGTGCGTTTCTATGATAAATGGGTTTATTAAGGTAGCTTTGCAAAATTTAAAATTTGTATAAAAGAAACAATTTTGATATAAGGTTTTCATAACGCTTTTGAGAATGATTCCGAATAGGAATCGAAAGCTAAAGCTGTAATTAAGTTTTTCAAAATAAAAAGAGCCCTAAACCAATATTTCAAAAATTTGTTTTAATTTTAAATCATTGGCTCAATAAAATAAAACTAAACTACATTAACTTTGGCGATCACGAATTTTTGAATTTTCGTCATATTTTTACCACCATCCCCCTCCACCGCCCCCTTCAAAATATTTAATTTTTATTTTAATTACAACAACATATTAATTCAAAACATCGTGATCGGCAACTAGCAAAAGTTTCTCGATACCTATATCAATTATAAAATTTATTCAATTTTGCATGCTGTTTTTTTGGCATTTTAGTATTGAAATTAAACCAAATCAATTAAATATAGAAAACCACAATTTACATTATTTATTGGTAATATTTTATATTGGATTTATAGCTATTTTAATTAATTGAAAATAAAGTTATTTAGACAATATTTCCGTATAACTGCTTGTTACGAAAGTTTATACTAATTTCAAAATTATAAACCCTCCACTAGGGCGCATTTTACATTTTCCCACCATTTTATTTCCAAAACCTGGAATAGCAGTAAGCAATAAATATATGAAACGATTAATAAAATATGAATTGTCGTCCAATTTTAATTCCAGTCTTAATATTACGTGGAACGTATCAAAGATATAGCAACGAATGGTAAGTTTTAAAACAGATGGAACAACGTCAAGCCACAACTATGAAAAGAAGGTCTTTGGGTTTCAAAATACATCAAGGTACACTCTAAGCAATTTTGAAAACTTCAATCGACCAGAAACATTAGCTGAATTTGAAGATGGTAAATACTCTCTGTTAAAATAAATGAAATTGAATACAAAAATTATATTTATTGTTTTCAAATTGTTTCAGATTTTGACAAGCAAAAACTGTGGCTAAACTCGTATATGGCATTTTAGTCCCAAATCAAAGCACTTTGGTCCCTAACAGAGGAATTCTGGAAGGATACATCAATTGGACGGTGACGGAAAATTTTAAAATTCCTGGTTAGGACACCTTTAAAATAATGCCCACTATACAATCATAGCCTGGGTATTCGTCCAGTAAGTTGAATTTTAATGTTAAAGAAATGTGAATTTTTAAGTTTAATTGGTTACTTTACACATTTGCAGATATAGACATAGATTTTCAAGAAGTTTGTTTTTTAGGATTAAAACTGTTTGAAATATATCCAGTTTTTTTAAACAAATTTTCTGCGGTTTGATCGAAACAGAACCGGTTTGGCATTGTACGATAGCTGGATATCAACAGATTTATCGGAAGGTAGTGACTGGTTATTAAAATTAATTTTTGGATGTTTCTAATCAAATTATATTATTATTTAGATAACCGGTATTACATGTCATTTATGTTATTTCATGCAACTTTACCAGCAACAGCTCGCATCAACATCAAAATGAATAAAAATCTCTGGAAACCGTCGATCAAAGACTCAACAATACTGATTGTATCGATGGAAAATGATGCTTCGGCTTTAGAAAATTTAAACTCGAAATATTTATTATTGAGCCTGAAACGTCAGCATCACATGAAACATGTATCGGCGACTCTGAACATTTAGAACACGGTTTTATTTCTATAGTCGAGTCGAGATGTTCTATAAATGTGACTCTTTTTGACAACTATTGATGCTTTTTTCAAAATTGTTTATGTCTTTAACATAAAATATTTACTTGAGAGTGTTCTTGGGTAGCAGGTTGGTTCCAGGAATTACATTTAAAACATTTCAGTCAAAAAACGAAAGTAATTTCAGTCATAAAATGTCTTATACATATATTGTGACTAAAACTCCTTTTAAAAAGGGATTTCAGTTAAAAAAGGGGTTTCAGTCAAAAACTAAAAAGGCATAATACTCGTAGTCAAAACTATTTTGACTGGAATTCTTCTTCAATATGTAACTGAAATTCCTTTTGAATTAAGTTAAAAAACGAAAGGAGTTTTGGTTTTAAAATTTCTCATACAAATATACAAATAAATATTTTTGATTGGAATTCCCGAAGCCTGGCAGTTCATACAAACATGTTATTTCTATAACATTAAACTTGACAGAATTATAGTTTCAGTTATATGCCTTTGCAAATAGATGAGTGCATACAATTCAAAGAAATTATTAACAAACAAGCTGTTTTATTAGCTTGTGATGTGTTATGTCAGAATCAACATTCCAATTTCTTTAGGTATTAAATGCCAAATGAAATTCGCAATGCTAATATAATTTTATTTAACACCAAAAGTTACAGAAATTAAGGGCTCCTTAATTGATTTAAGGGAAAAAAATTAATTGACTTCATTTAAAAATATTCAATCTATTATAATAAATTTTAAGAAAATATTTGATCCTAATAGAAAAAATTATAGAGGCACAATATAATATAAAATTAAATATTATTTATATTCATTCGAAATAAATATTTCTTGTATAAAATTTATTATTTTCGAAAAAGAAATTAAAATATTTCTAATTGTATTCCTAATTTTGACTAGCACTTCGACTCACGAAGTAGGTTGCAAACTAAAAGAATTTTCTATTTTCCCTGTTGAGTACTTTAATTTTCCACCTATAGACATTCAAAAAAATGTAAACAGAAATTTGTATCTCTGTAAAACTAGTTTTTAGAATTATTTATTTGCTCATTTATTTAATGTATAATTTTTTTGTAAAGAAATATACATAAGTATCATGTAATTATAATAATTTAAAAATATATTTAAAATAATATTGTGTAAATATGTAATTATATTTTAATTTTGAAATAAAATGTAAATAAATTTTATAAAAATAATTAATTGAAATTAATAAATAATTTGTAGTTTTAATTAAAGTTGTATGTACATTTTTTGAACAAATATTAATCAAATTCCATCAAAGCTTTTTAAATTTAATAAATGTTTTATAGACTGAAAATCAATGAATTTGTTGTTGAAATTAATTCATAATTTGTAGTTTTAATTAAAGTTTTATCGATTTTTTTTAACAAAAATTGATCAAATTCAATCAAAGTATTTTTAAATTTAATAAATCTTCTGATAATAACTTTTGTAAAATCAACAAAAGTTTACAATTTATTTAATTGATTTGATAAATGTTTTACAGGCTGAAAATCAATGCCATCTTTTATTGATTTTATTACGATCTTTTGTTGAACCAATTAAAAATTTCTCTGGGTGTGAATGTCAATTGATCTCGAACAATTTCAATAATACCGATAAATCTGGATATTAATGAATATAGTAACGGAAAGACTGTAAAAATCTAGAAAACTCACGAAAATTTCGAAAATTCATGTAAATATGAAATTATTTGTCAAGTAACTTATTGTTACTACAACTACTAAGTAAGGTAAGGCTATAAGCTCTACAAAACGATATGCAATAAGAACAGAACCCTCGGATCTTTTAGGGTAATTTTTTAAATATCGAACAATCGTATTCATCGAATAGGCTCTCAAATTATCGAATAACCTGACTGTTTCATAACACTGAATCATCAATTAAGTCTCAAACATCACGCTTCTCATTTTCATATTAAGCTCCAAAAATCTCGAGAAATTTTAGATAGGTAGTCATCAAAAGATGAAACCTGACACAACCGAGAATTTCAAAAATCAGGAAAACCCCACCAAAAACAACCAAAAAAAACCCATTACTAGTTGCAAAATTAAGTTGGCATTTGCAGTTTCCTGATATTTAAAATAGTTTTTCAAAATAAATAGCTAAATTTCATTTTTATTTGATGTAGAAAGCTTTGATTTCAAACGAGTTAAGCTTATTTCCTTCTAAATCTAAATATCGGTTATAACCTAAAGGCATTTTTTTTCCTATGGATTCAGAACCGAGAAGGAATGTTTGAGCATGTCTTAAGAAAATATTTAATAGCAACAGCAACGATTTCTTCTTTTTCTCAGACAGTGAAAGCTTTACAATTTCGACTCAAATAAAATTATTTGAAAGCAATTTGAGTCTTGGTTCGTTCGTGCGGTCGAAGTGATTTTGAGTACTTATTTCGATTAGAAAACAGTCAAACTCATGTGGGACAGATACAAATAAATACGTATGCAAACCGCTCGAACCATATCTATTTTAAAACGTAAAGCATTTTTTCTATTACTCAAAGAATTTTTCGAAATTTTAGAAATTTTGTGGAAATATTAAATTCCACTCAAACTTTTTTTAAATTAATTTAGCATTTTCTTTAAGTCAGAATTGAAAAGATTCCATTTGGTAGTCCACCGCAATAAAAATTTGTTGAGTGAAAATTGGAATACTTTTAGGATTTTTTATTTTGGCACAAATTTCACTCTAAAAGGCCGAAAATGATAAAATTATCGTTTAGTTCTGCATATCTGCAGCTCAATTTGATGGTCTTAAATACATCACCGTGTCAAATCGAAGCTCTACCCAATTCACAACCTCTTTATCAAATGAGGCCCATTGTGCCATTAAATGCAGAACCTCTGTGGATGCAAATTAATTTTAATAAATTATTCATAAAGCTCTAGTCCAGATGACTTAAAGCTGCAGGAACTATCTGCAAACTTTTAGATCACCAAATTGTTTAGTAGTATCGAGCCCAAATTCCAGCACATTCTATAATGTCACGTTTGTCTGCGCTAAAATATGTTCAAAAACGCTTTTAAGGTTTTTGGCGTCGTTGCGTTGCTCTTTGGAGATGTGATCTTTATAAAAGAGGACTGTCAGTCAGTAAATTTACTTTATATTTTTAATTTCATGTTAGTTTTATGTTTTTATAAACGTGGGTTCCATCACTAAACTGGCAAAATAAACCCCTTTCAGGCAGTTTGTGGTACTTATCTTTAGAGTAACGTCTCTAAATATAATTTTTATTATTTTTATTCAAAAATTGGGCAAATTTACATTGTACGAGTATAATAAAAAAAACAATGTTCAAAGGATTAATATACGGGGTGAAATTACCCCTAATTCTCATTCCTACATTTTTTTTTTCTGTTTGTTGATATATTTTTATTTTTTTATTTGTAACAAATATTACAACTGAATACAAATTCATCTAGTAATTTATTTATACTAAATGTAACCCATTGGCTAGCTTCGGGGGTTAAATTGGTAACCCATTGGTTAGCTCCAGGTTGGTTACTTCATTTATTTATCTGCCATAGTTCTAAGGGTTTCGTTCTTCAAAGCCGTCTTACTGGGTTTGGGTTGGTCAGCATACGACGCAATTCCTCATATTTCTTAATTTGTTCACTGACGTATTCCATTTTTAGATCCTTATAAAGGTTGTCATTCTTTATGTACCATGGTGCGTTGACAATAATATGCAAGACTTTATTTTGACAGGTTTGAGTTACTTTTGCATTAGTTTTCTTGGTATAGCCCCATAGCCGTATAACTATGTCCATACAGGTTTCAATATCTGATGATTTGACAGAGTTCCTTCCTATGAGCCAATACATTTTTCTATATTTGATGTTATATTGCTATATGAAAGAATAATGAGTAGCCCTAAATATTAAAAACATTATAATATACCTTATATTGAAAAAACTACCCCTGAACTAAAAAAAATAGTGGGTTTTTTCTATTATAAAGCAAAATTAGGATGAAGTTTGATATACTTCAAGGGCAAATTCACCCTTTATGCGCTGCCCTATCAGTACCCACCCTCAGCAATTCTGAAATTCTTTTGAATCAAAGGAATACACACATTTGAATATTACAAGTATATATTTTCAAGATATTTGACTATAGAACAACGTTGGATTATAGATAATGAATCACTTAATGCATTGCACTATAGATAATTTAATAGAATTTCGTATTAAGCGTTTCCTAAACTTAAAACCACAAAAATAAAGCTCTAAATTATCTAAATACTACAAATAGGTTAAACATGGTCTAAATATGGCCCAAAACCCAAGCTCTTCTTTGAATATTACAAGTATTTGTAATTTCAAAATATCTGACAACAACAACATTTGATATTTTGAAAAACTCGTTAAGGTGGTTTATTTAAAATTCGATGATATTTTACATATTGATTTTTTTCTAAGCTTAGAGGACAAACATAAAGCTCTAAGCTATGTAAATATCACCAATGGGTTAAACTTGAACCAAATACAGCACAAAATTCAAACTTTTCTTTGAATATTACAAGTTTTTGCAAATATCAAGATATTTGACAACAACAACATTTGGTATTTTGATAACAAAACCTCATTAAGGTGGTTTATGTAAACAAGTTCGATGATATTTTACATATTGATGATGAATTACTTAATGTATTGCGCTAGATAATTGACCGGAATTTCATTTTAAGCTTTTCTGGACTTAAAAGCATAAACATAAAGCTCTAAACTATATAAATATCACAAACAGGTTAAACTTGAACTGAATATGGCAGAAAAATCAAATTTTTCTTTCAATATTACAAGTATTTGCAATTTCAAAATATTTGACAACAACAACATTTGGTATTTTGAAAACTCGTTAAGGTGGTTTATTTAAAATTTCGATGATATTTTACATATTGATCTTTTTCTAGGCTTAGAGGACAAACATAAAGCTCTAAGCTATGTAAATATCACCAATGGGTTAAACTTGGACCAAATACAGCACAAAATTCAAACGTTTCTTTGAATATTACAAGTTTTTGCAAATATCAGGATATTTGACAACAACAACATTTGGTATTTTGATAACAAAACCTCATTAAGGTGGTTTATGTAAACAAGTTCGATGATATTTTACATATTGATGATGAATTACTTAATGTATTGTGCTAGATAATTGACCGGAATTTCATTTTAAGCTTTTCTAGACTTAAAAGCATAAACATAAAGCTCTAAACTATATAAATATCACAAACAGGTTAAACTTGAACTGAATATGGCAGAAAAATCAAATTTTTCTTTCAATATTACAAGTATTTGCAATTTCAAAATATTTGACAACAACAACATTTGGTATTTTTATAAAAAAAACTAACTAAGGTGGTTTATTTAAAAATTCGGTGATATTTTACATATTGATGATGAATTACTTAATGTGTTGACTTAGATAATTTAACAGGATTAGGTATTAAGCATTACCTAGACTTAAAGCACAAACATTAAGCTCTAAACTACGTAAATATCACAAATAGACTAAAATTGGACTAAATATAGCACAAACATCAAATTTTTCTTTCAATATTACAAGTATTTGCAATTTCAAAATATTTGACAACAACAACATTTGGTATTTTGAAAAACTCCTTAACGAGGTTTATTTAAAATTTCGATGATATTTTACATATTGATGATGAACTACTTAATGTGTTAATTTGATGATGAATTACTTAAAGCTTTTTCTAGACTTAAAGCACAAACATAAAGCTCTAAACTATGGTTATATCATTAAACTTGGACTAAATATGGCACAAAACTCAAAATCTTCTTTGAATATTACAATTAAATACTTTGGAAAAATCTATTTATTTATATTCAATTTGGCTGCTATCTTACAAAGTTTTGAAATATGTACAATATACGTTATTTCAATCAGGGTTTATGAGGGTTTATTTATTTTAAAAGTAGACGAGTTATGTCCACAGTATCTTAAAAGTGCCAATTCTAATAGCATGGCTATTTAAAAACTCATAAAGACACCTGAATTGGGGTTTTCTATAAAAAAACCGATATTTCCTAATACAGATTACATTGAAAATATTTAATGTCTTACTATGAACGTTTTCTTAAAGATTCAATTGTAGAATATAAGGGATAAACGCACTAATGGTGTACATTAATATTTGACAGGCGAGTTTAATCGTCAAACTAAATTTATTTAAATTGTTCTCTATTTAAATCGTAAACCGACATTATTGCAGATATTAATGTGGGTAAACATACATTTTAAAGAAATAGTATTTTTCACATTACATTGTATATTCTTGAGCATAAAAACTTAAGAAATAATTCCGCAATCAATAGAAAAAATGTTTATCTGGTTAAAGCGTTAATCTATGTTGATACAAAAATTTGAAGTTCACGAAGCATAAGACTGTGAACTTTCAATCGTCCAATATGCAAGGCCGTTTAAAATTTTTGATTCAGGCTCCCTGCGACTAAAAAAATACTTAACTAATTTATATAACTTTGGCAGCCGACAAAGATATTCTGAAGTCTGGAGTTTATGCATCTCAAAGTAAACCGCTTCGAATAGTATCCACGATGTCTTTTTTATTATCCATTTAATTATATTATAGGATAATTTGTATGTTCAGGTGGTCATAGCCTAAGTATTGAGCTAACAAAAAATTTGAGAATACTGATTTTAAGGCGTATTTCACGACTGAAATTTGCAATATCCGATTGCATAAAATTTAGTCTTCCATAAATGGAAAGGAACTTCCATTCTGTCTGAAAACGTTAAAACATCTACAGATTTTATGTATTAAAACTTCCAATTAATTAGTAAAATACGTATTTTTGTATGTCTAGTGCGTAGATGAACATCACAACTCTCAAGTCTCATTTTACGCCCAAAATCTGGTTTGGAATGTAAAGTTTCAGCCAAACAATAACTTTCAGAAAATGTTTCTCCAAATTCTGACATAATTTAGTATATCTGACGTCTCCTAACTACTCTTCTGGTAGAAATGTGTTGCATTAACATTTTGTTAAGTATCTCCAAAATCTCTTCCAATTCTCAAAAAAATTATTGTTTTGATGAAATAATGTAAATTTCACATATTTAATAAATTCGAACTAATTTCATCTGCCAAAATGACTGCGGACATTCGTACATTTCCACTTTGCTTAAAAAAAAGAGAATTATCTTCAAGGTTGTCTAATTTTAGTTTCCATATTATTTGTGCCTATGTAAAATTTTTTTTAAGAGCAAACAACTTAAATCGATTTGTTGGTCAACTTTCGATACACAAGGATTCTTTATATACAATGCTTTGCAACATTCATCTAATTTTGCCTGCCGAATTAAATTCAATTAGTGAAAATACCGTCTTTCTAAATATAACTCAACAATTTTATTTTTCAATTGACATCCGTTTTGTCTGTCAATCTTCCGAGATTTTTGTTATGTGTTTTGTTATCTATGGAGTGAGTGGTATTGTCCGAACGTCAAAAGTAACAAAAAAAAAAAAAAAAAAAAAATGTATACATAAACACAGTGAACGGAGAAGAAAAGAAAAATGGATTTCCCTTGGATTTAATTGAATGCCTCGTCGAAGTTTTTTAATTTACATTTTGTAAAAATAAATTTTGTACTTTACATAAATGAGAAATGGTTACATAGATACACAGAGTTGACTCAGGATTATTTTTTTTTGTTGCCCGCTTTGTTGTTGCAACATAATAAGGAAAAAGGATTTTCGTTATTTTACTGTTCTTGTAGTTGTGTCTATAAATGGATGTCGTCTTTTGTACATCCGCTTCCTTTAATTTTATTATTTTCAATCGCATGAACACAAATTTTGTTGGTTTGATATTGTAAATGAGTTTTGAGTTCGAAACAAAAAATTGTCCTATAAGGATTTGATTTATGGTTCCGGTTTATTTTTTATTTTTTTTGTTGGTTAAAAACTGAGGAAAAGTTAAAATATAAATGATTTTTCCGAAATGAAAATTCTTTTGGTTGTTGGTTTATAAAAGTTTTATTTACAAAATATTTATGTTCATTATGAACTTAAGGTATACATGGAATTGGAATGTCTATTGATGCCAATTATTTTTTAATGTTGCAGTTTTTCTGCAGATATTTGAAGAATGTTTAAAGATTCACAAAACGTAATCGATGGTTCAAACTTTCATGAGAATTCTCATTCGTATCGAAATCTATGGGTTTTCCGGTTTCCAAATAAATTTAACACAGACAATTAACTCCACCCAACGCTATTCCTAGTACCAGCCAATAGTCCCGCGAAATTGAGGTATATGTTTAAAAATTGTAAATTAAAGCTTTTGGAATTATTGAACGTGTAGTGAAGAGAGTACCAACTAAAACAGGAAACCTACAACATGGATGATATACATTAATTAAGTGGGCACTGCTACTTTAATTAAAGAGATGATTGTTTTAATTTTAAAAAGCGAAAGCTTTACAAGCTACAACAACCAATTTCAATGAACAATTTTTTTTTAATTAATTAATTGGCATTGGTCAGCGTTAAGATTCGATTTTTTTCGAAAAAGCTCAGAAAATGTGAAAAAGGTACATTTAAAGAATATTATATTACACCCAGAATAATTAGGAAGCTTCTAACTCATATCTCACGATAAAAAATTAATTAGTTTTAAGGAGATTTAACACTGGTAAAAAGATTTTAATTATTTAGAAATTTTCAGCATCAACTAGAAATATTGACAAAGATATGCAAGGGAAACGGTATGTCTAATTCTTCGAGAGCTTTTTTTAACTAAATTTAATTTCAAATTTAAATAAAAGTAAAAATAAAACGCTTGAAGAGCTTTAATGTTAGTGAACACCTATTTGTTTAAAAATAAAAGCTCAGTTTTTGTTTACATTTAGGCTCTAAAAGTTAAAGAGAGTTATTCTAATTGTTCATTTACAATTTCAGTAATGGTTATTTCATACCTTGCTACTATTTAGTGAATAAAAACTAATTTAAGCTTTAAATTTACCATCCCACAAGACGGGAAAGCTTTTCGACCCCCTAAACACCATAAATATTTATTCGTTTAATCTTTTAAATCTTTTACAAAGGTGTAAAACTTTGGTAAACGAAAGCTTTACTTTTAAATTTTAGGTAAATTATCTTTGAAAAATTGACAGCTTTTACATTATTATAGCTTTTGATTCAAAATAGTAGTGTTAATAAAAGCGCGTTTAATTTATTGGTAATTGTTAAACCTTAGGCTTTCAAATTTTGTGTCAGTTTTCGATAAAACAAACATGTTTAAAATATTCCGTTTACCTGATCAGAAGTAACATTGGTAAGTTTAGAATAGACAGGAAACGATTAGAGGAAAACGGTTTTGGTAAATGGCGAAAAGTTAATTTTAAAGTCACTAAAAATGCAAGAAGTGTAAAAATTGTACAATAAAAACCTTAGTAATGTGCTCGTCTAAGCTGTTCGACGCCTAAAAATCATAATCATTGAGCCTTTCAATTTAAAAGCTTAAGGGATTATTATTTATTTGGACATTGGCAGCAATAACTTTAAGTAAAAGATATAAAACTTTTCTAATCGACAGCTTAACTTTTAATTTTTAGGTATATTTTATTTTAAAAATAAAGAGCTTTCTCATACTATATGTTTTTGATTAAAAAAGTTTTTTTTAAATAAAAGAGCTTTCAAATTTTGTCACAGTTCAAAAGTACAAAAGCATCTTCATACAAATTGTTGACTGAAATACCAACTTAACGTGCGTCAATATGACACCACCGAACACCATCTAGTGACAGTTGCCCGATATATGACACTAAACACCATCTAGTGACAAAACTCTCTCAGTACTTCTTTACAAACTTAACATAATATGCGTATGTTTGTGCTCGCAAAACTCGAAAATTAGTCAGTCGATTGACTGGAAATTTTGACACAACGTTGTATTTGAATAAGTGTTTTTATATGAATATAGATGTCACACCTGCGACAGGTGGTAACATGCTTTTTTGAAAACCGGGCGATTTTTAAAAGCAATGTTCAACATTGAACTTTTTCTATACAATTACGTTATATTTCAAAGAAACGCAAAGTTGCAACAGCCGTGGTGGCAGAGTTGGTGTTTTGAAATCTTAAGGTTGCGAGTTACGTTTTCATCAAATAATTTAAGAAAAATATCTATTACAATATATATATCCGAATAACGCTGACTGTTTTAATTTATGGTTGCTCCTAATTACCGTTCGGGGTCCAACATCATTTATACATTTACGAACAGTAGATGGAATAGTGCATAATCGTATTGGAGTGCGTGCGAGGTACTTTATTTGCTGGAAAACTACGATCATTGGGACAAGCAATTGAAGATTCATCCACCACTTCTAATCCATTACAAAAACGTACGCTATTCGCAATTATTTTAGGTACATGTTCCCCGTTACAACTAGTACAATTGTGGGAGAAATACAAAGATTACACATGGACGAAGATATTCAGCACAGAATGCGTCAAAAAACATAAAATATGGCTTTGATTTCTTACAAGAAATATAAAATGAACCGCTAATCTTCATCGCGGATTTTATCGTCAATGCAACATTCGACATAGAACTGCTCAGAGAGGAATTATACAACAGAAAGGACTTACAGCTGTTCGTCCAAGGAAATACACCGAAACTCCCTCCAGAACAAAAGATAGTATTTGATACCATCATGCAAGCTGTAGCCAATTAACTGGAAAAACCTTATTAATTTCCTTGATATTATGGCTAAAATCCGTTCAAACAGCCATATTGCGTTTATTATTGCTTCTTCAGGCATTGCTGCGACGTTGATGGAAGGAAGGATAACAGCGCATTCAGCTCTTAAACGGTCATTAAACACGCAATTCACAGAAAACCAAACATGTAACACTCCAAAAACATTAGGAATCGAAAAGGTTATTCAAGCGTGCAAAATCATTGTATGGGATGAGTGTACAATGACTCACAATAAGTCATTCTTGTGAGTCATTGTACACTCATCCCATACAATGGGATGATTCCACATTATTAGTGCGACTTTAACATGTTCGGCTTCCACATTGTGAACTTCAAACTTATATTGCCAAATTGTCAATACATGTATCATTTGTATTAAAAATAAGCCTAAACTGCCGCATCAAATAATGGGCGATTTACTCGCCGACCGTGTTACGAAATCAAGATAATTTTCAAAAGTTGGAAACCAACCTTGAGATCAAAAATTAAAACTAAATACATACGATTATTTATATGCTTCGCAGTTAAGGAAACCGTAATGGATTTATCATCAGAAACTTTCTTGGGTTGTCTTCGCAGATTTGTCTCAAGGCGTGGGTATTGTTTAAAAATTTATTCAGACAATGCTACAAATTTTATTGGTGCTGAATTAAAGAAATTAAAAAATTTATTTCAATCACAAATTTTTCAGAATGAAGTAAAAATATTTTATGCGAATCATCACATAGAGTGGCATACAATTCCCCCAAGATCACCTCACTTTGGTGGATTGTGGGAATCTACAATAAAAATGCCACATGGTACATGAAAAAGGTAATAGGTTTACCGTCATTGGCAATCGAAGAGTACTATACATTAACCTTTCAAATTGAAGCTTGCCTCAATTCGCGGCCATTGACACCACTCTCAAGTGATCCATCTGATGCACACATTTTTAAAATTTTTTAAAAACACTTGTTAAATATTTCGCAAAATTACAAAAGGTTTAAAAAATCACTCGATCGATTTCAGCGATTTCGAGTTTTTAAAAAATTTTAAAAATGTGTGTATTAAGTGTGTTTCGCCAAGTGCCTACGGCAGAAAGTGTAAAAAGTGATCCATCTGACTTTACCACGCTGTCTCCTGGTCATTTTTTGGTGGGCAGACCACTATTAGCCCTTCCTGAACAATCGTTGCTCGAACTCAACATTACAAAACTATCCTGATATCAAACCTTACAGATGATGCTTCAAGATTTTTGGAAGAGATGGAATGTTGAGTACTAGAATGAACTATACGGAAACGTTATATGTGGTAAAAGTCATCAAATGATATTTATAAAATATGTTCTTTAGTTATTTTGCATATATATCATACGCAATTTACAGATTGTAAATATTCAATCTAGTTTTTGAGATATCTTAATTTTACTGAGCATATGTGTGCAATCAGAATATTAAAAAAACACTGTACTACTATCCATGGTTTCTGGAGAGGCTAAAAATCGATTTGTTCGTAATCATTTTCAAAGCTAATAATTATGATAATACAATTTAAAAAAATAATATTCGTCATAATTTCAGTTCGTTTGCATAACCCGTTTGGTAGAAATCGCTGTTTTTAGTTGACTTTTGGTACATTATAGAAAAATTGGCTTATCTTGCATATCTTCAAAACTAGATCGAATTTTTACAATCTGCTTTTTGTGTATGATAGGTAACAGTGTAACCTATCATACGAAATTTACAGATTGTAAATATTCAATCTAGTTTTTGAGATATTTTAATTTTACTGAGCATATGTGTGCAATCAGAATATTAAAAAAACACTGTACTACTATCCATGGTTTCTGGAGAGGCTAAAAATCGATTTTTTCGTAATCATTTTCAAAGCTAATAATTATGATAATACAATTTAAAAAAATAATATTCGTCTTAATTTCAGTTCGTTTGCATAACCCGTTTGGTAGAAATCGCTGTTTTTAGTTGACTTTTGGTATATAGCGACAATAATCCTCCTATTATTTGGCCACTGTGTAGAATTATAGACATACGTCCGGTATAAAACATAAGATTAAAACATAAGATTTTGAATGCAAAGGTTTTCGAAAAGGATTTGCTTAATGGAATAAAAAATTGTTTGCTACTGAAAGGTAGCACTTGTCATAAGGAAACTTTTTAGGTTTGGCATTTAGAGAACACTTTGGTGTCTTATTTAAAAAGTTTGACGCTTCGAAGCAAGTAAGTAGGTGGAGACGAAAAATTAAAGAAAATTTAACATCTACCAGGTAAAATAAGCGTTTACTCCTTTTTAAAACTTTCAAAGGCTAAATAGTACTTTATTCAAGGCCACATCACCAAAAATCTGCAAAACCGGTTGTCAAAACGGCTATTTCAAAATAGAATTTTGGTTTATAAACTGTGTGGTAGATGGGTTAGTTATTTGATGTTTTGTCGTAAAAATGCCGGAAGCCAATATTTTATAATTAAAGGAGACTATACTACATCTGGTATCATCGTTCAATTAACCAGAATGTAACGAAACCGCAAGTTTTGTTAGCAGATCATGAGATCAGAGTTCTGGTGCGGTCTATTAGCTGGCTAGAGCTCACAGTATATCGTGGAGGTTTCCAGACTTGATCCCATTTTAGAATAACCGCATGAGAAAAAGGACAACAGACCACGCGGCGATCTCCCAGGGAAGAAGCCGTCATCCCTAACAAACGACTAACATATATGTCGTGTCGTTCTCTACGACAGCCTGTCGTGAGAGAACGGCACGGCCATAAGAATATGGCGGAACTGACCCTCAACAAAACCCTACCCCAAACAAAAAATCAAGAAAGTAACGAAAATCATATAAAAACAAGGAATACCAAGGCTATCGGAAAGAAACTGTGATTAATAATTTTTTTTTTAGAAACAAGAGCGGATGAGAAAGAGAAAATAACGGAACTATTGCATAAAATGTAAAGTCAAGTAACAAAGCCAAAAAAAAAAAATTCTGACCGATGCTAATAAAAAATCCGGAACCAAAAAAACAGTGTTATGAGAAAGATAACGAAACCTAAAAACACTTATTGAACCAAAAAAAAAAAATGATCTGGTGATGTAAAATTCGAATAAAACAAAAAAAAGGAAGTACTGTAAATTAATACAACAATAACAAAAAAGTTTTTTTATGTTTTTTTTTCGCACAATACCTTTCAGGATCAAACCGGGACGATCCTATACTTGAGATGGGTAGCTCCCTCGACGAAGGTTCTCCCTCAATCATCGTCAATACCCCGCTTAATTGGCGGGGTTGCTACAACACTCCAATTGACCAGAATATCACACCAAAAACAATAGTTTTTAAATTTTTTTTTCACTATTCACACCAAAAAAAAAATCAAGAAAGAAAATGGAAATGAAAACGCCACCAACTTAAATCACTATTAATTAGAAAAATTGATTTTTTTTTTAATTTTCAATAAAATAAAAAAAAAAGCCTCATTCACATATGAGTATTGATTTATGGTATTATTATAGCATTATAGTTTCTTAAAATACATGTAATACACCGTTTTATTATCACAAAAAAATGTTTGTATCCTCATGACCTTAGATACATCAGGCCACCATTAAACAAAATTATTATTCACTTTTTTTTTAACTTGTTAAAAATAATTTACATTATCAAAAAAAAAATATGTCTTTTGTTTTTTTTAATATTCCCACTTGATAGTAAAAAAAAAACCGGTTTTATTTAAAAAACAATCGACTACCGTCTACTAAACTCCAAACTTAACTGATTTTTATTTTGTTTTTCAATTTATTGTGAATTGTGATCAAAAACAAAATATCCAAACTTCGGCCACGAACAACAAGATTTCGTCGTCATTGTAGTTACGAGACACGCATACATCCAGTGTTACCGTTTGAAAAAACAAAAAGTATCCAATTAGTAAAAAAAAACGGGTATACAAAAGTATCCAATTGGTTTTGTCAATAAAACATGATAATTACTCTATTGCGAGTAGAGATTGTGATTTCTCAGGAATTTTAGAGTTTTCAAATTTTTTCTCGATTATCTTGGAAATTCTCGAGAATTTTTATATTTTGTAAATTACTAAAATTTTATGCAAAAAATACTTTTATTACATTGATTTATGTAAAGTTTTTCTGACGAAGAAACGTCCTTTCATTTTGAGGTATAGGCTGACGAGTAAACAGAGCTTTTTTAAGATTCTCTGTTTTTTATTAACAAAACCCTCTTTATAATATATCAGGGCCGACCACAAAAGAGTGCGGTGGATGGGGCAAATTTGCCCCTCTTAGAAGGCTGTTAAAGGACCGGTGTAAAGTTTAAACGCATTTTTACCACCTTTTATTCGATTTTATTTCGCCCAGATAGGCACCACATACAATAGAAAGAGGCCACATTAGATTTTCCAAATCTATACGTGCTTTCCAAATAATTTAGGGTTGCGCTCGGATGACAAATTTTCAAGTAGACAACTTATGAACCATAATGAAATGTCAAAGCTTAAGTTTCAAACACAATAAGAATGCGACATTAGGGTCAAATTTTAAATTTTCGATTTAGCGAAACAGTCGAAGCGGAGCAGGTAAAAAGCGACCGGAACGAAACTTCGTTTGTCCAGCACGCAAAAAAAAAATTTGAGTTTTAAAAATCAACCTTTTTTGCAGTTGTTCTTACAAAAAAATTTACAAGACGTTTTTAAAGTTTTGATAAAGTTCAAATATCGAAATGCTGGGAAATTACGAATACCAAATATTTTCGAAAAATACGGAAAGCTTAACATAAAATGCTAGGTGATGAAATATGGATGCTTAGTTAATTGTTGGCTGCCGAAAAATCGCATGCCATGGCCGGAAAATACGGAGACTGAGACATAATGCCATTGAAATCAAAGCTCACTGTTGAGCATAACCTTCATATTTTTTCGAATATGACGAGCTTTTGTCGGTACTGCCTCCTCAGAAAGCTTTTATTAGGGCCATTTGGCTTTAGTTTCGAAGCCATATTCGTACACTGCTGTTTTATCCCCAGTTAAGACCCGTTCGAGCAGTTCTAGATCGTCGTTCACTTCATTCCGCTACTTCCAAGCAATGTCCTTTCCGTTCTGCTTTTGGGCAAAATTCAACAAACCTTCAAGTTCAACAAATTAAGAAGCACGTTGCGTTTGGATTAATTACAAGAAACCGATAGCCAATGAGAGTTGTCACTAGGGTGATCAGGTTAAAAACAACTTAACCTGAACGAAGTCTGAAATTTTTTGAAAATATAGAACATTTCGACTTAAAAATCCAAGACAGTTTTTAAGTCTCGAAATTTATTTTTTTTATAAAAAAAATCTTTATAAAATTGGTTTAGTGTTGATGACCATCCATTGGTTAGAAAACAGATTTGTAGTGAAATTTTTTCTAGCAAAGTTTCAAAACCCTCGATTCATCATTTGAGTATACCGCAACAAATTTATTTATCATCAAATATGTCGGTTAAGTCAGATAGTAAATTTCAATGGAATTGGTTTCCGTTTGGAGCAGGGATTGAGTTTCTTAAATAAAACATAGAAAGAATTCAACACATATTCCAGGACACTGCTAATTAAATTTTGGTACATAAATTTAAACCTATACGTATTTAAATTTAAATCAAAAAAAAAAATTTGTGTTTTAAGCGCATAACCAATCCAGGCCTTTTCTACAGTTCCTGCCCCAAATGGAACACCCACGTTTGTGAATAGAATTTAGTGAAATTTCATATCTAGGTTATTGAGTCGATTCAGTAAATAGTTCCTAATATAAAATTGAATTATTCACGCTCTGAAGAATTCCTAATGTCATATTATTTGGGGTCGGATTTTTTTAAATAAAATAAAAGGAAAGTTCAAGATATATTGCGGAACACTACTAATAATATTATGGTTGGTACAATTAATCAAAAAATTGGTTCACCAATTTTTTTTTTTTATTAACAACCAATCCAAGCAATTTAATACGCCTCAAGCTCAAAATGTCAGTAGGAGGCACTTTTGTGGATGGATTATAATACAAATTTACTTCTGAGATTTGAGATGTAAACTCGATTATTTAAGTAGTTCCTAATAGAAAAATAATGAATTCCGGCTCTGAAGAATTCCTCTGGCCATATAATGTGGGGTCGGATTTCCTATTTAAAAAACCATGGCTGATAATTATATTCGCCAAATTTATTTTTACATACTGAGCCAATTCAGACTTTCTTCTCAATCTCCAGCATCAAATGTAAAGCATATTTGTTGATGGATTTTAGTAAAATTTTATGTTGTAGATATTACAAATAGTTCCTATATAAAACCTATTATTTCATTGAGTGAATAATTTTTTTGGCCTTAAGGTTGAGCTAGGATCAGATTTTGTATATTAAAACATGGTCCAACGGTATTTGGAACACTATTCATACTAATGATATTATGGTTGATATCATAAACCAAAAACTAGATTTGCCAATTTTGGTTTTCCATACACCAATCCAATCAATTTTTTCCTCCTCCAGTACCAAATGGAACACACACATTTGTCGATGTATTTTTATTTGTATGACTGGAGTTTTTACAGATCTAATTAAAATAGCAGAGAAATGGGATTAGCCGAAAGGTTAATTCACGCGAAGAGATTTGAAACTAAAAGTTCGAATGAAGAACTAAAATTTAGAATCGTTATACTTCATCTACTACAACCTACTTAGCCATTATTTTACGATGCCAATTATCGTTTAACAGATAATTTGGTGCGACAGCTGACAATAGCTGAACTAACAGATTTCACTTTGACAAATCGTTGTGAGTTTCTATTTTTTTTTTTTACAGATTAATATTATAAAAATAATTAGGATCCGTATGGCTAAAGACAATTATCTGGGGTTAACATATTGGGCCCGACTCAGTGGTAATAGGTTTATCTTAAGTTATTTTATTCGCTTTCTTCCTATAAAAATTTCCTTTGAACAACAAAAGCAAAAATCTGGAGTATTATGGCCCGATTCTGACTGATCTTTATTGTTACATACAAAAAAAAAAACATTTTTTTACGGAATTGCGAACCCTGTGTTAGAATCTTAACTGAATATTTTTGTTAAAATAGACGTAAAAAAGATGTAGCGTTGCCAAATGAGGGAATGCCGCAGATATTTAAATTTTGATGAGCGGCCCTGTCTGGTATTGTGAACTCCTTCTTTACTAAGCGAAAACCATTCCACCACGATGAGGCAGAAATCTTGGAGGGATTGACTCATATAGAAACCATATATGCTGCGAAAGGGAGACATCAGGCTTTTTAAATCTATAATTAACAAAATAATTTGGGCCATCCATGAGGAGGTGTTTATGAAAATATTGTAACAGTTTACTATATCGTGTTAAATTATTAGCGATATATCGATCAACTATTAAAAAAGAGTATAATAGAAATATTGGGTGTATAAAAAAAATGGGGTTTAAGTCAAATTAATTGAAATCATAATTCAGTAAAATTAGTTCTTGGAATTGTCATTTCTATTTCAAACATCAAATCTAGAATGTATATGCTTAAAATTATAGTGTAATGTTAGAAATCTTCTATTTCCCCAACATTTAATAAAATAAATGTTTTCCAAATTTTCAAAATTATTTACTTAAATATTCATTTGCCAATCAATTCATTTGCTATTCAAACCTGAAAATTCTTTCAATTCTGCTGATTATAAAATTTTTGCAAAATATAATTTAACCAATAAATACTAAGCCAGGAAATCCTTAAATTACAATCTCTAAAAATTCTCAAAAATTCTCTAGAACTCCTCAATTTACCAAACCTTTCTTCAAAATCTGCAAGTTATTTAAATTTGCTAAATTCTTTCATATTTGGCAAATTCATTAATTGTTTTAAGATCGGTTGTTTGTTTTGCTTAAATTCTCTAAAAACATTAAAATTTTACAAGAATTCGTCAATATCTTGGAATACCTCTCACAAATTCAATAAATGTTACACAATGGCAGTCAGGCGCGAAGTTGCTCGGGGGTTGCAAGCTGACAGGCTCGGTAACATGCAGCTTCCGCAAGTGCTTGTGTTACCTCCTCGTGGTGACTGCTGGTAACCAGATTGCTGATCTTTTTGGCTTCTAGGCTAAAACACGGCGCTAAAGGAGTCAACCTTAAACAAATCACTGGGCTGGGTTAAGGTGTTATTCGTACCGTACCGATAACCGGCCAGACTGAGGACCCAGTTTAAAAACTAGCTCAGTCGCTAACGGTGGATCCGGATACCTGGTGCCCTCCGGATTAAGTAGCTTTGTCTGTGTATTGCTGATCTCACTCATGGGACTAAATATGGGACACCAACAAACACAAAAAACAAAAGAGCCCGGTTCTCTTACAAAACCGGAAAAAGTAGAGAAGGAGACTCGGGTCTTTAGGCCTACCTCTAAACCTACTTACAAATAATGGCACAAAAGCTTAGATGAGGCTGGTCCCTCCACTCGGGTCACCAAACCGGAGCAAAGAAATATAATGCGGAACCAAAGCACCAATGAAGCTGGTTCCTCAAAACCAATCTATAACACTAGGAGGAAGGCATGGAGGGCCGAAGGTCGGAGAATGACAAAGCTACGCTTGCGTGGGCGAAAAAGTCACCTAACAGAAGTCGGAAGGTCCTTCAGTTGGCTTAAACATCAAAAGAAACAGATCTCAGGAGGAAAGTCCTAAGATCGTAAAAAGAACTAAGCTCCATGCTACCGAAATGAGGCCCTTTAACGAGATACTCAGGGATCAGCTGGTTGTGGCAGTTGTTGACCAGTCCCAAGAGGATGGCAGTATCACGCCCGCCAATTGGTGAAAGGTGGAAAGAGCCTTAACCACCACCTACCTGAATATCCTGGCAGAAAACTCAGGACCTGCTCCGACTTGTCGGGATGCGGAATGGTACAGGAACCAGGTAAAACTGACTGCATGTGCGGATCAGAGATCTCTTCTGCTTTACAAGAAGGCAGTGGGAGGATTTGGCGAGGTATGGCCCGAAGCCAGCCTTGCTGTTAAAGCTAGGGAAGAGATCCCCTGTAGGCCGAGAGCCAGGGTGTGGATTCCTTCGGAGCCTAGCTGGAAAGTTGCTAAGGTCAACTGGAAAGTTGCTAAGGTCGAGGGGCCACGGGCCGGCTACAGGTCAGCCGTCATAATTCTAAACAGAGAGTCACTGACTGCGCTAGAAAAAACCAATGGCATTGTAAACTATGGTTTCAGTGCAGTCACACTCAAAATCTACAAGAAAGACGAGGACAAGCCGGAGGCTCTGAAGTCTGAGGAAACTGTTGAAAGCTCATCTGGGCGCCCTGAAGGAGGGGAAAGCCAGGCGGAAACTATCTCCACAGATACGGAGATGTCAATGTCCTTTGCTTTGAGTCATTAAAGAGAATCTCAGAGGACTTCACATCAGAGGAGGACTCTGATGATACAGTGGTAGAGAGGAAGGTCTAAGAATGGTGACATTCGTGCAGATTAACCTACACCACTCAAAGGCAGTATCAGCTGCTCTCCTTTCAAAAATTGTAAAGGAAGAGACGGATATTGTCTTGATCCAAGAACCTTGGGTCGCTGATGACCGGGTACTTGGACTCAAGACACCCTGATACAAATTAATGCACACGGAAAAAGAAGGTAGGGTTCGGTCGTGCATTCTCGTTAAAAATAATATAAATTGTTTTCTGCTATCAAATTTCAACAATGTCAGCATTGAGGTCAATGAACGAAACCTCTGGCTAATATCAGCCTACCTAGCTTACGATGAACTGAACATTCCACCAGTCATTCTAGGTGAGGCAATTTTGGAGGCTCAAAAGCACAAGGTTAGAGTCATCCTGGAGGGTGATGCAAATTCTTATCACATAATCTGGGGAAGTACGGACACAAATGAACGAGGTGAGTTACTCCTTGATTGCATGCTAAGTACCAACCTTCGTATATGTAACATAGACAATAAGCCGACATTTATAACCTGAAATAGACAAGAGGTATTGGATATTACACTTGTCTCAAACTTTTTGAGACTAGTCTATTAAACTGGAAAGTGTCGGAAGACCACTCCTTTTCTGATCACTGTTATCTTCAATTTGAAATGGACTTGGTCTTTCCGGACAGCTCTCTCTACAGGGACAGGAGGAAAACCGACTGGGATATTTTCAGAACTATTCTGGGTAATTCACTACCAGTGCCGGTGCCTAAACCTCCAAAAACTACGGTATAACTCGATGGCTTAGTGGACGAACTGTCCAGCGCTTTTAACGAAGCGGTACTGGGCTCCTGTCCTCTTAGTAGGTAAATCTCGGCCACCTTGGTGGTCACAGGTGATTCAACAAATACGTCAACGGTGCAAAAAACTCTTTAAAACAGCAAGGAAAACAAAAGCCGCTGTGGACTGGGACTCCTATAAGGAAGTCCTCAAAATTTACAAATATTAACTAAGAAGTGCAAAGAACAGATCTTGGAGACTATACTGTGGCAAAATTCAGAAGTCTTCAGAGATGTTCAGGCTGCATCAAGTACTATCTACTAGCCCTTCCATCCCAAGCTTTCTTCAAAGGCCGGATGGAGCATGGACCACAAATAGTATGGAATCGCTGGAACTACTATTGGAGACTCACTTTCCTGGTTGTTCCGAATCTTCACCTACTATATCAGCAGGTAAAAGGACAAGTAGCCTCGTAGACCAAATTATTAGCAGAGAAAAGATTCTGTGGGCGATAAGCAGTTTTAAACCATATAAGTCGCCAGGACCTGATGGTATTATCCCTGCGGATATACAAAAAACTACGAATCTAACCATTTCCTGGTTAGAGGTAATTTTTAGAGGCAGCCTAGAATTATGTCACATTCCCAGTAAATGGATGGAAGTGAAGGTTGTTTTCATACCTAAGGCGGAAAAACGCTCACACTGCAGTCCCAAAGACCTTAGACCGATCAGCTTGTATTCTTTCCTTTTCAAAATACTGGAAAGACAAATAGAAGCTCATATTAGAGGCACGATTGTGCCGAAAAAGCTATCTAAATCTCAACATACCTATTGCAAGGGAAGATCTGTAGAAACTGCTCTTCATTCTCTTACATATTTTTTGAAAAATCTTTCGAATATGGAGACTACGCGATTGTAACCTTCTTGGACATTGAGGGAGCCTTTAACAACGTGCTTACAGGGGCTATAACTCGGGCACTTTCGAATCTAGGAGTGGATGAATGCCTCAAGTGCAATTTATCACGGATGGCTCGAAGCTAGACGATAAGGTAGGAACCGGAGTCTTCTGTGATAAACTTAATGTTAATATTTCTGTTCATCTCCCTGACTACTACAGCGTGTACCAGGCTAAAGTGGTGGCGATCGGGGAAGTCATGACATGGTTGAAGCATAATGTGATATCCGTGAGGGATATCGCAATTTATGTGGACAGTCAGGCAGCGGTCAAGTCACTTGGGGCAGTTTGTCTGAAGTCGCGGGTGGCGCTGGATTGCCGATCATCTCTTAACGAGATGAGCGAGTATTTCAGCATCCAGATAATCTGGGTCCAAATTTTTGCTCGTTATGTTGGAAATTTATACAAACCTGTAAGTCAAAAAGCCGAAAGTTTGTGCATGGTGAATGCACTGATAGAGTTAAATTTCATTCACCCGTATTAACGTTCCATCATTATTACGTCTAGATAGGCTAAGTTCCTTGGTTTTCACTTTGGTATCAATATACCGATAAAAGAAGGTAATTCTGACGGAAGATGCAGTCAACACTTCAGTTTCCACGTATTTAATCAATAGGTTTGCCACAGACGGACTAACTAGCGAACCTTCCACAATTTTTACAACCGATATCAGGCAAATATTCAGATAAATTATGTAAAGGAAAAAAAGCTTACCATTGGTCGCAAAGGAATACCAACTTTGTGCACTTTTGGTAGACCATACATACGCGGCGTTGTACCATGGCAATTTTTGATGGATTTAGCCAAATTGTTTATTAATTTTTCCCGAACATTTCCAAGACCCAATGATTATATTGAATTTTGACTGAATTGAAAAAATACAAACTGTCCGAATTTCTTTTAAGTATGATTGCCGGACAAGAATAACTTCATTTTTTTTCTATACTCTATTATTGGCATAAGTACCGTTAATTTATCCTTGTCAGCTTTTGAGCATCTCGAATTTGTTGAATTCCCGAGTAACCAAAAATGGTGATCACAAAATTGTGCACCAATTTGTCACCAAGTTCATTTTTGTCACAAAAACAGTTGACAATTTGGAACATATTTAGGCGGGTATTTTATAACAAAATGTAGGTTGATTTTACCACCCCAAAAAAAAAGATTTTAGTCACCAATTTGTCACAAAACTTAAATAATTTTTGTGAAAAATACTATTGATAATTTTTCGACACATTTATGCGGAAATTTTGGGACAAATATTTAGTTTTACAGATATATGTATGGAGAAAGGGTAAACTCATGTAAAATACTATTTCATATATAACGTAGCTACAACTTTGTTTATTATTAAAATGTTTATTTTGTTTTGTTAAACAAGTACATAAGTATCTGCCATTCGCCATTATATGTATGTTCAGCGTCGAATGTCGATAGAAAGAACTTATCGTTTGCTATTTTACTGTTTTTTTAATGTGGAGTTCGTAAAAATAATTAGCGTGTAACTTTGAATTGCATAATTGCATCAAATAAACAAACAATTATTCACAAAATTGTTAATAATTGTGTGATGCTTTTATCATAAAAAACTGTCGTATTTTGTGGTTAAACTTTCAACAAATAGTTCAAAATTAGTTTAACAGTTAAACCATCAATTATTCACAAAATATTTGACTTTATTACCATAAAAACGCTGTCGAATTTGTGACTAATGGTGGATTCAGCGAGAAAAATTTGCTAGCTCGTGATCACGAATTATTGAAATTTCGTCATCTTTTTTACCCCCTCCAATTTTTTGTTTATTTTTTCTTATGGTTACTGTTTTAAAAAAGTAAACAAAAAATTGGAAGGGGTAAAAAAGTTGACGAAATTTTAATAATTCGTGATCACGAGCTAGCAAATTTTTCTCGCTGAATCCACCATAAATTTTCAACCAATATTTCAAAAATATTCCACTAAAAACCGACCAATTTGATTTACAAAATGTTCGTTTGCACGTTACAATCGGCGTCAACTTTATGTCACATTTATTTTCACCAATCACTATTTTATATGAAATTTTTGCCGCTTTTTTGTGACGCCTGGTTACTCGGGTTTCTTCCACTCCTAAAAATTATTTTCCTAAATATTATTTGGCTTAAAACTTGTTAAAAAATTTATCAACTAATTTCGAATTACATTATGAGAAAAACAGTGTATAATCAATCACAATTTCCCCTACACAATAAGTTCACAATATACAATGAGACAAGAACTAAAATACAATGAAGGAGATAGTCACCTGGATTAAAAATTTAAAACGCGAAAGCAATTGCGAGGATGGTAACGCAAATAGGGGGACTCATAACAAGCATTTACAGGAAAGTTCGGGGCAAATCATTATATTATTGAAAGCTTTTTATGCGTAATTTATACTAAATAATTTTTAAAAGCTTTAAGTTTGGAGAAAATTAGTTTTAAACATTTCATTCTTTCAAAGAAAAACGGAAAAATGCCTAGTTAATATTCTTGAAAATACAGTGCTGTTTGAAGATAAATGCTTCGGATTTGCATTCCAGCTATATCAAAGTTAAAATTAATCAAAAGCTTCTATAATTTTATCATTTTACTACTGGATTCGTTCTACCAAGAAATTGTTTAATTCTTTATAGTGAATTTATGAAGCAGTTCAAACAAATAAATTTTCTTGAATTGTTTTTAAATAATATTTCAACATCGAGCGAGGGCTGCATTAATTTGCATTTCCTAAACGGATGATTAGAGCAAAAGCTTAAAGTTGTATGTATGTGGTGTATTTGTTTCTTAAGAAAAATTTACTTTTAAAATATAAAAATAAATGACCGAGATGATGATGATTGGAGAATCTTTCAAAAATTATATTAGCCCAAGGTGATAAGAAAGCTTTTTATTGAATTAACTTAGTTTCTTGTGAAATTCAAAAATAATCATGTATTCCTCTAAATTAATAGCTTTTGTTAAAAATATTAATTATTTTAAAAGATTCAGCATCGATTTGAAATACAGTAATAAGCATTATTAAGTTTAGAAAATGACAAAACCTTTTAAAATTACATTAAAAGATATTTTAAAACTTAAAAGCTTTTTGTCAGTTCGAATAAACGGTGCTTTCAAAAGCGGTTTAGTGATTCTTATTAATTCATTTTTATTTTATCAGCTCATAGCTGTTTAATTTAACGGGTCAAACTGAGAAGCTTTATGCAATTATATTTGAAAAGTTTGCCACCAAAAAGCTGTAGAGATGGTTTCGAATATAGTGCTGTTCTGAAATAAACCTCTAAACTGATTTAAAAAATGTGTAAAATTATTTAGGATAATTATTTACTACATTTTTTCTTTTATGTACTACAATTAAATTAATATTAATATTTCGAAACCCAAATCCTTAATAAACTTAAATAAAATAGTTTACCTTGCACAAAGGATTTTTCATAAATTAAAACACAAAGCAAGTTTCCCGGACACACTGGGTTCACCGTACACCCTTTTACGAATAACAAAATCGAGGGAAAGGAAAAAGTATATTAGTAACAAAGAATCAACCCGGTTCCAGACACCGAAGTGGTTGAGAAAACACAATTTCTAAATACATGCTCAATTACTGCGTAAGCTCCCGTAAAGTTGATTCAGTTGTTAGTATTTACATTTTTTCTAATAATTACTTTTTCTAAAAACTGCTTTCCATCCTTGGCATCCCAAAATCAATATCAATTAGACAATATCCGTTACCCCTTATATAGTATATTTTCCATCACCATGCTTTCCCCGACCGTTCCCAATTAATTGCTTGATTTTTAAATAACCAATCATACTCTCAACTAACTAAACCCAAGTTTAAATAAAATAAATTTCCATAAACCTGTTATAAAAAATCATTAAGTGCTACAAACCACCTTAATATTAATACCAGTTCCACGTCCCTTGGCTGCTTCAGCTTCCAGAACCCGCCTTTGGACCGTTGTTCTTGCAATATGATTTATAGAGCTGTCCAAATCTAACTATTAACCATTACTATTAATCATTTTTAACATTTATTATTTTGCTGGGTCCGATTTCTGTTCACTTCTGAAAATAATAATTATTTTTAATTTTTAATTTATTAATTTAAATGATTAACGTAAGTGTTATACAACAGCAGCTCAGAGATTACCTAACATAGTAAATATTATAAATCTCAGCTACCCTTTCAAACGATTGTTACCATTGACCAAAATCAATATAATAAAACGTCAATTATTTTCTGAAGCCTGAAGTCCGAACCGAAGTGACTATACAAATCAACAGAAGACAAAAACCAAAGCAACTCCACCTCTAAACTACCCTCAGCCGTTGGATGCTCAATGTTTCCGAAAATCCAGCCATGTTTCTCACGTGCTTCCAAACTAAAACAAATTAATCGATTATTCTATTACTTCATTACATCCAAGAACCGCAACTGGTTCGTTTCCCATTCTATGATACCCAAATCCTATAACTTATTTCAAAACTAATTATAAATTTAAAAATCAGCCTGTAACTCAGGACAGAAAATTAATCATCAAATTCGACAAGCCTCAAAATCATAACCCGCACGGATTACAAAACTGTATCGTAGGTATACCAGCATACCCGCATGAAACAACGCAGCTTCACAATTCCAAAAACCACAAATCCGCTAGACACCCGCAGACTCTCAAAGGTTGAGACAGGTTCGACAGGTCCAAAAATCGAAATCGTGACCAATTAGCTTTTCTAAACTTTGCTTATACTTAAACAAAATCAAATTTATCTAATTTCAAACTTGGAACCAAAATCAGAAACCTACAACCAAATTTAAATTTTTTCAAATTTAAGAACACATTATAAATCAAATTTGTAAGAAAATTTGTTTATAACGATAAATTTAAATTTTAATCTTTATTCCCATGAGTAAACCCATCAACCAATTAAATCTTCATTAGGTGCCTGAACTCTCTGCACTCCGAAACTCCAAATAAGACTGAAATTCGATATTTCAAATTCTAAATATCAATAATATTTTAAACCAAAATTCTACAATCCTAATCTATAAAAATCTTCTAGAAGAACGCTGAAACTCTATAAAATTTCCGTTCCTAAATCTATAACTATAATTAACAGCCAGATTGCAGAAAATACCTCTAAAATCAGAATTAAAACAAGCAATCGCCTGTCACTCTATTCTGCTTAAAATCCCACTGCAAAAAAGTTCAAATTAAATCTTGGAAACAACTTAAAGACGTACATACTAAACAAATCCTGAATATAAATAAATAACTCTGTGGAATCAAACAAAAATAGGATATCTACAAAAAATCAATTTTTCAATTTTTGCCGCTATTCGTTCCAGAATCTGAAGCGTTACCTTATAATCTAATTAATTTTTACTCACTCACTTCGATAAAATAACGCCGCAAACAAAAATTTTAATGATAAAGAGCGATGAATGAAAGTAGAGATAGAACGTTGTTTTATTCGAGCAAGCTGAGATAACTTCTGAAAACACATAATTCAAAAAGCGAAACAGAGCACAACTCCGCCCATGCTAAGAGACAAAGCACCATCGAAGACGAATCGAAAGCGATGGCACAAAATGTCATCCCTGATTTCATAATTCTACTTTCTAACTACCTCAGCAAAATGAATACAAATAAAATGCAAATTACGCTCAAAATAAAACCCAGAACAGTTTTGTATTGTTGTAGGTACATATAAAACCGGTTATAGAGAAATTTAGCATCAACTTATCGTGTAAAGTTGACACTAAACGAAAATTTTGATGCAAAATATTTGTTTAGGGTCAACTTAAAAGCAAAATTAATCTTAATTTGTCTATTACTCAGGGTTAATATTTCTTAGATTAAAATAAATTTTGTACCGGGCGCGCTACAAAATCTTCCCATATTTTATTGGAACTTATAGACTTTTTCTCGCTCTCCGATATTAACTCTTGTGTTACCATTATTGATCATCTATATTATTAATTAATAATCGTTTATTTAGTTTGGTTTTAATAATGTTTAAATTTGAAAAAAAAATTCCGCTGCCGCCGAACTATGAGGTAAACTCATTAAAATGTACATAAATTTTGCCAACTTCCCAAATAAGGAACGGCCGATCGAATTTATCACCGAACCAATTTTACACCAAATTTGCAGGGTATTTGTTTGATCTGTGTTACTTTGTATCAAATGTATAGAAAACTTATAGACCTTTACCTCATCCAATATATCGTCTTTTTATTGAGCTGTTATTGAGGACATGTTGGACGAAAGTAAATTAACTGGATTAATTAATTTTAAGTGATTAATGACCGGGTCAGAAACACGTCATCTTGCAATCTATTCATCTATTCATTATTGGTAGGTGGTTTTCTTCGTTTATGAAATCTATGTTATTAATATTATCCATGGAGGAAGCAATTTGGCTTGATAAAATTACTCAGAATTATTTTAAAATTGGTTTCCATCGTGTCATTCATTATATGTATATGCGAATATTTGCAGATTGAAATTCTACGTTCATTCTGTTGATGATATTCAACGAAGAGGACAGAAACATATAAAATATATCTTATTTATTGGGTTGCTCAATTGCTCAGCTAAGCTCTTTGCTGTTTTTTGAGCGCCTTTATCTTCCAAAGTACACTGCTCCAAAATTCTGTTAATCACCATTTCAAGCGACAGCCATCGCATTTGCGTAAGCTCAACGGTTTTATGGGGTTTTAAAAAAAATATTCTTGAAATCCCTGCAGATCAGTATAGCGGTTGGAACTATGTGCAAAAAAATATGAATATTTCGTGGTAATTGCTACACAGTGAACGATAGCTTTTGGCACACATTACTGGCATATACATAGGTGTAGCGAATTGCATATACAATTATTAAAAACCAAATTTGGAATAATTTGCTTAAAACTGGCTTGGACGCCACTAAATTGTCCAGACATAACTGAACCGTTATCTGAAGCTAGACCGATGATGTTTTTTACCGTCATTTGTAACAAATTTAAACGGTTTATTATGGTTGTAAAAATCGTGGCAGAGTCAGCTTTCGTCATCTTTAAAATACCTAAATATCTGTTTCTAATTTGACCTCTCCCCTTATCAAACACCCAGCTACCAAGGCCAAAGATTTTGCTGTGCTTATGTTGGTCGTTTCATCTATTATTATAGACAAGCTAGCTGACCCGGCGAACTTCGTTCTGCCCCAAATTACTTTGTTACGAGCAAATACTTTTGTCCTTAACGAAAATAGATTTTGATGAGAGAAAAATCAAACAACTCAACCCAATTCTCAATAGATGATTGAGTTGAGTGGATATTCCATTCACTTTTTTCTTTTGAATTCAACACTAATGTATTGAAAAGTTAATGAACTGTCGATTTAAACTCAGGCATCCATCGAAAATTCTTTTTTTTGAATTTTTTCGCTTAGCGTGAAAATGAATTGGAGTCCGTTGAAATTCAAAAGAATTCACTGTATTTTATTCGAGTGGAATTAAATCGAATACAGACGCAAATCAATTCAATGCATTGTGGTAAACAATATTTTTCGTTTTGTTTTTCGGCGCGTAAATAAACAACGATGATGGTTTGCCAACTCTCGAACACGCGACATACAACTGACCATGAAAAAAACACGGAAATTCCAGATTTATTCCACACACTTCCAACGATTGAGCTTGCGATTTGTTAATCGTCATAGCGAACGCCAAACAAACGGGGAACTGAATTCGCCTGAAATCGAACGAAATGTTAGTTGGAATCGCAGGAATTCTCGGAATTAGAACATTCTCTCCTTTGAATTTAGAACATCCTCTCCTTTGATTTTCGTCACTTGAATCACGTTGTTCATCAGTTTCTTCACAGCCAATCGCGTTCCGTTACACAATCTCGGATGGTTCAGATTGAGTAGCATGATTATCACAGATCCGACCTTGAGCATCAAATTATGCGGTGGTATTCCCGGCAAATCAAACACATTCAAAAATTCGATCGGATAGTTGGTTGCCTCGTCTTGATTGGTCACACAGTCAACAGATTTGTAACAATGCATTTCTCCAGCGATTGGGTTTTGAATCAAGTTCAGACTGTTTACATCCTTGTTCTTTGCTGCCAAAATCGCTTGTTCGCTGAGCCAATCGTGATTCATATAATTTCGGCGGATGTCCGGAAACACTTTTGTGATAAGCTCTTCCTTCGACGTCGTGAACATGTAAAAATTCGAGGGAAACGAAATTATTCCAGTCGAAACATCAAAAGGAATTTGACTATTGCCAAGCGCCAACAGTTGTTTGGAAAAATCAGCAGTTGATGAGTTGTTCTGTAACGCTACTCTCATATTGGTGGTCAATTGCAACTTCTTCACATAGCGCAACAAACTCGACGATTTCAAACATGCGTTGAGTTAATCTGCAGCTGTCCATCTCGGGATGACTGAGCAGGATCATCGCCCCACGAAAACGTCTTGAGTCACTTCGTAAATCCTTCATCGTTTGATTGAACGCTTCCAATGGTCGTTTGTGTACCATTGTGCACTAGTCCCAGATAATGATTCTGCATTCTTGCAAAACCTTGGCCATTGCCGATTTCTTGGCAATTGAGCGCACTGGCTTTGTCATTCATGTGGATATTCATCGGCAACTTCAATGCAGAATGTGCCGTCCGGCCGCCGTCAAGCAATGTGCCTGTAATTCCCGACGATGCAACAGCTAACGCTATTTGAGATCTCGAGCGAATTGTGGCCAAAAGCAATGAAATCAGAAATGTTTAGCCTGTTCCACCGGAAGCATCGAGGAAGAATATTCCGCCGTTTCCTTTGTCAACTATATATTCATCAATGCGTCGTACATTCGTGGGACATTCGTTCGTACTATTTGGCTGATTGAATCTTGATCGTACACTTGCTCTCGTTGCAATTCACGATTAAATGCATCGTGCATCGAACGAATTGTTGCTGGCATGCGCAATTTCGAAAAATAGCTGCCACACATAAGCACGCGCATGTCTTCGATCATGATCAAAGCTTCGTTGCGTATCTCGTCGTTCATTTCAAGCTCATAATTCGGTGTTGCAGTGCAAACTGGATGCAAAATGTCGTCAGCCATTTGGTCCTTGTATTTGTTCCACAATTCTAATGCATTCGATGGATGACACGTCGCTATGATGATCCCGAACAATGTACGAATTTGATTTGCCGGCGCAGAAACAGTGGCATCGGCGAGTGTTGAGTCCCAATGTGAGTCGTTTCCAGCAACAGATGTTGGTAAGCATCTCGGTAAGTGGCGTACAACACAGCATCTCTAGTACGAAGCGATTCGAAAAAAGTAGCATCACGAACATGGAACAAAAGCAATGAAAATAGAAGCATTCTTCTTGTCGTGGATGAACGGTGTACACATGGCCAAGCGCATCAGTCAAATAACACCGACGTATCCTGCAACAGGTTGACCTTTCTTTCGCCGTTGAAACTTTTTAGTCGACTGGTTCCAAGCATAATAGCGTGGCATTTCCTAGTAAAGCAATGTTCGTGCAAACGGATCGCTTTGACAAATTTCGAAAAAATTCGTGAGTGTTGCAGCTAGTGATCGTTCTGCTCGTTGTACTGCATTAGCTTCCGTGAAATAGACACGTTGTCTATTCTCCAAGTGCACCCACAAATGTTGAAAAGTGGGATGACATTCATGTATTGCAAATGAGAAATACGCCAAATCGCCTCATTGGAATTGAAATAACGGCCCAAATCCTCAAAACATGCAAAAAATTCAAAATTACATAGAAAAAAAAAATTCAATTTTCTTCGGATTTTTCCGGAAGTTTCTGAGTTGTCCATTCAAATTTTCCAATTTTTCTCTTCTAAAAGATCATCTGAATCGTATATGCGCGAAATTCCGTACAAAAACTTAATTTTTCGATTTTCTGAATTTTTTGACGGTTCCGATGGATTTTATCAAAATTTTCTCTCGTAAGAACCATCTCCTGGTAATTGCGAACACAACAAAAAAAGATTGGGCCAAATCGGTTCAGCCGTTCTCAACTGATGCGCGCACATACATTTTTTACACCATTTTTATATATTTAAGATTTTCAGCCTTCAGCTGATCAGCTACATTTTCCCGTCCTTTTGGTCCCAAAACATTTTTAACAATTTCACTCGCCTTCGTTCTACCGCACTTTATGTTCTTGCCTATTTTAGAATCTGGGCAATACATTTTTAATAAACTAGGTAGGAAATCCATTAAGGAAAAAGGTAAATGGTGCATCAAGCAGAACATCACCAATGTCAATTCGGCTTGTTTAATTTGTCGCTCAAAGGCCACTTTACTGGGATTTTGAAATAATTCTGTAATTGGTGTAATTTTGCCCATTGCCAATTTTTTTTTTTTTGTGTGCGGTGCATGCGTCATGCCTTATAATATGCGATTGGTCAATCTAATATCTCGTGCCTTGCAAAGAGCAAAATCGTTGCTATGTTCGATCCAATCAAAAGTTTTGATCCACTGCGACCGAAAACCCCTTGAACGTTTTGCATTTGTGGCAACAGATTGCCGAACTGAATTCTAAATCTGACATGTTGGCAACTCTTAACTTCCTGCAAAATTGAGGCTGTACTAGTCACTGAACTATACGAACTGTTGGAGGGTTTACTTTTTCCACATTTGAATTGGTCGAAGATGAACAGTGGGAGGCGTAACAAGTATTTACAGGAAGGTTCGGGGTAAATCTAGTGAAAATTGTCCTAATATAAAATTTATTAAATCATTATATTATTAAAAGCTTTTTATGCGTAATTTATACAAAATATTTTTTTAAAAGCTTTAAGTTTGGAGAAAATTAGTTTTAAATATTTCATTCCTTCAAAGAAAAACTGAAAAATTTATAATCTAAAGACGCTGAAGCATTAAGGCCTAGTTAATATTCTTAAGAATACAGTGCTGTTTGAAGATAAAAGCTTCAAATTTGAATTACAGTTATATCATAGTTAAAATTAATCAAAAGCTCCTATAATTATATCATTTTACAACTGGATTCGTTCTATCCAGAAATTGTTTATAGTGAATTTATGAAGCAGTTCAAACAATTAAATTTTCTTGGAGCTTGCACCATTAAAGTTTAGTGCGAGTTCAACCAAATAATTTCAAACTTAAGTTTTAATTTTAAATATTTTTTCAACATCGAGCGAGGGCTGCATTAATTTGCATTTCCTAAACGGATGAATAGAGCAAAAGCTCAAAGTTTTAAGTATGTGTTGTGGTGTACTTGTTTCTTAAGAAAAATTTACTTTTAAACTAAAAAAATTAAAGACTCGGTTCCGTATTGCTAGCCCAAGCTGATGAGAAGTTAATCATTTATTCCTTTAAATTAAAAGCTTTTGTTAAAAATATTAATTATCTTAAATGATTTGAAATATAGTAATAAGCGTTATTAAGTTTAAAAAAATGGCAAAAGCTTTTAAACTTACATTGAAAGATATTTTAAAACTTAAAAAGGTTTAAGTTTTAAATAAGCGGAGCTTTCAAAAGCTGTTTGATGTTTCTTTTTTATTCATTTTTATTTAAAAAGCTGTTTGAATTGAAGAGAAGCTTTATGCAATTATATTTGAAAAGTAGGCCTATTTAAGCCAATTTACAATAGTAAAAAGCTTTAGAGATGGTTTCGAATATGATGCTGTTCTAAAATAAACTTCTAAATTGATTTAAAAAATGTGTAAAATTGTTTTGGTTTTCTATAAATTCAAACCGTAAGTAGCATAATCAACCTGTCATTTGTAAAAGCTTAAGAATGAAATAAAATTGTTGTGACATTGTAAAATTTTGTTGTTTTTAATATATGTTGATGGATTTAATTTCCTTTGACCCAATCGTGACAAATTACTGCTCACCCCCACTGCGAATCGAACCTGAGGCCCCAAGCTACGACTCAAAGCTCTACTCACTGTACTACTGAGGGCGAAAAACCAAGTTTGACCGTTTGAAATAATAATGGATTGATCATATTCTTTGAACTTTTACAAATCTGAACTGAAAGCACGGTTTATTGGATTGTTGGACTTGCCGGGTATGGTATTTTAAATGGTCCTTCGAAATCTATAAAACTGTCTAAAACTTTCTGAAGAGCTTAATATTTTAATTACGGTGAAAGGCGAAAAATTTAACCGTTCGATTATTTGTTTTTTCAATTTTTGTTGATGAGCTTTTCAAAGCAGTTGAATTAAATTCAGCTTAGATAGTTTTAAGCATAAACCCAAATACAAGTTGTTAGTGAAGCGGCTGGAACATACACGATGCAGCATTTCTCATTGTGGGTCGTGTAATTCTGATTGATCTATTGGCGCTCAAGCGTTTGGAGATATTCCGCTTGAATGGAGATAGCGGAACTATAGGCGGCCAGATTGATTAGGCCTTTCCACAATTTGAACATTTGGTGAAAAGGTTCGTAATCCCTTAAGCCAAAAATTTTTCCGCTTAATTCGGCAAATTTTGATTACTTCTAAATTATAACGAATTGGCAAATTCAAATTCTAAATTACACCTTGGCTAATAAAATATTAAGTGAACAACTTTTTATGAAAACAATCAAAAATTTTGATCAAAATTATAAAATTTACCCACAATATATTTCAATTCACTACCGATAGAGTGAAAATACATAATTCAGATAAGAAGACAACCCTTAAATGGTTCTGTTTACAGTTAAATTATTTATCAAAATTATGTACATAACATAATAACGTTTTAAATCAGATTTAAGAGCTAGATCCCCGGTTAGTTTAGTCAATGTCTGGAAATAAATATGTTCGGTACACATCCCTTAATTTTTGGCAGTAAAACAAACAATAAAATTTCTTTCTACAAAATTTTTTTTTTGTTCTTCTTCTGAACGGAAAAAAAATATAAAAAATTGAAAATCTAACATGAATATTCGATTGTTAAACTACAGAATATAATAAAATCCCAAAAACTATAATAAATTCACGATCTTACATTTATTTGTTTATAAATACATATTTGAGTTTTTCTATACTTACTCTACCATCAGCATCATCATCATCATCATACAAGAGTATTTTCTTTAAGAATCTAGAGAAGAACAAAAATATTGTTTTTGGTTATCCAAGAAAATACTGTTGAATACAAACTAGATATGTAGAGTAAAAAATTTTGTACTTGCTAGTTTTTAGTATGTACCAGTAGAAGCATTAAGTGCACATGATAAAAATGCATAATTTTCATAAACCAATAACACATTTTTTATTTTTTTTTATTTCTTATTTATACAAAAAATTATTTTTGGAAGATTTTATTTTGGATGCTGGTGTCCCTTCGTATCTACCCGTACCTCTCTCTCCATAAATGTATAAAAAATTTTTGGGGGCAAATAAAATCCTATTGTTGATTTTCAAAGCACAATCGCATCTGGTATATAAATATAACGCTCGTTTTATTTTTTTAGTTTGTTTGTTGCTATACAACTAGCCAGCTAACACACAGTGATGGTACGTGACGAATAATGGAAATGGAATTATTTCTTTTGTTGCTGTTATTATATATTTGTGATTAAATATAATTTAGTTATGTGTCTGGTGTGTTATTTTTTTAGTTGCTCAAAAATTTAGTAATTCCATAAATAAATAATAAATTCGATAAAATAATTAAATGTTTGAGATGTGTACCAAATATACTCGTGCTACTGGATTCACAACGGTTTTGTTTTGTAGCTACATATTTTGATAGGCAAACGCATTTACCATCAGAACAATCCATTACTTGATGGTGACGATTTGCCTCAAAGCAATCCATTTTTGTGGTGCAATTATCACCGACGAATATTTTTTTAATGCATCGAATACCTTTGTCTTTCACCTGGTGTTTATAGTAGGATGGGTCGCATTCACATTTTCCATTAACGCAAATTGCAAGACCGGACGCCATTCGACAATCTGTTGAATCGCTGCAAATGTGACCTACCGTTGAGATGATTAGACATTCCTGAAATGATTTTTAATATGTATGTTAGTTTGTTTGTTTGTTTGTGGTTTTAATTAATTAAAATAAAATTTATAAGGATTTACAGATGTCACATTGTCCAAAATGTAGTCGGTTTGGCATTTACACTTTTTCGTTTCTTTAATGCACACTGTACGATTTCGATGTGCTTTACAGTCATCATCACTTTCACAAACATCTTTTGGATCTGAAAATAAAAATTAAATAAATTTGCAGTTTAGTATCGGTGCAAATGAAACAATTTCAATTTTAAAATTTTGCAAATGTGTTAGTGCTGATCAACTTCAAGTCCTTAGTTATTTCTATAAGTGTTAGTGTAAAAGTTTCGTCAGAGCAAGATTTTAGTCGTAAATTGTGGGGTGCGAGTTACGTTTTTGATATACTAACTAAAATTTGCAGCGCTCGAATCTCAATTTAAGACAAAAATCCATCCCCAGGAAGACCATATTTCACTTTATAATGTAATATACAATAAAATAAACGTAGGAAAAGGTACCTAAGGTTAGACATTTCCGAATACAAGTGAGGAACCGTTACATCAAATTTGTACATACATATATTGTTTTGAATGTGTCTTAAATACCAACATTATCTAATTGTGCGAAAATGTGTTAGTGTAAATGCAGAAAATCACTTTGTAACGAATTGACAAAATTAACAAAATATATGGCCTAAAAGTATTTCGATTTTCACTCAATAAAACTTTTCAATTTGGGCCCAAAGTAACTGCCATAAAGCATTAAAAATATTACAATAAAAATTGTAAAATAAATCTGAAAATAATAAACTTTATTCGAATCACGAAATTAATTTAATAATCTGGATTTGTAATGCTTAGTCTGTACTTGATTCATACTTTAAGGATTTAACTCGAGAGTCACAGCGGAATGAGCCTTATAAAAAAATATTAAAGCTTTTATGAACTTTTCAAACCAGTTTTGAAAATTATATCTTTTTGAACACTTATGCTTGGTGGCTAATATTTCAGCTATTACCTAAAAGCTTTCATTATTTTGTCTAGATACATTTGTGATCCTAAAATATGCACACACTGGAAACTAGTGCCCCCCAAATTAATACCGGACAGCTCCAATATATTGCTTGGAAAGATCACCAAATAACCAAAACATAATTCATAATTTAAGAATTTTCATAAGATTCTAAATGGGCGTAATTTTATTAACAAATTTAACAAAATGGAAGCTTTTTCTATCGATAAATAATACAAATTGTGCGAACTTTTGTGGATTTCAAATAAGCAATTGATAATTTTTGAAAGCCTCTCTTACATTTAACATAAAAATTGAATGAACAATTATTTATTTCTTATGTGGCTTACATTAACTTACGAAAGCTTTTACGAAAAAATCTTCGACAGGATTTGTAGTCGGCTTATAATTAACAAATTTAGCATATTATGTTAAGATGAAAGAGAAAAGTAAGAACTGTCTAGGCCTTCATGGACCTTTCAAAACAGCTTTAAAAATTGTGACATGTATATGTCTTTCTGTAATAGCAAGCAAAACAGAGCATATTGAACCAAACCTCCTATTATTACTTGAAAGCTTTTTCATGTTTCCAAATAAGTTTGTGAGCTTTTTTCTGTTGTGTCACTAATTATTTTACAATCGCGGAATCGAGACCTAGTTTTACAATTCACTTCCAAATAAATTCAGCAAATTAAAAGCTACTTAATTATGATTAGAAAAGCAAGTTTTTAATATGTAGTAAAAGCCCAATTATTTTAAAGCTTAACAGTTTATTGTAGCTACTGATGTTAAAAGCTGCCTGTAAAATAGGCAGCTTTTAACACCAGTAAACTATAATAAATTGAGAGTTATTTGGCAAATTCAAAATAAGCTTTTACATACCATGTAATTTGCGAAAGCTTTCCAATCATTTTTTTAAGAATTTCTGAAGTATAAATTTCGTTGAAACTAAAAGAAATTTCGGCTGTTTAAACCGAACCTTTAGAAAAGCCTTATCCTAGAGCTTTCGGATACTTTAGTTATTTTTACAGAATTTCAAATAATTTGAATTGATTGTGAAAGCTTTCGTATTTTCTTAAAGAAGTTTAAGCTACTATTAATTTCAAATAATTGAGCTTTTTTTAGAAATTGATTTAAAATTCTCATTCGATTTAATTCTATAAGAATTTGAATTATCAAAATGTGCATAACGTAAGCAATAACGTAAAATTCGTAAAATCCACCTTAATTTTCAAAATCTTTTTCGTGAGCTTTTATAAAAATCAGGTAAATACTCCTACATTATAATCAAAATAATAAGTAATTCAAAATTGTACTTTTCATGTGAAGCTTTCACATAAATCTGAAATTAATTTCTGTTCAGCCCACATGAAAATTTTGATTCAGCTCAATAAACGAGGGAAATATTAAATTGGAAGGCTTTACTAATCAACAGAATTTTTTTAATCGACAATAAGAAGCTTGAGGTTCATATCCTTCGATTAACACTAGAAATTTCTTTTTTCTTCTTAGTATCACTTCGTATCAAATAGAACTTTACGCTTTCTTTTGCAATTCTCATTCGTTTGTAACCATCAAAATATTGAAAACTTTTTCGATATTATTAGTAAAGCTATTTTTTATTAAGCATTTGAATTAATTTATGAACTTTTACAAGATTCTGGGTGAGCATTGAAATAAATATTGATCGCTCTCAAAATGATTTTATTATTCAATGTGAAGTAATAAATATGAAAATTAAAAGCTTTTGTTATCATTAAGGTACAATATGCTGGAAGAGCTTTTCGTTTGTACTGTCAATATTTATTTTACGATTTGTTCCATAAAAATATTGAAAGCTTTTTCATTTTTTAGTGAAAAATATCATTAATTGGAAATATTGCCTCGTTTTTACTATTTTTTTATAATTCATTTTGAGTAACGTTTTGGATTTAAAAAAAAAGCCATGATAATTTTTGAAAGCTCTTGAAAATATGCTGTTAAATAGTACAACTTGAAAGCTCTGTATTTTAAGAGGAACCATTTCTAAAATTTTCAAACTTGAAGCTTTTTGTAAAAAGAGCTGTCAATAGATTTTTTCGTGAAAAACTGGTAATAAAAAGCTTATTTGAGACTCATTTTTATTGAAAAAGCTACTTATTAATGAGATTTCAATGAGTTTACTGTAACTCAATGTAACTAATAAGATATAAAAAGTGTAAGCTTTGATTACCTTTATAAATTATAGGACAGCAATATGTAGGAGAGAAAATGATATAGGAAGTGGTCGCCAAAATGATCTATACGCAAAGTTGCTAAAATGACTTAGTTATTCGAAACAGTTTTAACCTTTGGGCAAAAGTAGGAGTACTGGTACTCAGGATTTTACATTATAACGGGAATTGGCTAGCACAAATATTCGAGCTCGATATATACAGCTATAGGAATTTGCTCGAAGATCTATCATAACAAATAAAAATTTCTCTTGAAATGAACTATCAAGGACGAATAATTTTGAATCCTTGAATATGTGAAAACTTTTCTCTGAGGCATTACTACATATTTTAAAATGTAGGAATTTAGATTCATTTTGAAATTTATATTACAGCGAGCTAATAAAATAGAAATTTGAATGCGAATTAGGCTTGTTTCAATTTGTAAAAGCTTCCATGACATTTTAAAATAAATCTGAAAATCATAAACTTCATTCGAATTACGAAATTAACTTTATAATCTGGATTTGTACTGCCTAGTCTGTACTTGATATCCAAATAACCAAAACAAGCAATTGATATTTTTGAAAACCTCTCTTTCATTGATTCGCTTGCATTAATTTGCGAAAGCTTTTAGGAAAAAATCTTGTTTATTATCAGTTTATATTTAACATCGGAAAGGATTTGTAGTCGGCTATTTTGTTTCAACTTATTTTTCATATATTTAATCTACTAAAAAGCTTATAATTCAGAAATTTGGCATATGGTAAGATAAATAAGAAAAGTAAGAACTGTCTAGGCCTTCATCGACCTTTCAAAGCAGCAGAAAAAGCTTTTTTATGTTTCCAGATGCTTTCTTCCGTTGTGTCACTACTTATTTTACAATCTCGGAATCAAAACCACCTTTTACAATTCATTTTAAAATTAATTCAGCAAATTAAAAGCTTCTTAATTATGATTAGAAAAGCAAGTTTTAAATATGTATTAAAAGCACAATTATTTTAAAACTTAACAGTTTATTGTAATTCAATGTGACTTAATAATATTTTAAAATAGACAGCTGATGTTAAATTAGTAAACTATAATAAATTGCGAGTTCTTTTGCAAATTTTAAATAAGCTTTTAAGAACAATGTAATTTTCGAAAGCTTTCTAATTATTTTTTAAAAATTTCAGAAGTACACATTTCGTTGAAACTATAAGAAAATGTCGGCTGTTTAAACCGATCCTTTAGAAAAGCCTTATCCTAGAGCTTTCTGATACTTCAAAGTTCAAGAGTTTCAAATAAATTAGCTTTATATAAAATTATAGAAGCTTTTACGAGCTAATCGGAAAATAGTCAAATGATTCAATTGATTGTGAAAGCTTTCGTATTTTCTTAAAAAAGTTCAAGCGACTTCTAATTTCACAAAATTGGACTTTTACGTTTTCTTGCATTTGTAGTTCAGTGAATTTCCAGAAAATATTGAAAGCTTTCCATTTTTATTAGTAAAACAACTTCTGTTGAAATAAGATTTAATTTGAAATGTTCACAGCTTCCAAGGAGGTTCAAAAATAATAATTAAAACAATTTAAATTCTATCTCAGTCCAAATGTCACAAATAAAATTGTGGAAGTTGTTACCAATATCGTTCTTTATGGCTACGGACCTTATAGTGTCTATGCCTGGTACTAGTGGACCGTCATACACAAACCTAACCTACTAATATCTGAAAATAGTGAATCCTTTGATTATTTGAAAACTTAAACGAATAATAGAAAATTAGATATTCTCTTACATTTTATAAATTTGTGAAAGCTTTCATACATTGTTTCCATAAGGATATAAAAATGATAAATTCCATTCAGACCAAGAGAAATTCTTGATTAATTCAGGCATGTAAATTATATTAACCCATAATCCGTAATCCGAATATTTTCCTGTTTACCCCTAAAGCGTTCAAATACTTGGAAGCTCCTATTTTTTAATTTATTTGCTAATTTTATAATTCAGGAATTTTACTGAGAACTTCACGATATGGTTGATATACTGTCTAAGTTGAAAGCTTGGTAAATATCCAAATCATGAACTTTGTGAATTTTCTTTGCAGTGTCCCTATTTTAGAAATCGATTTAAAATTCTCATTCGATTTAATCCATTAGGAATATGAATTAGCAAAATGTGCATAACGTAAGCAATAACGTAAAATTCTTAAAGTCCACCTTAATTATCGAAAACTTTCTTGTGAGCTTTTTATAAAAATCAGGTAAATACTCGTACTGAAATTGATTTCTGTTCAGCACACATGAAAATCTTGATTAAACTCGTAAACGAGGGAATTATTAAATTGGACGGCTTTACTAATCAACAGATTTTTTTAACCTAAACAGGCAATAAGAATCTTGAGGTTCATATCCTCCGATTAACACCAGAAAGCTTTTATATTTTATTAAAGTTTATTTAAGATTTAATTTTTGAAATAATGTAAAATCCCAAAATAATAACCTTGTGTGCTTTTTATTGGTGTCGCTACGTATCAAATAGAATTTGACAATTCCTTTTGTAATTTTCATTTGTTTGTAGTCATCAAAATATTGAAAGCTTTTATGTTACTATTAGTAAAGCTATTTTTTAATAATCATTTGAATGAATTTATGAACTTTGTGAATGAAGACGAGCTTTGAAATAAATGTTTACCGCTCTCAAAAAGATTTCATTTCTCAATGTGAAGGAATAAATATGAAACTTAAAAGCTTTTGTTATCATTAAGGATACTATGCTGGAAGAGCTTTTTGTTTGTATTGTCAATATTTATTTTACGTACTCGAAACTGAGTCTTATTTTACAGTTTCAATTCGATTTATTCCATAAAAATATTGAAAGCTTTTAAATTGTTAGTGCAAAATATCATTAATTGGAAATGTTGTCAAATAGTTTTTTTTATAATTCATTGTGAGCAACTTTTCGGATTTAAAATAAGCGATTCATAATTTTTGAAAGCTTTTGAAAATATTTTATTAAATAGTACATACTTGAAAGCTCTTGTATTTTAAGAGGAACCATTTCTAAAATTTTTAAACTTGAAGGTTTTTTGTAAAAAGAGCTGTCAATAGATTTTTTCATGAAAAATCTGGTAATAAAAAGCTGATTTGACATATTATCCAATTAGTGGATAAAAGCATCTTTACTTGAGATTTTATTTTACAATTCTAATTTTTATTGAAAAAGCTACTTAAGATCTCGCCAAATAAATAGTTCAGTAGTTCTTCTGAGTTCAAAATAAATGTTTAAAAAATTTTGAAAGCTTTCACCAACCATTCAAATCAGTACTGAAAAGCGTGAAATTTGAAAGCTTTCAATTAAAATTGAACTAATCAGTATTAGACATATTCCTTCAATATATACCGAAAATTATTTTTATTAATCTAGATAATTTGTTAATTGAATCGAGAAGATTTTACCAAATTGCTTATTTTACAACCTCGAACTTGAAACGATTTCAGTTTTAATTCGACTGCAATATATTAACACTTTTCATCAACATATTGAAATTTTTCCATTTGTGTTGAAATGGTGTCACTGATAAGTGACAAATGAGTTTGCTTTCCACGAGCTTTTGTAATTCGAGATGTGGGATGTTGCGAATTTTTTTCCGTAAATGATCCAAAGTGATTGAGCAGGGCTTTGTAATTTTAGGTAAATGAGCCAAATATAAATTTCCGAAAGCTACTTCCAAACCTTTTATAAATTGTACTGGAGAGCTTTTTTGTTTTAATAACACCCATTTCTTGCCAATTGTATAATTCAAGCTGTGGAAGTTTTGAAGAACTTTGAAAAAAATTCTGAAACATGTGAGATTTCGAAGCTTTTATGAATTTAAACAAGAAATAAAATATTTTAGTGATGAACTACCATCCAATTATTTCTGACATAATTCTGCGACATTAGTAGAAGAGCTTGTACGTTTTTCAAAGCTGATATAACCAAACTTAATGATTTTTTATATTTTCAGGAATTTTATTATTGTGTTACAGGAAGTAGAAAATTGTAATTTACATGCTTTTCAAACCAGTTTCGGAAAATATGAAATTTAGAATGAAATTATTTTTTTGACAATTTGAACAAGAAATAAAAATTTAGTAAATCTCCAATTAATACATATCTACATTTTTCCAGATATTTGCCCATAGAAGTTTTGCCTGTAAAAGCTTCAACGAGAAAATCTTAGTTACCTCATTAATCAAGACTGATAATCAGGAATTTAAGAGAATTCCAGATGAGCCACAAAGTGTGTGAATGCTTTTCAAACTTTAAAAAAAGCTTTTCAAAAAAATCTTTGTGCTCCTAAATAATGGTTTGATAGAGAAGTATTCATAAAGGAGTATTCCTAAATTAGTAAATATTTAAATTTAGACTTTGCGAGTTAGAAAACGATTACGAAAAGCTATTAACTGGTAACACTGAATATTTTATAATCTCAGTTTTGGGACTTCCTTTACAATACTAAATTTAAAAGCTTGTTAGTTTTATTGTAAAAGCTATTTTTCAAATAAACATTCATTTGAAACGCTGATAGCTTTTAACAAGCTTTTATAAATAAATTTGGAAGCTTTCAAACTTTCAAATGATAAATTTCTTCATATAATTCATTGAATGATTAGGTCTTGTAATCTGAATTTGTCCAACCTTTATGGTTGCAAAACTTTTAAAAATTTGAAAGCTCTTATATTTTATTTAAATACATTTCTTACTAATTTTATAATACAGGAATTTAGCTGACATAAAAAAGCTCTTTATAATAATGTGAAAATACCGACAAAATTGTTTTGAAAAATTTTAAATTTGCGAGCTTCTTAATAAAATGAATAACGAATTTAAATTGGTTATTAAAAATGTTTAACAGGCAACAAAAACTTGTGTGAAGGTTTTTGCTTCGAAATTTAATTTTGTTTTCCTAGATGATCGTAAAATTCCAAATATAATAATTTTTTACAATCTAAAATTCTCCTTTGAAATTTCCTTGTGCAATTTTCATTTGGTTTAATTCTAAATGCCTAAATTAATTTAAAATATTGCAAGCTTTTATGAAATTTTTCAAAATCAAAAAAATGTGGATTTAAAATAAGCGATTGTTAATGGTTTAAGGCTTGCTCATGAGCAAGTAAATAATAATAAACTAAGAGCTTTAAAATTTTTTTGGTAAAAGTTAGTTGTATCGGCGAAGGACAACAAAGTATGACTGGTTGCGTGGTTTTTATTTTATTTAAAAAAAAAAAATCGGCAGCCATTTGCTGGATAATAAAAATCGGATTTGGCAAAACTAAGTTAAAATTTGTCCTTGACGCCATTAAAAATTAAATATTTATACAGTTAAATAAAAATCAATAAATTAACTTACCAACAACTGGCACACACTCGTTATCCGACCATGTAGAATTCGCCGAGCAAACGCACATTTTTGTATTCTCATCACAATGGGAATTTGCAACTCGCGACATACAAAACGAATCATCATCACACTCGCCTATCGTCGTATTATTATTTGGCATACACCGTTTTTGCGACATTGTAAAGTTCGCCGAACAAACGCACACTTTTGTTTTCACATCACAATGGGAATTTTCATCTCGCTCCACACAAAACGCATCATCATGACACTCATTTTCCGTTGTATTATTTGGCACACATTCTTTATGTGACATTGTAAAATTCGCCGAACAAATGCACATTTTCTTTTCGACATCACATTTTGAATTTACATCACGTTCCTTACAAAACGAATCATTATCACATTCGCCACCGGCCGTATTATTTGGTTCAATCGCCACACAATGGCGTCGATCTACACTACTTGTGTAATTATTGTTGCACACACATGTATTGTTACGCGGATGGCAACTAGAATTTTCGACAACACATGGACATGGATCGCCAATATAATTGTGTACTTTCCTAATCTAATTACGCTTCATTAATACTATATTCAAAAACCAATTTTTTACAATTATAACTTACCACTGGTTTACAATTTACCGTAGTGTTGCGCTTATCAAAACATTTGCATTCATGTTTATAGCACGATGAATTAATTTTTGCCGTTCGAAAATACAATTTGCAATCATCATCATTTGCACACGATAAATCCAAGGTTGAATCACCGGAATCTAATTTTGAAACGTTAAATAGAATTATAAATTGTGTAAAGTATTTTTTGGTATATACGAGTACCTTCAGCAGCATTAATTAAATTATAATTGGAATACAACAAAAAAACCACGAGTATCACAGCAAATAATTTTGAACTCATTTTGAATATATGTATTTAACTCTATGTAATGTACGTTGTACACGATATCACGTTGACGAATGCTTGGAATTTTTTTGTCTACTTTATTATATGGATTTACACAGCAATTACTGGTTTGTGTACCATAAATTTTGTTCAACTCGTTTTTATGTGTATATGCAGAACAATAAACATAAATCGAGATTTATCGATTTTTATGGGACTCTGATTTTTTATTTTATTTTTTTGGACTATGTAGCAATAGGCTGAAATGAATGGATTTATTATCGGAACAGAGTATAGGTATAAAGTATTGGGGTAATAAAAATTATTGCAATTATTATTTCGGTCACATAATTATTTCCTCCGCGTTATTTATATTGACCGTGTTATAAATTTGGTTTTATTGTATAATTTTTGTGTGTGTATGAGCGGTTAACAGGTGCTTTTTGGCACAATATCGGGAAAATTTTGAATTTTTATCGGCTTTATATGAATAGTTAGAAATATCCGAATGTGTTGATGAAGCTTCCAAGAATTCCCATATTTCGAAACAATAAAACAAAAATCCCAAAATTAAAATTTAATTGATTAATATTTTGGCCAAGATTCATATTTGTAAAGAATCATTATTTTGGCTAATAAATTAAACATAGGTACTTAATTTTAATCGCATCTTAGTAAAAAAAATGGTATTTCTGGGAATCATCCGCATTAAATAATGATAAAAATCTGAAGGACGACTATTGTCAAGTTCTGTGCTGGATAATAATTCTGAAATTCGGCGCTCTTGGATACTTATGTTTGGCTTTATTCGAATTCGATTGGTTTTGATTCCTTGCTATTTCCATGCAGATATAGCGAACGTTTTCTGTTTTAACATGATACTTTTTAATTTGTCAGTAACCTATTTTTGAGTATTTGCTCTAACTAGTTGCTTAAAAATTGGTAGAGCTGAACATAATATTCTGCTAATCAGTCGTTGATTTGGTGATCGTAAGTTTTTGTGTTTTGGCGTATTTCTTAGGTTGAGCATGGTTAAATAGGTATTGGATTTATCCTTGGGGCATTTGAAATTCAATTCTAAAATTCTCTTGAGGAGAAATGTGGCCCGTTATCCAATTCAAGTATTTCTGGGCCACCATGTACTGAAAACCATTTTTAGAGTCGTTTAATCATTTCTAAGGAGTATTTGGATTTGACTTGACTAAAATCAATGAATGCAGAGTAGCTGTCTGCTACAACTGTAAACGAAAAAAGTCAGTACTATTAAATCTCACTATTCTAAATGGTAATTCCGGGATTTTTTTGAAGTTATTGGTTCTTTTTCTTTATTTCGCTGTGTATGTTCACAAACTGTGCATTTTTCGACGAAGTCAGTAATGTCTTTATATCTAAACGTTTCCAATAGAAACTTCGTCTAATCAAACGAATATTTGATTGTTGTCCAAGATGACCAGCATGAGCTTAAGTAACAAGTTTGCTTATCTAATTTTTTTGGATTACTATTTTTTGCTTTTTATATATTATATTGTTGTTACTGATAGCGCATCTTTCAAATTAGAAAAATGTTTTTAATAATTTGGTATTACTCGTTCGCCATCCGTTCATTACAAATGTTATTGATGTTTTATAGTATGATTCTTTATCAGAATATTCTATTAAGGAGATAGCAGCATTGGGTGTCATAGGAACATATACTGATGTATTTCTATTTGATCATCATTATTCTCATAATGCGGATTGTCGATATCGCAAATAGTAAATGGGGTTTCGGTATATCCTTGCCTTGTTTGTATATCGCCGTTGGACTGCACATGACATTGACATTTGCAAATATTGCGCCACTTTGCGTTTAAATCGCCTGGTTATTACTTCAGATTCCATACAAAAATTTGATTTTTATTGAAAAACACCAAAAAAAAATTCTGGCCCAAGAATGTTAACTCTACCAACATGCTTCGATTGCCATGGCCGATACCACTAAAAATAAATTTTGACATTTGCAAATATTTTGTCACTTTGGGTCTAAATCGCCTGGTGATTGCTTCAGATTCCATACAAAAATTTGATTTTTATTGAAAAACACCAAAAAAAAAATTCTTGGCAAAAAATGTTAACTCTGCCAACATGCTCAGATTGCCATGGCCGACACCACTAATGATAAATTTTGACATTTGCAAATATTTTGTCACCTTGCGTTTAAATCGCCTGGTTATTACTTCAGATTCCATAAACAAATTTGATTTTTATTGAAAAATAACAAAAAAAAAATTTTGGACAAAGAATGTTAACTCTGCCAACATGCCTCGATTGCCATGGCCGATACCACTAATAATTAATTTTGTCATTTGCAAATATTGAGCCACTTTGCGTTTAAATCGCCTGGTTATTACTTCAGATTCCATACAAAAATTTGATTTTTATTGAAAAACACCAAAAAAAAAATTCTGGGCCAAGAATGTTGACTCTGCCAAGATGCTTCGATTGCCATAGCCGACACCACTAATAATAAATTTTGACATTTGCAAATATTGCGCCAATTTGCGTTTAAATCGCCTGGTTATTACTTCAGATTCCATAAAAAAATTTGATTTTTATTGAAAAACACCAAAAAAAAATTCTGGCCCAAAAATTTTAACTCTGCCAACATGCTTCGATGGCCATGGCCGATACCACTAAGAATAAATTTTGACATTTGCAAATATTGCGCCAATTTGCGTTTAAATCGCTTGGTTATTACTTCAGATTCCATAAAAAATTTGATTTTTATTGAAAACACCAAAAAAAAATTCTGGGCCAAAAATGTTAACTCTGCCAACATGCTTCGATTGCCATGGCCAATACCACAAATAATATATTTTGACATTTGCAAATATTGTGCCAATTTGCGGTTAAAACACCTGGTTAGAATTTCAGATTCCATACAAAAATTTAATTTTTATTGAAAATCACCAAAAAAAAAATTCTGGGCCAAGAATGTTAACTCTGCCAACATGCTCAGATTGCCATAGCCGACACCACTAATAATTAATTTTGACATTAGCAAATATTGTGCCACTTTGCGTTTAAATCGCTTGGTTATTACTTCAGATTCCATAAAAAAATTTGATTTTTATTGAAAAACACCAAAAAAAAAAATTCTGGGCCAAGAATGTTAACTCTGCCAACATGCCTCGATTGCCATGACCGATACCACTAATAATAAATTTTGACATTTGCAAATATTTTGTCACTTTGCGTTTAAATCGCTTGGTTATTACTTCAGATTCCATACAAAAATTTGATTTTTATTGAAAAACACCAAAAAAAAATTCTGGGCCAAAAATGTTAACTCTGCCAACATGCTTCGATTGCCATGGCCAATACCACAAATAATAAATTTTGACATTTGCAAATATTGTGCCAATTTGCGGTTAAAACACCGGGTTAGAATTTCAGATTCCATACAAAAATTAAATTTTTATTGAAAAACACCAAAAAAAAAAATTATGGGCCAAGAATGTTAACTCTGCCTACATGCTCAGATTGCCAGGGCCGACACCACTAACAATAAATTTTGACATTTGCAAATATTTTGCCAATTTGCGTTTAAATCGCCTGGTTAATACTTCAGATTAAATAAAAAAATTTGATTTTTATTGAAAAACACAAAAAAAAAATTCTGGGCCAAGAATGTTAACTCTGCCAACATGCTTCGATGGCCATGCCCGATACCACTAATAATAAATTTTTACATTAGCAAATATTGCGCCACTTTGCGTTTAAATCGCCTGGTTATTACTTCAGATTCCATACAAAAATTTGATTTTTATTGAAAATCACCAAAAAAAAAATTCTGGGCCAAGAATGTTAACTCTGCCAACAAGCTCAGATTGCCATGGCCGACACCACTAATAATAAATTTTGCATTTGCAAATATTGTGCCAATTTGCGTTTAAATCGCTTGGTTATTACTTCAGATTCCATACAAAAATTTGATTTTCACTGAAAAACACCAAAAAAAAAAAATTCTGGGCCAAAAATGTTAACTCTGCCAACATGCTTCGATTGCCATAGCTGACACCACTAACAATAAATTTTGACATTTGCAAATATTTTGCCAATTTGCGTTTAAATCGCCTGGTTAATACTTCAGATTCCATAAAAAAATTTGATTTTTATTGAAAAACACAAAAAAAAAAATTCTGGGCCAAGAATGTTAACTCTGCCAACATGCTTCGATGGCCATGCCCGATACCACTAATAATAAATTTTTACATTAGCAAATATTGCGCCACTTTGCGTTTAAATCGCCTGGTTATTACTTCAGATTCCATACAAAAATTTGATTTTTATTGAAAAACACCAAAAAAAAATTCTGGGCCAAGAATGTTAATTCTGCCAACATGATTCGATTGCCATGGCCGACACCACTAACAATAAATTTTGACATTTGCAAATATTTTGTCACTTTGCGTTTAAATCGCTTGGTTATTACTTCAGATTCCATACAAAAATTTGATTTTTATTGAAAAACACCAAAAAAAAATTCTGGGCCAAAAATGTTAACTCTGCCAACATGCTTCGATTGCCATGGCCAATACCACTAATAATAAATTTTGACATTTGCAAATATTGTGCCAATTTGCGGTTAAAACACCTGGTTAGAATTTCAGATTCCATACAAAAATTTAATTTTTATTGAAAATCACCAAAAAAAAAATTCTGGGCCAAGAATGTTAACTCTGCCTACATGCTCAGATTGCCATGGCCGACACCACTAACAATAAATTTTGACATTTGCAAATATTTTGCCAATTTGCGTTTAAATCGCCTGGTTAATACTTCAGATTCCATACAAAAATTTGATTTTTATTGAAAACACCAAAAAAAAATTCTGGCCCAAGAATGTTAACTCTGCCAACATGCTTCGATGGCCATGGCCGATACCACTAATAATAAATTTTGACATTTGCAAATATTTTGTCACTTTGCGTTTAAATCGCTTGGTTATTACTTCAGATTCCATACAAAAATTTGATTTTTATTGAAAAACACCAAAAAAAAAATTCTGGGCCAAGAATGTTAACTCTGCCAACATGCTTCGATGGCCATGGCCGATACCACTAATAATAAATTTTGACATTTGCAAATATTTTGCCAATTTGCGTTTAAATCGCCTGGTTAATACTTCAGATTCCATACAAAAATTTGATTTTTATTGAAAACACCAAAAAAAAATTCTGGCCCAAGAATGTTAACTCTGCCAACATGCTTCGATGGCCATGCCCGATACCACTAATAATAAATTTTTACATTAGCAAATATTGCGCCACTTTGCGTTTAAATCGCTTGGTTATTACTTCAGATTCCATACAAAAATTTGATTTTCATTGAAAAACACCAAAAAAAAAATTCTGGGCCAAGAATGTTGACTCTGCCAAGATGCTTCGATTGCCATAGCCGACACCACTAATAATAAATTTTGACATTTGCAAATATTGTGCCAATTTGCGTTTAAATCGCCTGGTTATTACTTCAGATTCCATAAAAAAATTTGATTTTTATTGAAAAACACCAAAAAAAAATTCTGGGCCAAAAATGTTAACGCTGCCAACACGATTCGATTGCCATGGCCGACACCACTAAGAATAAATTTTGACATTTGCAAATATTGCGCCAATTTGCGTTTAAATCGCTTGGTTATTACTTCAGATTCCATAAAAAATTTGATTTTTATTGAAAAACACCAAAAAAAAATTCTGGGCCAAAAATTTTAACTCTGCCAACATGGTTCGATGGCCATGGCCGATACCACTAATAATAAATTTTGACATTTGCAAATATTGCGCCACTTTGTATTTTAATCGCTTGGTTATTACTTCAGATTCCATACAAAAATTTGATTTTTATTGAAAAACACCAACAAAAAAAAATCTGGGCCAAGAATGTTAACTCTGCCAACATGCTTCGATGGCCATGGCCGATACCACTAATAATAAATTTTGACATTTGCAAATATTGTGCCAATTTGCGTTTAAATCGCCTGGTTATTACTTCAGATTCCATACAAAAATTTGATTTTTATTGAAAATCACCAAAAAAAAAATTCTGGGCCAAGAATGTTAACTCTGCCAACATGCTTCAATTGCCATGGCCGACACCACTAATAATAAATTTTGACATTTGCAAATATTTAGTCACTTTGCGTTTAAATCGCTTGGTTATTACTTCAGATTCCTTACAAAAATTTGATTTTTATTGAAAAACACCAAAAAAAATTCTGGGCCAAAAATGTTAACTCTGCCAACATGCTTCGATTGCCATGGCCGATACCACTAATAATAAATTTTGTCATTTGCAAATATTTTGTCACTTTGCGTTTAAATCGCTTGGTTATTACTTCAGATTCCATACAAAATTTGATTTTTATTGAAAAAAACCAAAACAAATTCTGGGCCAAAAATGTTAACTCTGCCAACATGCTTCGATGGCCATGGCCGATACCACTAATAATAAATTTTGACATTTACAAATATTGTGCCAATTTGCGTTTAAATCGCCTGGTTATTACTTCAGATTCCATACAAAAATTTGATTTTTATTGAAAATCACCAAAAAAAAAATTCTGGGCCAAGAATGTTAACTCTGCCAACATGCTTCAATTGCCATGGTCGACACCACTAATAATAAATTTTGACATTTGCAAATATTTTGTCACTTTGCGTTTAAATCGCTTGGATATTACTTCAGATTCCTTACAAAAAAATGATTTTTATTGAAAAACACCAAAAAAAATTCTGGGCCAAAGATGTTAACTCTGCCAACAAGCCACTTTGCAAATATTGAGCCACTTTGTTATTACTTCAGATTCCATACAAAAATTTGATTTTTATTCAAAAACACCAAAAAAAAATTCTGGGCCAAAAATGTTAACTCTGCCAACGTGCTTCGATGGCCATGGCCGATACCACTAATAATAAATTTTGTCATTTGCAAATATTGAGTCACTTTGCGTTTAAATCGCTTGGTTATTACTTCAGATTCCATAAAAAATTTGATTTTTATTGAAAAACACCAAAAAAAATTCTGGGCCAAGAATGTTAACTCTGCCAACATGCTTCGATGGCCATGGCCAATACCACTAATAATAAATTTTGACATTTGCAAATATTTTGTCACTTTGCGTTTAAATCGCTTGGTTATTACTTCAGATTCCATACAAAAATTTGATTTTCATTGTAAAACACCAAAAAAAAAATTCTGGGCCAAGAATGTTAACTCTGCCAACATGCTTCGATTGGCATAGCCGACACCACTAATAATAAATTTTGACATTTGCAAATATTGTGCCAATTTGCGTTTAAATCGCCTGGTTATTACTTCAGATTCCATACAAAAATTTGATTTTAATTGAAAATCACCAAAAAAAAAAATTCTGGGCCAAGAATGTTAACTCTGCCAACATGCTTCAATTGCCATGGCCGACACCACTAGTAATAAATTTTGACATTTGCAAATATTTTGTCACTTTGCGTTTAAATCGCTTGGATATTACTTCAGATTCCTTACAAAAATTTGATTTTATTGAAAAACACCAAAAATAAATTCTGGGCCAAAAATGAATACTCTGCCAACATGCTTCGATGGCCATGGCCGATACCACTAATAATAAATTTTGACATTTGCAAATATTTTGTCACTTTGCGTTTAAATCGCTTGGATATTACTTCAGATTCCTTACAAAAATTTGATTTTTATTGAAAAACACCAAAAAAAAATTCTGGGCCAAAAATGTTAACTCTGCCAACATGCTTCGATTGCCATGGCCGATACCACTAATAATAAATTTTGACATTTGCAAATATTGTGCCAATTTGCGGTTAAAACACCGGGTTAGAATTTCAGATTCCATACAAAAATTAAATTTTTATTGAAAAACACCAAAAAAAAAAATTATGGGCCAAGAATGTTAACTCTGCCTACATGCTCAGATTGCCAGGGCCGACACCACTAACAATAAATTTTGACATTTGCAAATATTTTGCCAATTTGCGTTTAAATCGCCTGGTTAATACTTCAGATTAAATAAAAAAATTTGATTTTTATTGAAAAACACAAAAAAAAAATTCTGGGCCAAGAATGTTAACTCTGCCAACATGCTTCGATGGCCATGCCCGATACCACTAATAATAAATTTTTACATTAGCAAATATTGCGCCACTTTGCGTTTAAATCGCCTGGTTATTACTTCAGATTCCATACAAAAATTTGATTTTTATTGAAAATCACCAAAAAAAAAATTCTGGGCCAAGAATGTTAACTCTGCCAACAAGCTCAGATTGCCATGGCCGACACCACTAATAATAAATTTTGCATTTGCAAATATTGTGCCAATTTGCGTTTAAATCGCTTGGTTATTACTTCAGATTCCATACAAAAATTTGATTTTCACTGAAAAACACCAAAAAAAAAAATTCTGGGCCAAAAATGTTAACTCTGCCAACATGCTTCGATTGCCATAGCTGACACCACTAACAATAAATTTTGACATTTGCAAATATTTTGCCAATTTGCGTTTAAATCGCCTGGTTAATACTTCAGATTCCATAAAAAAATTTGATTTTTATTGAAAAACACAAAAAAAAAAATTCTGGGCCAAGAATGTTAACTCTGCCAACATGCTTCGATGGCCATGCCCGATACCACTAATAATAAATTTTTACATTAGCAAATATTGCGCCACTTTGCGTTTAAATCGCCTGGTTATTACTTCAGATTCCATACAAAAATTTGATTTTTATTGAAAAACACCAAAAAAAAATTCTGGGCCAAGAATGTTAATTCTGCCAACATGATTCGATTGCCATGGCCGACACCACTAACAATAAATTTTGACATTTGCAAATATTTTGTCACTTTGCGTTTAAATCGCTTGGTTATTACTTCAGATTCCATACAAAAATTTGATTTTTATTGAAAAACACCAAAAAAAAATTCTGGGCCAAAAATGTTAACTCTGCCAACATGCTTCGATTGCCATGGCCAATACCACTAATAATAAATTTTGACATTTGCAAATATTGTGCCAATTTGCGGTTAAAACACCTGGTTAGAATTTCAGATTCCATACAAAAATTTAATTTTTATTGAAAATCACCAAAAAAAAAATTCTGGGCCAAGAATGTTAACTCTGCCTACATGCTCAGATTGCCATGGCCGACACCACTAACAATAAATTTTGACATTTGCAAATATTTTGCCAATTTGCGTTTAAATCGCCTGGTTAATACTTCAGATTCCATACAAAAATTTGATTTTTATTGAAAACACCAAAAAAAAATTCTGGCCCAAGAATGTTAACTCTGCCAACATGCTTCGATGGCCATGGCCGATACCACTAATAATAAATTTTGACATTTGCAAATATTTTGTCACTTTGCGTTTAAATCGCTTGGTTATTACTTCAGATTCCATACAAAAATTTGATTTTTATTGAAAAACACCAAAAAAAAAATTCTGGGCCAAGAATGTTAACTCTGCCAACATGCTTCGATGGCCATGGCCGATACCACTAATAATAAATTTTGACATTTGCAAATATTTTGCCAATTTGCGTTTAAATCGCCTGGTTAATACTTCAGATTCCATACAAAAATTTGATTTTTATTGAAAACACCAAAAAAAAATTCTGGCCCAAGAATGTTAACTCTGCCAACATGCTTCGATGGCCATGCCCGATACCACTAATAATAAATTTTTACATTAGCAAATATTGCGCCACTTTGCGTTTAAATCGCTTGGTTATTACTTCAGATTCCATACAAAAATTTGATTTTCATTGAAAAACACCAAAAAAAAAATTCTGGGCCAAGAATGTTGACTCTGCCAAGATGCTTCGATTGCCATAGCCGACACCACTAATAATAAATTTTGACATTTGCAAATATTGTGCCAATTTGCGTTTAAATCGCCTGGTTATTACTTCAGATTCCATAAAAAAATTTGATTTTTATTGAAAAACACCAAAAAAAAATTCTGGGCCAAAAATGTTAACGCTGCCAACACGATTCGATTGCCATGGCCGACACCACTAAGAATAAATTTTGACATTTGCAAATATTGCGCCAATTTGCGTTTAAATCGCTTGGTTATTACTTCAGATTCCATAAAAAATTTGATTTTTATTGAAAAACACCAAAAAAAAATTCTGGGCCAAAAATTTTAACTCTGCCAACATGGTTCGATGGCCATGGCCGATACCACTAATAATAAATTTTGACATTTGCAAATATTGCGCCACTTTGTATTTTAATCGCTTGGTTATTACTTCAGATTCCATACAAAAATTTGATTTTTATTGAAAAACACCAACAAAAAAAAATCTGGGCCAAGAATGTTAACTCTGCCAACATGCTTCGATGGCCATGGCCGATACCACTAATAATAAATTTTGACATTTGCAAATATTGTGCCAATTTGCGTTTAAATCGCCTGGTTAATACTTCAGATTCCATACAAAAATTTGATTTTTATTGAAAACACCAAAAAAAAATTCTGGCCCAAGAATGTTAACTCTGCCAACATGCTTCGATGGCCATGGCCGATACCACTAATAATAAATTTTGACATTTGCAAATATTTTGTCACTTTGCGTTTAAATCGCTTGGTTATTACTTCAGATTCCATACAAAAATTTGATTTTTATTGAAAAACACCAAAAAAAAAATTCTGGGCCAAGAATGTTAACTCTGCCAACATGCTTCGATGGCCATGGCCGATACCACTAATAATAAATTTTGACATTTGCAAATATTTTGCCAATTTGCGTTTAAATCGCCTGGTTAATACTTCAGATTCCATACAAAAATTTGATTTTTATTGAAAACACCAAAAAAAAATTCTGGCCCAAGAATGTTAACTCTGCCAACATGCTTCGATGGCCATGCCCGATACCACTAATAATAAATTTTTACATTAGCAAATATTGCGCCACTTTGCGTTTAAATCGCTTGGTTATTACTTCAGATTCCATACAAAAATTTGATTTTCATTGAAAAACACCAAAAAAAAAATTCTGGGCCAAGAATGTTGACTCTGCCAAGATGCTTCGATTGCCATAGCCGACACCACTAATAATAAATTTTGACATTTGCAAATATTGTGCCAATTTGCGTTTAAATCGCCTGGTTATTACTTCAGATTCCATAAAAAAATTTGATTTTTATTGAAAAACACCAAAAAAAAATTCTGGGCCAAAAATGTTAACGCTGCCAACACGATTCGATTGCCATGGCCGACACCACTAAGAATAAATTTTGACATTTGCAAATATTGCGCCAATTTGCGTTTAAATCGCTTGGTTATTACTTCAGATTCCATAAAAAATTTGATTTTTATTGAAAAACACCAAAAAAAAATTCTGGGCCAAAAATGTTAACTCTGCCAACATGCTTCGATTGCCATGGCCGATACCACTAATAATAAATTTTGTCATTTGCAAATATTTTGTCACTTTGCGTTTAAATCGCTTGGTTATTACTTCAGATTCCATACAAAATTTGATTTTTATTGAAAAAAACCAAAACAAATTCTGGGCCAAAAATGTTAACTCTGCCAACATGCTTCGATGGCCATGGCCGATACCACTAATAATAAATTTTGACATTTACAAATATTGTGCCAATTTGCGTTTAAATCGCCTGGTTATTACTTCAGATTCCATACAAAAATTTGATTTTTATTGAAAATCACCAAAAAAAAAATTCTGGGCCAAGAATGTTAACTCTGCCAACATGCTTCAATTGCCATGGTCGACACCACTAATAATAAATTTTGACATTTGCAAATATTTTGTCACTTTGCGTTTAAATCGCTTGGATATTACTTCAGATTCCTTACAAAAAAATGATTTTTATTGAAAAACACCAAAAAAAATTCTGGGCCAAAGATGTTAACTCTGCCAACAAGCTTCGATTGCCATGGCCGATACCACTAATAATAAATTTTGACATTTGCAAATATTGTGCCAATTTGCGTTTAAATCGCCTGGTTATTACTTCAGATTCCATAAAAAAATTTGATTTGTATTAAAAAACACCAAAAAAAAATTCTGGCCCAAAAATGAATACTCTGCCAACATGCTTCGATGGCCATGGCCGATACCACTAATAATAAATTTTGTCATTTGCAAATATTGAGCCACTTTGCGTTTAAATCGCTTGGTTATTACTACAGATTCCATAAAAAATTTTATTTTTATTGTAAAACACCAAAAAAAAAATTCTGGGCCAAGAATGTTAACTCTGCCAACATGCTTCGATGGCCATGGCCGATACCACTAATAATAAATTTTGACATTTGCAAATATTTTGTCACTTTGCGTTTAAATCGCCTGGTTATTACTTCAGATTCCATAAAACATTTGATTTTTATTGAAAAACACCAAAAAAAAATTCTCGGCCAAGAATGTTAACTCTGCCAACATGCTTCGATGGCCATGGCCGATACCACTAATAATAAATTTTGACATTTGCAAATATTTTGTCACTTTGCGTTTAAATCGCTTGGTTATTACTTCAGATTCCATACAAAATTTGATTTTTATTGAAAAACACCAAAAAAAAATTCTGGGCCAAAAATGTTAACTCTGCCAACATGCTTCGATTGCCATGGCCGATACCACTAATAATAAATTTTGACATTTGCAGATATTTAGTCACTTTGCGTTTAAATCGCTTAGTTATTACTTCAGATTCCATACAAAAATTTGATTTTTATTCAAAAACACCAAAAAAAAATTCTGGGCCAAAAATGTTAACTCTGCCAACGTGCTTCGATGGCCATGGCCGATACCACTAATAATAAATTTTGTCATTTGCAAATATTGAGTCACTTTGCGTTTAAATCGCTTGGTTATTACTTCAGATTCCATAAAAAATTTGATTTTTATTGAAAAACACCAAAAAAAATTCTGGGCCAAGAATGTTAACTCTGCCAACATGCTTCGATGGCCATGGCCAATACCACTAATAATAAATTTTGACATTTGCAAATATTTTGTCACTTTGCGTTTAAATCGCTTGGTTATTACTTCAGATTCCATACAAAAATTTGATTTTCATTGTAAAACACCAAAAAAAAAATTCTGGGCCAAGAATGTTAACTCTGCCAACATGCTTCGATTGGCATAGCCGACACCACTAATAATAAATTTTGACATTTGCAAATATTGTGCCAATTTGCGTTTAAATCGCCTGGTTATTACTTCAGATTCCATACAAAAATTTGATTTTAATTGAAAATCACCAAAAAAAAAAATTCTGGGCCAAGAATGTTAACTCTGCCAACATGCTTCAATTGCCATGGCCGACACCACTAGTAATAAATTTTGACATTTGCAAATATTTTGTCACTTTGCGTTTAAATCGCTTGGATATTACTTCAGATTCCTTACAAAAATTTGATTTTATTGAAAAACACCAAAAATAAATTCTGGGCCAAAAATGAATACTCTGCCAACATGCTTCGATGGCCATGGCCGATACCACTAATAATAAATTTTGACATTTGCAAATATTTTGTCACTTTGCGTTTAAATCGCTTGGATATTACTTCAGATTCCTTACAAAAATTTGATTTTTATTGAAAAACACCAAAAAAAAATTCTGGGCCAAAAATGTTAACTCTGCCAACATGCTTCGGTTGCCATGGCCGATACCACTAATAATAAATTTTGACATTTGCAAATATTTAGTCACTTTGCGTTTAAATCGCTTAGTTATTACTTCAGATTCCATACAAAAATTTGATTTTATTGAAAAACACCAAAAATAAATTCTGGGCCAAGAATGAATACTCTGCCAACATGCTTCGATGGCCATGGCCGATACCACTAATAATAAATTTTGTCATTTGCAAATATTGAGCCACTTTGCGTTTAAATCGCTTGGTTATTACTACAGATTCCATACAAAAATTTTATTTTTATTGTAAAACACCAAAAAAAAAATTCTGGGCCAAGAATGTCAACTCTGCCAACATGCTTCGATGGCCATAGCCGATACCACTAATAATAAATTTTGACATTTGCAAATATTTAGTCACTTTGCGTTTAAATCGCCTGGTTATTACTTCAGATTCCATACAAAAATTTGATTTTTATTAAAAAACACCAAAAAAAAATTCTGGGCCAAAAAAGTTAACTCTGCCAACATGCTTCGATGGCCATGGCCGATACCACTAATAATAAATTTTGTCATTTGCAAATATTGAGCCACTTTGCGTTTAAATCGCTTGGTTATTACTTCAGATTCCATACAAAATTTGATTTTTATTGAAAAACACCAAAAAAAAATTCTGGGCCAAAATTGTTAACTCTGCCAACATGCTTCGATTGCCAGGGCCGATACCACTAATAATAAATTTTGACATTTGCAAATATTGAGTCACGTTGCGTTTAAATCGCTTGGTTATTACTTCAGATTCCATAAAAAATTTGATTTTTATTGAAAAACACCAAAAAAAAATTCTGGGCCAAGAATGTTAACTCTGCCAACATGCTTCGATGGCCATGGCCGATACCACTAATAATAAATTTTGACATTTGCAAATATTTTGTCACTTTGCGTTTAAATCGCTTGGTTATTACTTCAGATTCCATACAAAATTTGATTTTTATTGAAAAACACCAAAAAAAAAATTCTGGGCCAAGAATGTTAACTCTGCCAACATGCTTCGATTGCCATAGCCGACACCACTAATAATAAATTTTGACATTTGCAAATATTGTGCCAATTTGCGTTTAAATCGCCTGGTTATTACTTCAGATTCCATACAAAATTTGATTTTTATTGAAAAACACCAAAAAAAAACTCTGGGCCAAAACTGTTAACTCTGCCAACATGCTTCGATTGCCATGGCCGACACCACTAATAATAAATTTTGACATTTGCAAATATTGCGCCACTTTGCGTTTAAATCGCTTGGTTATTACTTCAGATTCCATACAAAAATTTGATTTTCATTGTAAAACAGCAAAAAAAAAAATCTGGGCCAAGAATGTTAACTGTGCCAACATGCTTCGATTGCCATAGCCGACACCACTAATAATAAATTTTGACATTTGCAAATATTGTGCCAATTTGCGTTTAAATCGCCTGGTTATTACTTCAGATTCCATACAAAAATTTGATTTTTATTGAAAATCACCAAAAAAAAAATTCTGGGCCAAGAATGTTAACTCTGCCAACATGCTTCAATTGCCATGGCCGACACCACTAATAATAAATTTTGACATTTGCAAATATTTAGTCACTTTGCGTTTAAATCGCTTGGTTATTACTTCAGATTCCTTACAAAAATTTGATTTTTATTGAAAAACACCAAAAAAAATTCTGGGCCAAAAATGTTAACTCTGCCAACATGCTTCGATTGCCATGGCCGATACCACTAATAATAAATTTTGTCATTTGCAAATATTTTGTCACTTTGCGTTTAAATCGCTTGGTTATTACTTCAGATTCCATACAAAATTTGATTTTTATTGAAAAACACCAAAAAAAAATTCTGGGCCAAAAATGTTAACTCTGCCAACATGCTTCGATTGCCATGGCCGATACCACTAATAATAAATTTTGACATTTGCAAATATTTAGTCACTTTGCGTTTAAATCGCTTAGTTATTACTTCAGATTCCATACAAAAATTTGATTTTATTGAAAAACACCAAAAATAAATTCTGGGCCAAGAATGAATACTCTGCCAACATGCTTCGATGGCCATGGCCGATACCACTAATAATAAATTTTGTCATTTGCAAATATTGAGCCACTTTGCGTTTAAATCGCTTGGTTATTACTACAGATTCCATACAAAAATTTTATTTTTATTGTAAAACACCAAAAAAAAAATTCTGGGCCAAGAATGTCAACTCTGCCAACATGCTTCGATGGCCATAGCCGATACCACTAATAATAAATTTTGACATTTGCAAATATTTAGTCACTTTGCGTTTAAATCGCCTGGTTATTACTTCAGATTCCATACAAAAATTTGATTTTTATTAAAAAACACCAAAAAAAAATTCTGGGCCAAAAAAGTTAACTCTGCCAACATGCTTCGATGGCCATGGCCGATACCACTAATAATAAATTTTGTCATTTGCAAATATTGAGCCACTTTGCGTTTAAATCGCTTGGTTATTACTTCAGATTCCATACAAAATTTGATTTTTATTGAAAAACACCAAAAAAAAATTCTGGGCCAAAATTGTTAACTCTGCCAACATGCTTCGATTGCCAGGGCCGATACCACTAATAATAAATTTTGACATTTGCAAATATTGAGTCACGTTGCGTTTAAATCGCTTGGTTATTACTTCAGATTCCATAAAAAATTTGATTTTTATTGAAAAACACCAAAAAAAAATTCTGGGCCAAGAATGTTAACTCTGCCAACATGCTTCGATGGCCATGGCCGATACCACTAATAATAAATTTTGACATTTGCAAATATTTTGTCACTTTGCGTTTAAATCGCTTGGTTATTACTTCAGATTCCATACAAAATTTGATTTTTATTGAAAAACACCAAAAAAAAAATTCTGGGCCAAGAATGTTAACTCTGCCAACATGCTTCGATTGCCATAGCCGACACCACTAATAATAAATTTTGACATTTGCAAATATTGTGCCAATTTGCGTTTAAATCGCCTGGTTATTACTTCAGATTCCATACAAAATTTGATTTTTATTGAAAAACACCAAAAAAAAACTCTGGGCCAAAACTGTTAACTCTGCCAACATGCTTCGATTGCCATGGCCGACACCACTAATAATAAATTTTGACATTTGCAAATATTGCGCCACTTTGCGTTTAAATCGCTTGGTTATTACTTCAGATTCCATACAAAAATTTGATTTTCATTGTAAAACAGCAAAAAAAAAAATCTGGGCCAAGAATGTTAACTGTGCCAACATGCTTCGATTGCCATAGCCGACACCACTAATAATAAATTTTGACATTTGCAAATATTGTGCCAATTTGCGTTTAAATCGCCTGGTTATTACTTCAGATTCCATACAAAAATTTGATTTTTATTGAAAATCACCAAAAAAAAAATTCTGGGCCAAGAATGTTAACTCTGCCAACATGCTTCAATTGCCATGGCCGACACCACTAATAATAAATTTTGACATTTGCAAATATTTAGTCACTTTGCGTTTAAATCGCTTGGTTATTACTTCAGATTCCTTACAAAAATTTGATTTTTATTGAAAAACACCAAAAAAAATTCTGGGCCAAAAATGTTAACTCTGCCAACATGCTTCGATTGCCATGGCCGATACCACTAATAATAAATTTTGTCATTTGCAAATATTTTGTCACTTTGCGTTTAAATCGCTTGGTTATTACTTCAGATTCCATACAAAATTTGATTTTTATTGAAAAAAACCAAAACAAATTCTGGGCCAAAAATGTTAACTCTGCCAACATGCTTCGATGGCCATGGCCGATACCACTAATAATAAATTTTGACATTTACAAATATTGTGCCAATTTGCGTTTAAATCGCCTGGTTATTACTTCAGATTCCATACAAAAATTTGATTTTTATTGAAAATCACCAAAAAAAAAATTCTGGGCCAAGAATGTTAACTCTGCCAACATGCTTCAATTGCCATGGTCGACACCACTAATAATAAATTTTGACATTTGCAAATATTTTGTCACTTTGCGTTTAAATCGCTTGGATATTACTTCAGATTCCTTACAAAAAAATGATTTTTATTGAAAAACACCAAAAAAAATTCTGGGCCAAAGATGTTAACTCTGCCAACAAGCTTCGATTGCCATGGCCGATACCACTAATAATAAATTTTGACATTTGCAAATATTGTGCCAATTTGCGTTTAAATCGCCTGGTTATTACTTCAGATTCCATAAAAAAATTTGATTTGTATTAAAAAACACCAAAAAAAAATTCTGGCCCAAAAATGAATACTCTGCCAACATGCTTCGATGGCCATGGCCGATACCACTAATAATAAATTTTGTCATTTGCAAATATTGAGCCACTTTGCGTTTAAATCGCTTGGTTATTACTACAGATTCCATAAAAAATTTTATTTTTATTGTAAAACACCAAAAAAAAAATTCTGGGCCAAGAATGTTAACTCTGCCAACATGCTTCGATGGCCATGGCCGATACCACTAATAATAAATTTTGACATTTGCAAATATTTTGTCACTTTGCGTTTAAATCGCCTGGTTATTACTTCAGATTCCATAAAACATTTGATTTTTATTGAAAAACACCAAAAAAAAATTCTGGGCCAAGAATGTTAACTCTGCCAACATGCTTCGATGGCCATGGCCGATACCACTAATAATAAATTTTGACATTTGCAAATATTTTGTCACTTTGCGTTTAAATCGCTTGGTTATTACTTCAGATTCCATAAAAAATTTGATTTTTATTGAAAAACACCAAAAAAAAATTCTGGGCCAAAAATGTTAACTCTGCCAACATGCTTCGATTGCCATGGCCGATACCACTAATAATAAATTTTGACATTTGCAGATATTTAGTCACTTTGCGTTTAAATCGCTTAGTTATTACTTCAGATTCCATACAAAAATTTGATTTTTATTCAAAAACACCAAAAAAAAATTCTGGGCCAAAAATGTTAACTCTGCCAACGTGCTTCGATGGCCATGGCCGATACCACTAATAATAAATTTTGTCATTTGCAAATATTGAGTCACTTTGCGTTTAAATCGCTTGGTTATTACTTCAGATTCCATAAAAAATTTGATTTTTATTGAAAAACACCAAAAAAAATTCTGGGCCAAGAATGTTAACTCTGCCAACATGCTTCGATGGCCATGGCCAATACCACTAATAATAAATTTTGACATTTGCAAATATTTTGTCACTTTGCGTTTAAATCGCTTGGTTATTACTTCAGATTCCATACAAAAATTTGATTTTCATTGTAAAACACCAAAAAAAAAATTCTGGGCCAAGAATGTTAACTCTGCCAACATGCTTCGATTGGCATAGCCGACACCACTAATAATAAATTTTGACATTTGCAAATATTGTGCCAATTTGCGTTTAAATCGCCTGGTTATTACTTCAGATTCCATACAAAAATTTGATTTTAATTGAAAATCACCAAAAAAAAAAATTCTGGGCCAAGAATGTTAACTCTGCCAACATGCTTCAATTGCCATGGCCGACACCACTAGTAATAAATTTTGACATTTGCAAATATTTTGTCACTTTGCGTTTAAATCGCTTGGATATTACTTCAGATTCCTTACAAAAATTTGATTTTATTGAAAAACACCAAAAATAAATTCTGGGCCAAAAATGAATACTCTGCCAACATGCTTCGATGGCCATGGCCGATACCACTAATAATAAATTTTGACATTTGCAAATATTTTGTCACTTTGCGTTTAAATCGCTTGGATATTACTTCAGATTCCTTACAAAAATTTGATTTTTATTGAAAAACACCAAAAAAAAATTCTGGGCCAAAAATGTTAACTCTGCCAACATGCTTCGATTGCCATGGCCGATACCACTAATAATAAATTTTGACATTTGCAAATATTTAGTCACTTTGCGTTTAAATCGCTTAGTTATTACTTCAGATTCCATAAAAAAATTTGATTTTATTGAAAAACACCAAAAATAAATTCTGGGCCAAGAATGAATACTCTGCCAACATGCTTCGATGGCCATGGCCGATACCACTAATAATAAATTTTGTCATTTGCAAATATTGAGCCACTTTGCGTTTAAATCGCTTGGTTATTACTACAGATTCCATACAAAAATTTTATTTTTATTGTAAAACACCAAAAAAAAAATTCTGGGCCAAGAATGTCAACTCTGCCAACATGCTTCGATGGCCATAGCCGATACCACTAATAATAAATTTTGACATTTGCAAATATTTAGTCACTTTGCGTTTAAATCGCCTGGTTATTACTTCAGATTCCATACAAAAATTTGATTTTTATTAAAAAACACCAAAAAAAAATTCTGGGCCAAAAAAGTTAACTCTGCCAACATGCTTCGATGGCCATGGCCGATACCACTAATAATAAATTTTGTCATTTGCAAATATTGAGCCACTTTGCGTTTAAATCGCTTGGTTATTACTTCAGATTCCATACAAAATTTGATTTTTATTGAAAAACACCAAAAAAAAATTCTGGGCCAAAATTGTTAACTCTGCCAACATGCTTCGATTGCCAGGGCCGATACCACTAATAATAAATTTTGACATTTGCAAATATTGAGTCACGTTGCGTTTAAATCGCTTGGTTATTACTTCAGATTCCATAAAAAATTTGATTTTTATTGAAAAACACCAAAAAAAAATTCTGGGCCAAGAATGTTAACTCTGCCAACATGCTTCGATGGCCATGGCCGATACCACTAATAATAAATTTTGACATTTGCAAATATTTTGTCACTTTGCGTTTAAATCGCTTGGTTATTACTTCAGATTCCATACAAAATTTGATTTTTATTGAAAAACACCAAAAAAAAAATTCTGGGCCAAGAATGTTAACTCTGCCAACATGCTTCGATTGCCATAGCCGACACCACTAATAATAAATTTTGACATTTGCAAATATTGTGCCAATTTGCGTTTAAATCGCCTGGTTATTACTTCAGATTCCATACAAAATTTGATTTTTATTGAAAAACACCAAAAAAAAACTCTGGGCCAAAACTGTTAACTCTGCCAACATGCTTCGATTGCCATGGCCGACACCACTAATAATAAATTTTGACATTTGCAAATATTGCGCCAATTTGCGTTTAAATCGCCTGGTGATTGCTTCAGATTCCATACAAAAATTTGATTTTTATTTAAAAACACCAAAAAAAATTCTGGGCCAAGAATGTTAACTCTGCCAACATGCTTCGATTGCCACGAACTTCAAATGTACTTATAATGGCCAGTCACCGTGGTTGATGATGGGCAATTTTACTATCTGGTTATATAGAATAGCTTTCAGAACTTACAGCCGTTGGGAAGTAATCTTCATGAATGACGAAATTAAAGTGAGATATAGGAGTTATTGCGAAGAAAGGGGAGAATGGGAGGGGAAGAGACAAAGCAAGAAAGAGACATATAGAAAGATAGAGATAAACAAAAAGAGAAAAAAGGGACCTTCTAAAAGTTTAGCCATAAAATATTCTGACATCATTTGGAACAATAAGATGGAGGTTAAATAAAACGAAACAATCGTAAATTACGTTAAATGAAATCCGATGTTAGTTTTGATCAAATTTAATTTGAAATAAATCAGTTAAAAAAGGTTCACACACAAATTGCTAAAACAATTTCAAAAGTCTCGATATTTTCTAAATTATCTCAAAAATCTCGAAGTTTGACAGTGAAAATTCTAGAAAACTCCTAAATAATATCGAATAAACTGGAAATATCGAAGATTTCGAAAAATCTTCAAAATCTACTAAAACTATGATTCAGATTTATATATCGTCTGCCAGACCTCACAACTATTTAGAAGATAAGCGCCAAACATTTATATACAAAATTCGTATGAAATCGAAAATATCAAAATACCAGGTCCAGGATGTTTGTAACAAACTGAAATAATCTTGATTACTCCAGAAAAATTCAAAGGAAACACGAATGATTCTGAACTCTGTAAAGCCTGTAGCAAAAGTCTAGAAACCCCTCTCTGCCCCATTTTCATAAGAAAATTGAAAATAGTCGAAGACATTAAGTTAACGCTAAGCTCAACAATATTGGAACTTTAAAATATTCTCCGATAATTTGGAAAACATTGAACCATCGAAAACACTTCGATTCGGAGAATGAGGAACTAAAGATCGGAGACTGCAATTTTTCAAGTCGCAATTACGAGAAAACACGATTATGTAAGCATTATATAACGAAAACTCGATATGTTTTACATAATCACATTTGGCTACAATTTCAGAAAAAATCTCAAACTTATAATGCTTATAAACTCGGAGACCAGGCATCTGGATTTACGGGTTTGTTGAGTTTATATTATTTTTCAAATAAAGCTGATTTCATAAGAATTACCTTTACAAGATTTATTCCGGTTTCTCGAATTTAGTAGTTGACTTGTGTCATGTTACACCGTCTTACAGGTATATCAGAATTTTGGAAATTGTAAGTGCTTCCAATGAAAGACATTTTAAAATTCTGGAAGCGTCATCAATTTCATTGCACCACGTAAAGAAATCTGTTATTGGCATACTTTTGTTATTGGTACTGACCATTCACCGTTGGTACACGGAATATATTATTGAAATGGTTGATTGACCCTAACAAATAACAGTCATAATGATTCGAGTTTGTCTTGCTTACATATAGAAGATTTTAGAGATTTTTTGAGACTATTCGATTAAATTAAGAAGCATCTAGCGTTGGGTTAGATCAGGCTTAAAATTAACATCAAACGGTCGACAAATCGCCGGGATAGGAACATTATATGCACAATTTGTTTTAAACTTGGACAAATATATAAAATGCCTGATCCGCATAGGTTTACAGGGCACATGAATATTTAAATTAGAAAGTAGTTTCGGGCAATCGATGGGTCCGTTTAGAACATCAGCGATTTACATAGAAGCAGCAATTTCAATAAAAATTGTAAATTAGTAAATTTACATCGGTCGCTATATGGTGGCAAATTCTTTTTATTTAGCCACATTGGAATGTTGGGATCAAAAGGCCAATTCAGTTTATGAAGAAAATAAATAATGAATTGCTTCTGTACTCTTTCAATTCGATGAATATAATTGTTGTACGCTGGATGCCAAATAATCGACGCATACTCCAAATTCGATCGGACGACCGAACGGTACAAGCTTTTAATGGAATGGGCATTACGAAAATCCTAAGTGACATGACTAATAAATCCAAGTAGACCGCTAGCCTTAGCCACTATTAAATTAATATGGTCCCGGAAATTCAATTGATGATCCAAGGCAACTCCTAAATCCTTAAATGTCATTACTCGTTCAATCTGATGATCACCAATATGATATGGATGAATAATAACATCCTATTTCCTGAAGAAACTCATTGTCTTACACTTGTCCAAATTTATGGGTAATCTATTTAAACTCGATCATTTGTATAGAAAATCAAGATCACACTGCATTTCTAAACACTGTTGAAGAGTATCTACAGATTTTGTAATTCGCAGTTCTGGAACAAAGAAATAATATCATTAATGAATATATTAAACAACACAGGCCCTAGATGAGAATCCTGAGGAACACCAGAATGAACTTCAATCGTCTTAGATGTTGCACCGGCAATTCGAACCACCTGCTCACGATTTTGCAGATACGATTCAATCCACTTCAAAAATATTGTATTCACTCCAAATCTATCCAATTTGGCAAGGATCAGCTCAAACTGTGGAGAGTCAAATGCCTTCGAAAAATCCGTGAAAACCACATGAAGCTATCAAAAATATCGAAGGAAATACAGAAACTCTTCCGGGATATATTGAAAACTAGAGATAAGGGCTCTACTAATCAAATCTACTTCCCAATTTCATTTTAAATATGCCTTGGCTGACATCATATTCCGAAATATAAGGTATTCCTATTGAATTATGCTGATACTCAATATGAGAATCCACCGAAACATCAACATCATCATTGTATTTTTTGTAGACTTACTAGAAAAATTCCGCAAATAATTCACTTATTTCCTCAGCATTACAAGCAGTAGCATCATTCGGCAACATCATTTGGGGATACCCAGAACATTTTCTTTTAGCATCAACAAATGACCAAAACAGCTTAGGGTTTATGACTAAATTATTTTCAAGCCGTGAAATATAAGTTCTATATGAAAGCTATTGCCGATTATCAAATTAGTCATACCACGGTGATAATTATTCTTACGTTTACAGCTCCTAGGCACAAGTTTGTCAAAAGCTTCAAACATAAATGGATACAAAGAATCATCTAGAGTATTAACGTCATTCCATTTAGACTTAAAAATTTCATCCCAGTCCACATTCTCGAAGAAATCCTGAAGTCCAGTAATATTAGCCTTATTGAAATTGAAGCTTATAACCTCGGTGGTATAGTATTGCTGAATTTACAAAATTGTTCCTGGCAATCAAAGTTAATATCCAATCCACTATGGTGAAGTCTTTCATAGGAACAAATGGATCCAATGATTTTGTAACCGACAGTTAGGGTCATTCAGAAATACTAGAATCAATGAAAATTTGTTCTTCAGCATTACTGACACTGGATGGGAAAACTAAAGAAATAACCTCATCATCGATTCACCAGCATATCCCAGGAAGATTGAAACCGCCCAATATACATATTATGTCATTTATGTTAGAATGCGATACAAAGTAATAAATATTTTCACAGTGTAAGTTGTAAACCACAGCGGAGCTTTGAGGTGGAACATACGCCGCATATAAACAAAACGATATAACAGTCAATGACAATTTCACAGCAACATATTCAACATTATTATTTAAACAGATTACTTCAACATTATTGATTGAGTTGTGCACGGCTATAAGAACTCCACCACCTGAGATCCTGAGCTTATTCTTTATTTTTTGTGATTATTGATATTTTTTTTTAGAATTGTCACATTATTCGAATTTTTTGAGGTTATTTATGTTTCTGATATTCCTCGAATTTTGCAAGCGATGGAGTTGCTTCTTATTTACAGAATTAATGATCTGCTTAGTATCAAGTTATTTAAAAAGTTAAGTTTGGACGATATTGGCTTACAAAGGTGACATTTTTTGAGAATTTTTGAGATTATCCTGAGATTTCTTTTTAATTTTGCAGATTCGGGCAGATTTTTTGATATTATTAAAAATTATTCGAAATTACTTGATAATTTACTAGGATTCAGTATAGATAGCTGCTTTATGTCGAGTTGTATTAGGTTCTGTAATATGATCATTTTACAGTGTTATTGGTTTTTTGCAGGTAATGATATTTATCTAACTTAGCATTTATTCAGCTTTCCCATGAAGTTCTTGTTGAAATTAAAAAAAAAAAGTTTGCTGAGTTAATTATATATTCATATGTCAATCGGCTCTAGGTATGAATCCTAGTAAGTACTAACGAAATTTTTATTGGACCACTTCGAAAAATTTCCATTTTGTAATTTTTAAAACATAGCACCGTCCATCTCAATTTAACTCCGACTTCACAGTAAAAACACGTCTACACCATCGACGTTCGTGCGCCAACCAATCAACAATAAATTGTTAAATTAACACTAAATTAATCATTTTTAATAAAATAAATTTTAAGGAAAATTAAAAAAACAAAAAACACAACCGTTTAACTCGAAAGTCATGATCATGAGCAATCTAACCGATATATTCCACCAGATATTGATGAGAAAAGAAGACAACCTTACCAACGATTCTTCTGGCGTGATAACAACCAAAATCGCAAACCAGATGTGTATGGGATGGATGTGTTGACCTTTAGACCTGCATGCTCGCCTTCGTCGGCTCATTACTTTAAAAATGAAAATTCTAAAATCTATGAAGAAAAATATCTAATTAGCTAATTAGCACAAGTCAAACAGATCCATTCTCAGGCTGGTTTCGAAATGAAGGGTTGGTGCCCAATTCTGAGAAGGTGATTGAGAGACTGGGCGAAATACAAACTAAAGAACATAAGAATGTGGACATTGAGAATCGATTTGCCATTCAGATATACTTAGGATTGCGATAAAATCCTAATGCAGACGTTTCTGGGTACTGAATCAATACACTTAGATTTCATTTGAAAATTCTCGAAGGGACAAGGGACAAAAATACCTATGAAACTCGAGCTCACCAAATGGGGAAAATGTATTGGCTTGCTCAATGAGGGTGTCTGAAAATAATTACTGAAGGTCATTCGGTGGATATCGGTCGAGTAAATTATTGGACCAACAGTAATGAGGTGGTCCACTTCGGATCTGAAAAACTTTGGTCAGTATGTGTCGTATCGTACAGGAGAAATTCAAGAAAACACAGTGATTAAAGATTGGACATATTTACAAGCAAAATTTACAACTTGTCACCATATTGGGTTAAGTTAAAACTATTCGCTAAGGCTACTTCGGTAAGACCCCTTACATTGCGGCTATTATTATGATGTATAAATAACTCGCGAGCACTGATGATTCACTTCGCTGCGTCAATCTATATATAACATGTTTAGTGACATGAAAAAATTCTATTTTAATATTCTCTTGTGTTCCCCCGCTTGCATACCATAACAAATTAAACACAATCGATTGATAACAAACAATTATAATAAAATGTCCATATCATCATAGAAGGTGTGCGAACTGGATGGAAAATTTGGAAATAGTTTGAAAATGTACAGCTTTAGATAGATTCATTTTGAGCCGTTAGCTCAATATATTTATAAAGTGCAGCTCAAAATGTTAATTGAGGTACTATATTTTGCAGTGCTTAAATATAACTTTTTTTTTTTTTTTTTTTTTTTTTTGTTAAAATAAATTTTATTTATTTATTTAATGTTATTACAATCTAGTCTCCTGGACTAATGAGCAATTTGTTTCTGACTTAATTTACTAACTTAATATTAATCTATGGCTTCTTCCCATTGGCGTTCCATAGAGTCTGGTAAATTGAATTAAACCACATATTTGTAGTGGGCTTTACACAGCACAATGCTGTTTAAGCTAACAATTACACCAACTCAAAAGGTTTGGTTCTTTTAAGTCTACGTATTAAATTCGTGTTGCTTAGAAGCTGAGTTGCCTCAATGTTCACATGATGCCGGAGCCTCTCTTCATGTCTCCGCGCTTTCTCCTAAATTTCATTTACGATGAGGTTCACTTTAAGGTCCCTATGGAGATCATTGTTCCTGACATACCAAGGTGCATCAACGATGTTCCTTAATACCATATTCTGAAATCTTTGGATGATATTTACGTTGCTCTGTTTGGTACAACCCCAAAGTTGAATACCATACGTCCAAACGGGTTTCAATATTTGCTTATAAAGTAGCAGCTTGTTGTATGTTGATAAAGAAGAGTTCCTTCCCATCAGCCAATACATCTTTCTGTATTTAATTCTTAGTTCTTCACTTTTCTTCTTGACATGTGCTTTCCATCGCAGTTTAGCATCCAGGGTCATGCCGAGATACTTAGCTGTGTTCGCATACGGTACTATTTCTTGATTTATGGTAATCGGGATATGTTCGAATCGCCTGTTTGTAAAGTTGATGTGAACTGATTTAGGCCATCTTTTTATCCATTTATAAATTTTAGTTATTGCTGTTTGTAACTTTTGTGTTGACTCTTCGTTGCTTGTGCCAACAGCTAAGATCGCCGTGTCATCTGCAAAAGTCGCCACTGTATTGTTTTCTAATACAGGAAGATCATAAGTGTATATTAGGTATAAAACCGGCCCTAATACACTGCCCTGTGGAACTCCTGCGTTGATTTCTTTCAATTCAGAGAAAGTGTCATCTAACTTAATCCTGAAGAATCTATCTATTAAGTAAGATTCCAGTATATTAGCAAATTGGATTGGTAGAAGATTTCTTAATTTATGGTTAAGTCCTTCATGCCACACTCTATCAAATGCTTGGGCAACGTTTAGAAATATTGCTGAACAGATTTTTTTTCTCCTCTAGTGCTTTCTCAATTATACTGGTTATTCGGTGAACTTGATCAATTGTTGAGTGTTGGTTACGAAAACCGAACTGATGATTTGGGATTAAGTTTTTACTCTCGATTATCGGATTTAACCTTTTTACCAGAAGCTTCTCAAAGAGTTTGGACATGACTGGCAATAGAGAAATTGGCCTATAAGATGAGGTTATGTGTGGTGGTTTCCCAGGTTTTGGGATCATGATTACTTCTGCAATTTTCCACAAGCTTGGTACATATTTGATTCTAAATGCTGCATTTATAAGATTGGTGAGCTTTACCAGAGCTTTCCTTGGCAGTTCTTTTAAGATTTCTGCTGTAATAAGATCGTAGCCAGGAGCTTTTTTCATATTCATATTAGTTTTTATCTCACACGCGACTTCTTTTGGTGTTGTCGGTAGGATTTCTTTACTTTCTTGCACAGCTTGTTCAGATATTATCTCGGCTTCTAATGTTTCATCTTGATGTGGCTGGAATATTTTTTCAAGATGTTCAGCAAATTCTCGAGCTTTGTCTTCATTATTCCTAGCCCATTTATCACCTGCTACTCTTATTGGAGGGTTCTGTATTATTGGTCTTTTAATTCTTTTGGTTGCTTTCCAAAGAGAATAATCAGTACTGCTATCATTAGTTAATTTTCTTAAATAGTTGCTGACTGATTCATTTTTCAATTCTTTGATTTCTCTTCTTAATTGTTGAGTGAGATTGTTCAAATTAGTTTTATCTTGAGGGGCCCGTGTTTGTTGCCATACTCTTCTCGCTCTTCTTTTTTCTGCTAGGAGTTCCCTAATTTCCAAAGGGTAGTTGTTTCCCTTGATTTTCTTTTTAACCTCAGGGGTATTTTCCCAAGCTGATTGCTGTATATCGTCTACAAATTTGTGAACTTCTTTGTCTAATTGCTCCTCGGTCTTTAATGGAACCATTAAGTTAATTTTTTCTTCTAGCGATAGTCTAAAGCATTCCCAATTAGTGTGATTATTTACTAGAAAAGGGTTCCTTTCTTTCTGAATAATTTTTTCACTTAACGTTAAAAGTATCGGTGAATGATCAGAGTTTAGGTTGTGGCTTTCATCTACTTGTTATCTTCTTTATTATAAAGAAATCAATCAGATCTGGTACTTTATTTGGATCAGAAGACCAGTAAGTTGGTTTTCCAGTTGAGAGAGCTTCACAACTGCATTTCCTAATGGCTTTTAGGAGTTCTTTACCCTTAGTTGTTGTTAATCTGGAGCCCCAGTGGACATTTTTGGCATTAAAGTCTCCTCCAAGTATAAACCGTTTTCCTAATTTACTGAGGAACTCGAGATAATCCTTTTCATTCAACGAGTGCTTCGGTGGGCAGTACACACCAGCAATACAAATAGAACCATTTTTTGTTTTGACGTTAACAGCAGTTGCTTGTATTTCTTCTGTTTCATATTTTAACTCTTCATAGTGATGGATACTATTTCTGATTATAACCGCACTACCTCCTTTAGCAGTGTTTTCCGGATGAATGGTATGATATATATGATAATTTTTAAATTTAATGATTGTTTGTCTAGTGAAATGTGTTTCCGTGATGAGACATACATCGATTTTTTCTGTGTCCAGGACCACTTGCAATTCTTGTTGGTGTTGCATAAGTCCATTGGCATTCCAACATAAGATTCTAAGATCACCTGCCATTTTTCTGTTTAGGGATGGCTCCCTTAGTGCTGTATTCTAATTTCTGTAATCGCTCATCAAATGTATTGAGCCTGCTTAAAATTAATTTAAGTGTTTGACTTATTTCGTCATTTTGACCAGTTTTCCCTGGATTTCCGTTACTCATCGTTACTTGAGCATAAGTCATTTTACCCAATTGTCCATGAGTAGTTCCCAACTCTCTACGATTTACTTCGGGTTGGGTCATCTTAACTGCCTGCTGCCTGAATAATCTTGGATTTTTAGCAATCACATTCCTATTTTTGATGTTTTGCAGTTCAATGGCAACGCTGCATCCTCTATAGTTAGCCGGATGGTTTTCTCCACAGTGAACACATTTAGGCTGAACATTTCTATCTTTTACACAATCTTTGGTATGATGTTTACCTAAACATTTGACACACCTTGGTTCCCTGCTGCAATATTTTTGTGTATGTCCATAGGCTTGACATTGTTTACATTGTGGTATAAGTTTAGACCGTCTTAGAGGCTGAATAACTACTTTGCACCCTAAGATGTACTTAATTTGATAAATTTTTTCGATATCTTCATCATTATCGAAGGTCAACATAAACATGTTGAGAGGTACTTTGTCTCTCCGTTTTAGCTTAATTGATGCTTCAGTAGCCTTAAATCCTTTTGCTTTCAGATCATCAATTATTTTTTCTGGTTTACACGTAGAGTGTAGATTTTTAGCCATAACCCTTATTGGTCTGGTTTGTTTATCTTCAAACGTGTGCCAAGCACGGTTTTCTTCATTTAACATACTTGTCATTTTTCTGTAAGTTTCACCATCTTCCAAGTTTATTTTGATGGTGTTTCCATTCATCACCTTTGCATTAAACTTATCAGTTGTAGTAATTTTTTTTAATTTCTCATAGAGTAGATCGTAGTCTTTGACTTCATCTATTACTATTGGTGGTGGTGGAGGTATTTTTTTTTGATGGTTTCTGGATAATATTAGGAACATCATCCTTTAATTGAGGTGGGGAGGGCGTATTATTCAATTTTCTTTTTTTTCTTCTAACTCCTTTAACTCTTATCCACTCAGTTTCTCGAGCTAGTTCGTCTTCATCCGTATGGTACTCTTGTTCAATTGTAGTCTGGCTAGGAGTAGGATAGATTGCTTCCTTTGGCTTAAGAGCTTTAACTTCGTTTTCAAGCATTTTCATACGCTCCTGCATCAATGCAATTGTATCATTCAATTGCTTGTTAATATTGTTGGCTTCAACTAGTGCATTATTAGCTCTACACAATTCATTGTGAAGCTTTTCTTCGTTTGTAGAACGAATGTTCTTGCTACTGGCCCCAATGGAAGGACTACGGCCTCTTATCGGAGAATACGATACTTTATTACTCCTATCGAAGGGATTTATAATATTATTTTCTGATTCGCTCAGTTGAGCTTGTTTATTCACCAACATATCTTGTGATTGGTTAAAATATTTGTAGTTTAGCAATGGTTGGTCTCCCCCAGAATCCACGAGACCGACCTCCGAAGAGGGTGGATTTACCTGATTAACAGGTGTACCACCTGGGGTATTATTTTCCATATTCGTTCCGCTCATTGCTCATTTATAGTGTACTGCACTCGCATCTAGTATTTAGCCGACGTATTCACATCGTTGCCCGGGTGTTACCACTTGGAGGTATACTAGAAACATTTGGTGGTTTCTACATAGTTGCAGCGTTGGAATATAGACCACGAGATACATGGCTAAAGACGGTCAACCCCTACCCTATTGAGACGCACCCAACACCCTAAATATAACTGAATTAAATTATCTTACAGAGGGGAAGTTCAAGAATTTTTGATAGCTTCAGAATAGCTTAACATCGAAGTGATTCGAACTTATCCTCATTGTCATATTTTCGAGATTAAGGTTTTGTTAATACTGCAGGGTATTCTTCGGGTTATTCGAAATTCTTAGAAATTTCTTGATTTTAAAGATTATTCTGAATTTCTAAGATTAAATTACATACAGATACAAATAAGATAAGTTTGTAAGATGTTGAGTTACATAAATGACATTTTCTAGAATATTTCAGATTTTTCATTTCTAATAATTCATAATCTGAATTCCATCGATATTTGGCTGCTTCGTTTCGAGATTATTCAATACTTTCAAGAATTGAATACTTTATAGTTTATATTGCCTTGTTACATACCAATAAAAATCAAAGTTGTGTTGTATCAAAAATTTAACAAAACTTTATTTTTGAACTCTCTGGTCTACAATAGAGAGCTTATTACAACAAGATTTTGGTCGAAGAAGAACCATGCAACATCATTTTTTCATATGCTATATTCTCATTTGCATTCCCAATTAAAATTGCTTTCTTTCTCTATTAAAACAATTGATAAAAGTGTATACGCATTGCGAGTAGGAGAGTCAGCAGAGGCGTAACAACTTCAACAACAACGTCGTCAATTAGCAACACGTGTTAGTACAAATTTGGTTGACCGCATGGGAACATATGATGTTGGTGCGAAATCTCGCCCCCCCCCCCCCCACCTCGCAACCGCCGATGGAAATAATAATGGAGAAATTTCTTACAGCTTTTCAGAAAAAGCCTGCGGCACTAATGAGGAAAACTGATTAGGAAATTGTGTTGTCTTGTGACTAAACAACTCGTTGTTGTACAAAGTTATTTAATTATTGCATTTTGGGGCACCCTATTTTAGCATGAGCAGAGTTCATTCACAAAAGGATGCCATTTTCCAAAAAATGTATACACTATAATCATAAAATCCGTAAACAAATATACAATTCCTTTGGACTATATTTCTAATTCCGTTTCAATCTGTACAACATTTTGGAAAGACGACTGATGAATTTTGCGCAATATTGTTACACAATAATTCCAATTATTGTAGATAATCTGCGCTATTAAAAAACGTTTCCAGGCTGTGTGGAAGTTCTTGGTCGATTCTGGCAAAATTGGGTTATGCTCAATTATGAATTATAAGTTTACATCTTAGTAAAAGGTTTGGTTTCTCGAAATGGCCCATCATACAATTTCGTAAAAAAACGATGTATGAAATTTCTATGGCCGATTTGGGCTTAAGTGGAACATATGTATAAATAATAATCTGGGCCAATATAATCACTATATTTTGTTTTAGTTCGCAATTATTTGTAGGTTTCTGGAAATCGCCCATAATAATTCTTCCAAAACAGCTACTTTGATCAATTGTAGAGTTTCCATGACCTATTCTGGCTAAAGTGGATATGCATAAATATGAATCTTAGTAAAGGAAAGGATTTCTGAAAATTAAACCAAAACCTACATGTAATTTTGATAATGAACCTTTGATTTAAACTTCTACATTCTATGACCGATTCTGGCTAAAGTAAGTAGATATATGTCCGAATATGAATCTTCACCAATTTACGATTATTTTTTGTTTTAGTTCATAGTTTAGTAAAAGGGGGATTTTAAATAAATCGCTCATATAACTTTTTCAAAAAACCGCGATTTGGTCAAATTTAATGGCTGATTCTGGCTAAAGTGGATTATGCTTAAATGCAAATATTCCCCAATGTATTAATTATACTTTGTTTTACTACATACATATATAAATTTAGTATTTTAATGAAATTCCCAAAACTGAGACTTTATAATATTCAGTGTTACCAGTAAAGAGCTTTCAGTAAGCTTCTCCTAGCTGACAAAGTTTAAATTTAGTTATTTACTTACCATAATTATGAAAAACTTCTCTAATCTATCAAACCATTACCCATGAACACAAAAAAAATTTTAAAACCGCTTAAAGTTTAAAAAAGCTTTCACAATTTTTGTACAAGGCTCATTTATCTGGAACTCACTTAAATTCCTGATTATCAGTCTTGATTATTGAGATAACTAAGATTTTCTCGTGAAAGCTTTTACAAGTTAATACAAGCCTTGTCTACTAAAAATGTAAAAGCTTTTACGTATTAATTTGTTGAAAACACCTAATTCATTCTAAATATTATATCTTGTAAATTACAGTTTTGTACTTTCTGCAACACAATAATAAAATTCCTGAAAATATAAAAACTCATTAGGGTTGGTAATATGGTTATATCAGCTTTCAAAAATGTAAAAGCTCTACTAGTAATGTTAAAATATTCTATCAGAAATAATTGGAGGGCAGCTTATCACAAAGGTATTTTATTTCTTATTTAAGTTAAAAAAGCAGGTGATTAGTTCATTTCATAAAAGCTTTGAAATTTCACATGTTTCAGGACTTTTTGAAAAGTTCTTCCAAACTTTCACAACTTGAATTATAAAATTGTCAAGAAATGGGTGTTATTAAAATAAACAAGCTCTCAACATATTTTAATTAAAAGCTTTAAAAGTAGCTTTCGAAAATGTTTATTTGACTCATTTACCTAAAATTACGAAGCCTCCTAGCTTTAAATCACTTTGGATCACCTTCGAAAAGTTTCAAATTTCAAATTTTTCAGTACTGATTTGAATACTTGGTGAAAGCTTTCACAATTTTTTTAAAACATTTATTTTGAACGCAGCAAAATTTCTGAACTATTCAATTAGCCAGAAATTGTGCTTTAGAGAATGGTATTCTTAAATGGTAATAGCTTTTAACTTACACACCTTTTGTATTTCCTAAAATCTTCTTTTAAATTAGTTTTTACTTTAAAAGTCAAATAAAAATCTTAAAAAAATTAGAAAGCTTTCAATATTTTAGAAAGTCTGAGTTTTTGTTACATAAAAACTCGAATTTAAACAAATTTTGTAGAAAACATACGAATAGTTCCTCCTTTCAACAGTTCTTGAAATCTCTCACAATTTCTTAAACGACTTAAATTACTATTTTATAAAACTATTAAAAATAATTTAACAAAAGCTTGAAGCCGAAAGCTTTTGCAAATTAATGTTTGGCAAAATTACGTAGACAATTTTATTTACCAAATATTGAGCAATTACAAAAAACTCATACTAAATTCGACTGACGTCCAAAATTCGCAATTTAAAATATTGAAACCGTTTGTCCCATATACCATCTATGAATGACTTGAATAAGAAAAGTTTAGTCGAAAAAATTAACATGAGGCACACGGCTTAAGTTTCAAGTGGAGAGCCCGAAAAATATTTTTTGAAATTCACAATTTGTGTAAATTCAAAAATTAAATTGTGATGTGTGAAAAATATTTCAATTAGTGTGCCTATAGCCAACTGTTATCTCCAGAAAAATTATCTGGTCAAATTTCATATGGCGAGCCTAGTAAAAGATTTGTTTGAATGAACGGCTCATTGAATTATACAACCAATTAAATAAATTAACGCGTAATTATTTGTACGATTAAATAGGCAAAAATATAAAAAACTCAATTTCACTTCACTTGATTAAAATCACGGAATTTTTTTAAACACTATACATTCTACGAGTAGCTATATAAAATATCCCCTATACTCATATTCAGTCATAGAAAATTTGTTTACCATATTATCCTCCGCACATACGAATATAACAGATAACATCACAGAGATAATGTGTGATACAAGTGGTACGTACTCGTACCTATTTGAATAATAATAAAATCAACGCGTTTCGTTATTTATTTGATTAGGCAACGATGTAACTAGAGACTACACGAGATAACAACATAATAATGCTAATATTAATAATAATCATAATCATAATCATAATAATATTATTATGTTTATAAATTATTTATATTGTATATATACAAAAACGAGTACAAAATAATAGGCTGATGATTCTAATGATATGATATCCATGTCATTTTAACTTTAATACCAATAATCATTATAATTTACCTTAAATTGTATATAACTTTGTTTTGCTGATATCGTTGTTGTTATCGTGTATAAGATAAATAAAGTACAAAAATAATAAAGTTGATTAAACATAGAAGATAGAAGGTATGTATACCTATGCTGTAAGTGTATATGTTCTAATAATATTATTTACCTTCATTTTTTGTTCAGGAAAGGTGTAAAATTATTATGATATTTTCCACCATTATACCGGATACAGCTTTGTAAATATTTTTCTCGAGCATATATAGAGAGATCTACTCGCATATATTTATACATAATTATGTATTGTGTTTTGAAGTACTGATGTCGTATCGCTTTCAATTAATATGCAAATTATTTTGGTTGGTTTAGGTATTAGGTTTAGGGCTTCATCAATAAGATACAATGGCACAGTCTTACGATTTGTACTAAGCCGAACTTTTAATATTATTTGCTCTATAATTATAACCCAGGGTAGTATTGAATATTTTCTTACATATCGTTCACTTTGAATTAACTTTACAAACTAACTAAAATTACCTTTTCATGTTATCTGGCTGTTATGTTAAGCAGTGGCTCAAGTTTCTTACATGTTTGGTTTTATTCATTTCCGTTTTGTTAGATTCCAATGCGTGGGAAATGCAAGTTGTAATGTTATCCAATTTTGGTGACCCAATTGGTGACCCTATTGGTTTCAGGTATACATATATTGTATTTCTGATCTGGTATCTATTATGATTATGCTTGAATGTTGTGGATTGACCCTTGTATTTCTTGTTCCTCATGTCTTATCACATATTATTGGAATATGCCTTTTTTAAATATTTTGTAAAATATCATTCGTAAAGCCTGATAATTTTGATTTTTGAAGGCACATTTTTTTTTTGTACATGATTTAAAGTATTACCGTTAACAGTGACTACAATTATCTAGTTACTCCAAAAATTAAAAGATCATAGTTTATCGGTATATTTTCAAAATCGTTATTTTGTTACATAATTACTTGTCATAGCATATTTTTTTATAAGTATGTTAGACTATGACATTTTATAATTGTTTTATTTCCGAGTAATTTGTAACAATTCAAAAATGTCCAAATATCAAAAACTATGACGAAGAGTTATTGTAAATTATACAGTTTAAAGAAATAAAAATAGACTATGACTTCTTGAAATGTCATACTATTGATTCACAGCGTCCATTTTGAAAAATATTTGTAACAATTACAAAAGTGAGGATAAATAAAGTTTGGTAATTGTAACCAATAAAATTTTGTTTTATTTGCAAAACCTAGGGATCGATCCAAATGTTTTTTAAGAATATGAGAAGTATCAGTGTGCGTTATTTCCAAAGCTACAAATACATAGAAAAACCCAAATATATATTTCTATAAATTAATATTAATTAAATAAGTTAACAATTTAAAGTGACAGATGACTTTTTGTTTTTGTGTTCATATACGAGAATATTATAGTGTGTTTGTTGTTCAGATGATGATGAACATGGAAAATCATTACAAAATCAACACACAATTCAAAATGAAGCAAATATGGTACAACCATATTATGTATAAATAAAAAATTTTTTTGTCCAATTTACAATTTTTTATTATTTGTTTAATTAATAAAGTCTTTGTTTTATCTCTTGTTAATTAAAATAATTTAATTTTAGTTGGATGAATGATGAAACTGAATTTTTTGTTGTGTTTCATTTATGTGTTAGTTATACATGAATGAAAAGTACATTATATAATGAAATGTACAATGGAGATGTGAAAGCTATGTATGTATGTATGTAAGGGTGGTGAGCTTTTTATATTCAGCTTTTGTTATTAAATTCAATTGAATGCAAATACAAGTATTTTATTTTTTTTGTACAGATGTACATGCGGATATACGGGATGAATAAAGTCAACAGTTATTACCTCGTTTAAAAAAATTTTACATTTTAAAGTTATTATGCTGTACATAATTAATTAGTGTCTAATAATTAATGAGTATCATACCTTTTATGTGAGCATTATTATTTTTGTAATTATTGTAACAAGATGCATAGTTGGAAGTAGATGAATAAAAGGATTTAATTTTAACTATTTGATTATTTTCATAAAACTTTTAAAATTCAAGAAATACAAATTTGTCAAGCTCTTCAAACTTCCATAATAAAACTCATCAAATTTGTCACATTTTGAAGAATTCTACACTTGCTCCGACCTACATTTTCAACCTGTGTGACACATCACATTTTAACACAGCAAATATGGTGCAATAATGGTATAAAAATATTTTTAATTTTTTGTTTAATGAAAAACCAAATTACATACATACTATAAATGCGGCACTCTTAAATGGAGCACATTTTCTTCAAAGCTCATTAAACATTCACATAGATTCAAATTAAATAATTCAGACGGTATAGTTATATGTAACAGAAATTCTAATTTGTTTAATTGTTTGCAAATTTTATTATTTAGTTTTGTACTAAATACTGTAAAGTATATGAAACGAGGACGATGATGATGATGATGATGATGATAATGTTTATGAAATACCTTAAAGGCTAAAATAAAATATTTTTTAATCGTTGTTAAAATATAATGAAGAAATTAAAGCAAATGTACCAAAAAAATAAACGAAAATTTAAATATTTCAAATTAAATAAACCAAATTAAATTAAAACCTAATTTTTTGTGATATTTTAAAGGGTTTTATAGCTGTGTTCTTAATTCGGTTAAAAAGAAGTCAAGTTTTTAATTTTTATTATATTTATGCGTTAATTATTTAATTTAATCAAAAAAGGATTAAAGCAATTAATTACACGAGGAAATTATGCTAATTTTATGCGCTTTGATCTTTTCCGCTAAGTATTTTAGTACTCATAATTATCGGTGTGAAGTTTTTCACAGAAATTGGAGCAGATTCACATAAAGTGGAAACAAAAATAATGTAACCGTCGAACGATGAATTTTAGTTAATTATTAGAACCTTCATTGACACAAACTGATTCTTGTGAAATCGCCTTACAATGACCTCATTACCACTACATACATTTTTTAAGTCAGTCCTACTATAGTTTATGAACACTTTAATCCAAAGTGACTGAAATTTGGCCAATAAGTGATAGAAATTAGTTAGGATGGATGACTAAAATTAAATGGAGTTGTATTATTCAAAAAATCATATTTTATCAACATTTTTTGAGATATAAGGAAATTTAGTTAGTGGCCAGGAGCCAAACAAGCAAATATAATAAGTTTTCACAAAAAACTAGTCGAACGATTAATCTTCCAAATTAGTATCGATGACGAAATTAAATCGGATGATAGTTCTGGCATTTGGCATTGAATTTCATCAAAATTCAATGAGAAATAAAGAAGTACCACCAGTGGCCCGAATCAGGTCAAATCTGCAATCCGAACGGTTTTTTTAATTAACTTGTTCAAACTAAAAATGATGAAGTGAAAGCAATTCGGTAAGAAATGTGATGATAAATTCAGCGACAATCCAAATGTTTACAATGAAATAAATAACAACACACAATCAGAATATGGCGTGTTGAACAAAGTTTTATATTCTTAATTTAAATGGTTAATGTTGTACGTAGTTGAAATAGTGAGAAAAAAAGATTGAATAAACGACCAGAGAGGCGACACAACTATTCCTACGTTTTCTAGGTCGCTGAAACCGAAAATTCCAATTGCCCATTTTCCCGTTATCACCCCCCCTGAGGGTCAAAATTTCAATTTTGATGCAAAGTTGAAATTGATGTGCATTCCTACGTTTCTTGGCCTGCTAAACCCAAAAATGATAACAAAAAATTAATTCGACCCTTGCACCACCCATAGCGCCCCTTTACTACCCCCAGAAATGGGTCGGAATTTCAATATTTATGCTAAATTGAGATGGATGTACATTTCTATGTTTTTTGGGGCGCTGGAACCGAAAATGACAACGAAATGTAAACTTGACCCTTCCTTCCTTCACCCCCGAACACTCCCTTACTACTCCCAGAAATGGGTTGGAATTTAAATTTTCATGCAAAATTGAGATGGATGTACATTTTTATGTTGTTTTGGGGCGCTGAAATTGAAAATGTCAATAAAAAGTAAATTTCACCCATCCATCACCCCTAGCACAGCCTTACTACCTCCTGGAGGGGATTAGAATTTCTATTTGCTTTCAAAATCGAGATGGATAAGTATTTTGATGTTTTACGCGCAGCTCACGATTCGGGGTGCTGCTTTAAAGTGAGGAATCTGGTCTCTCACCATTCGGAGTGCTTCTTTGAAGTGATTCGCCTTGGGAAAGAAATGGCAATCATTTTAAAACTAGTTTAAGCTCCCCAAATATACATCGATTCTATATTGGTCTACAGGGAATGTCTCCAACCCGCTTGATGAGTTTGTCACGAAATCCAAGGTTTAATTGAAGGGTCAAATTTGTGTTTTATACTCAATTTCGTTTCGAGCGACTCAACAAACGTGACAATATACATCCAATTCAACTTCGCATGCATTTGGTTGATGTGGCCATAATTGTTCAGCGTCCTTTAGCCATGGTGGGCCAGTCCACCACAAGTCCTTATGAGTAATTTCGCGCCCTGATATACCTCGAGATGCCAAATCGGCTGGATTCGGTTCGCAATGAATGTTGTCCATTATCTTGGTTGTCGAGAGAGCCAATCCAGTACTATTTTCGAATCAGTCTATAACGTGACAGAAGATACTGGGATAGTAAAAATGGCTTTGACTTGTTTTGCAAGTCGACTCAGAAGAACGGCACCGATCAACTTCAACCTTAGCGGTAAAGCACCGCAGCATAAGCCCACTTGCTGGCGTCACAGAATCCATGGATAGATATGCAGGTAGAAACAGTGATGGAACGTGAAACTTTTATATCAGGCGCTCTCCCTAAATAATTTCTTATGTCAATCCAAGCTGATTTAAACTTTGTTTTAAGCCATAAGGAGGATCAAAAATCTTACTCGCTTTTAAAAGAAAATTTGTTTTAGTATGCTTTCTGGTTTCTGCTATAGACGGATTGGATTCTGCTATAGAATAGGCGTTACAGCCAATTCCTAATAGCTTCACACGTTCGCCTGAGTGGATGGGTTACTGATAAGTGGATGGTTGGATGATATTTTACGTAAATTAAAACCGCCGCTACTTAATATATATTACAACGTCGCTTTTCAATTGAATAAGTTCTATTAACCTTGATACACCCGTCATCAAATGATCTACGTATATATCATATTTGATGGCATGGGATGCTTCCAGTTTCATAGCCTGGTTTAGTAGGGCCAACTCCTTCAAATATCTAGTAGATTGCTGCTGAAGTCGTCCCATACGTAACGGTTTTTAATGCATATGGGTAGATTCGGTAGTGCTCCAGTATTATCTGGTACTTGCTATCCTGTTCGCTTACCCAAATTTGACGATACATTTTCTCTATATCGCCAACTAATACATATAAATGCTGTCGAAACCGAACAATTATGTCAAAAAGGCTAGATTGAATGTTTGGACCTATCAGTAACTTCTCATTGAATGAGTTCGCTATCGTGGATTTGACCAACTCTTTGCTGTTTGAAGGGATTTTACAATTCCGAATCGTTGCAAGATATACATTAAGGCGATGGCTCGTGTTGGTATTGTAGAATGTATCTTCATGGATTCCAGCATATCTGTTCTTTTTGTTAGGAATTCAAAAAAGTCATCTATATCAATGTTACTTTGCGGCCATAGACTTTGATTAGATTCATCTAATTTATTTTTCAAAGGATAAATAAGCCATGAATCTCTGGTTTCGGCTTGTTCACCTAAAGCCTTTAAACCGTGTATTACCTGATCGGATGTATCGAGAAGTTTTTTTATATTTGATGCATTTGCCACGCTGATATACTAGGTTGTTCGTTGAATTACAAGCATCTTTGCTTACAAATGAAATTTCGACAGCCTTTGAAAAATGAGGGCAAGAACCTCTTATCATTAACCAGAAGTCTCGATACAAACCTTTTTGGAGTTCCGAACTTAAAAGGTTAAGAAAGTTCGTTAGAAAATTAAAAAATAAAGATGAGAATGATTAGGGTAACTTCTTAGTGGCTCAAAAGGATTATAAAAGAAGTTTAAGGTAAGCTAACAGATCATCGTGGATTAACTTCTGTGAGGAAATTAACACTAGACTTAATAAAGCTTTGGCTAAAAATGATGTTTGTACTATTTTCTGTTCATTTCAGCAGTTGTGACTTCAGTTCTGATTCTGTTGTCTTCAAGCCTGCTAACTTGTATGTTGAAACCTCTAATTGGGGTTTAGCTAACAAGCTGATCACTCGCGATGTTCTGCGTTGGAGTGTGTTCTCATTTGCACTGTATAAAGCTGGGGGTGCTGACGGGATTTTATCTGCTAAATTACAGCATGGCTTTCCCTACTTTCGGAAGCATCTGCTTCACCTATTACAAGTATGCATTGAATATAACTAGTATTGTTCCACAATGTTGCGAAGCAAGACTATAAAGTTCTTTTTATCCCGAAGGCTGACAAGTCTGATTATACGGACCCCAAGTCATTTCGGCCTATTAGTCTGTCTTCAACTTTGCTTAAGGCTTTTGAAAGGATCGTCGACAGATTTATTAGAGATCATTACTTGCCGCTCTTTCCACTCAGTAACGTGCAACATGCTTATAGAGTTGGTAAGTTCTGTGAAACTACTCTACACAAACTTGTCACTAAGGCTGAAAGGTCCCTCAATAATAAAGAGTTTCTTATGGGTGCTTTTATGGATATTACGGGAGCTTTTGATGGTACTTCGTTTGCTACGATTACTAACGCCTGTACCAATTTTGGTATTGATCGCTCTATTGTTTTATGGATCGAATCTATGCTTAAGTCTCGCATTGTTGAGGCTGAGCTAGATGGCTTGTCTGTTTCTGTCAAGGTTGCTCAAGGCTGTCCACAAGGTGGAGTGCTCTCTCCTCCGCTGTGGCTTTTAGTCATTGACGAGTTACTATAGTTAAACTAGAGTATTCTGGCTTCATTATCCAAATAAATGCTCATGATATTGTTGTTACAGTAATAGTGAAGCCCTACTTATAGTGAAGGCATAGTGTATTGAGAAGGGCTTACACGTTAATCCGTCTAAGACTGATCTAATTGTCTTTACTAGGCGTAGAAATATTGAAGTCTTATCTGTTCCTTCTATTTTTGGAAAAGCGATTACTAGATCTGACCATGTCAAACATCTTGGTGTCTTCTTGGGAAAATCGTGGGGACTGACGCCCAGAATGTGGTTATTTGTTTACAAATCGTTGGTTTTACCAATCCTCTAATACGTTTCCATTGTTTGGTGGCCAGTGGTTGACTGTGAAATTGAAGGTAATGAGATCGCCGATTCCCTAGCCAAGGCTGGCTCGCGATTAACATTAATCGGTCCCGTACTTGAGGCATCACTATTTTGTAATAAAGCCCTATAAGATAATTTTTGATCATTAAACTCCATCACAGCTCTATACGTAAATTTTCTGGAATCGTTATTTTTTCATTTTCCAAGAAAAATTGAAAATGCAAAATTTCTAATCAAACTGCCATCAGTGGATGTTTACATATATTGAAGTGCTTGCCAGAAAGGAATGAATCAACAGATCCATTTGCTATTATTTCACTTTCAACAGCAATATCCATTAGTCCACAGTCTGCTGTAAATTTATGTATAGCTTTGTAATATGGAAGCATAATATGAAAAGATCTTAAATGAATAAATATGTATCAAATAATGGTTACTCACTAGATTGGATTTGCATCGCAACTTTAACGATAGCTAACTCGTACGTAACTTCAATATGAGACTGTACTTCTTCAGCGATTTTTTGACTTTCTTTCAGTGTTTCGAGAACAACATGTTTAGAAGTAGGTGATTCATTGATAGGCAGGCGTTAGATAACAAATTGTTTGTTCAGATGGCTTAAAGTCTTGTATAAACTTGCTGTTAAAGGCAACCCTTATCGAGGTATTCGGAATTTTCAATGCATGTGACAGCATCCAAAATATATCAACATTTTTCAATAATTGTAAGGATTCTGGAATTATTGAACGTCGCCCATCTGTAGGTGGTAATAACGTTTCTGCCATTCGTAATTTTTTACAATATGAATCGCATTTGTTTAAACTAAGTTTTTGCAGTTTTATTTTCTTCTGCATCAATATCCGATATATGGTAGATGGACCATACCGATTTATGATCTCAACAAATTATCGAGAACTCGTTATACTTTTTAGCGTCATAGCTAGTGCAATATGTTTACTAGCTCTAATTTGTTCACGTGAAACATTAAAAATTAAATCTTCAGCCAATGAAGAACTTTTCCTTTAGCATTCGCTGTTTTTTTTACATTTGTAACGACCACCACGCAATACTGCCGAAAAAAGTATTTTATTACTTATGGTGTCGTACGTGCACGGCAGCGAGGTCTTTGATTTTGTGTTTAGACATTGCTAAAGAAGTATCACACAAATTTTCATGCTGCCTCAAATACCTACTCAAAATTGTCTAACAGCTCTTACACTATAAGTCTCGTAGTTTGCAAAATATTTATAAATTTGATGAGAAAGTTTTGCTTATTGTCTACCAGCCATAAATAAAAATCCCTTACCTAAATGGGGACCATATTTCCTTAGTCAAATCCCCATATTTCCGATGTTTACTGAAAAATCAAATATTTTGATGGATTGATTGATTTAATACGCTGATAATTTCATGTATTATAAAAATCCATAAACATAAATGTTAAGACATCATATACACAATGCTGATGCGGTATTGAGTTTGTATAGACGTACAGACAAATTTCCATTCGAATTATTCCATTCATTGGGATCAATCAAGTAAATTTTTAGAACATAATTAAATTCCCTTATCGTTAGTGTATACGCGTATCGTTTAGTCAACAATAGAATTTACAAAAAAAAATTGAATCATTTTAAGACATGTATTTAGAAGAAATTAGGATTAAATGTTGTAAACACTTTTTTGTCAAAATATTAAATTTGCATGCATATGATCAAGAATTTTATCCCCCGCAAATAAACCTTCCGGTTAAAATTTTCATTGTCACAGTTTTACGAAAATAGCTTCTAAAATTAGATTGCATCATTTGTATAACCAAAACAAAACAAAAATTTGTAAATACCAATATGATTCACCTTGCGTTGAATTTTTAAAAGAAATTCCTACGATGATTGTTCAAAGTGAAATTTTTCTTAAGAATGTATTTATGTCTCAAATCTATTTATGTATGAACTAAATATAAAAAAAAAAAATACTTAGAACCTTTTGCCAAATAATTGTTCTGACCACGAAATGATAGATAGGCGAAATCACTTATGTTGATTAATGAAACATGAAAATGGAGGATCTATGTAAGTAAAAGTCACTATGTGTAAATACTTTGTACAGGCACCTACGCTAAATTTAGCATTTTGAACCAATTTGAAATTGGCACATGGCCATACATATTTGTTTAAACTAAAATATGTTGTTGAAATAAATATTATGTACATGTCGTCTGTGTTTAGTGATTGCATTGACATTTTTTTTATTATTGTGTCGGCACAATGCGGTGCAAGGATATTCTAAAAATAATTGTCCGTTTGGGGCATGAACTCTAACAATTTTAAGTGATTTATGTAACCAGTTCAAATTCCGATCGAATTCCGTGCCTAGCATTACTAGATAGCGGATCCCAGGCAAATTTTGTAACGGAAAAGTCAGACAAATTTTGGGCCTTAAATTTGAGTCAACAAACGTAAAAATTTCAGGCATCAATAATGACGTAACCACAGTTAATAAAAAATTAACTATCATTATCGAGTCACAAAAATCTAACTACAAAACGACTATCGAATGTTTAGTAAAACAGAAAATTTCAGGATTAATTCCACAACATCCAGTCAAAATCGACGCAAAAAGGATTCCCAATAACATTCAGCTTGCCGATCCATGGTTTTTTAAACCGGATATTATCGATCTTTTGTTGGGCGCTGAATTGTTCTTGGAAATAATCAAACCTGAACAAATGAATGTAATTCGGGGCATTCCGCTTCAAAACACTGAATTTGGTTATTTAGTCATGGGAAAGGTTTCGAATACCCCTCAAATCAATTGTGTTAATAATCAGTTGTTGTCTTATCATGTATCCTTTCAGGAACTGAACGATCAAATTCAAAGGTTTTGGAAAATAGAGGATCTTAATTCCCCAAACAAGAGGTCGTTGGAAGAAAAACATTGCGAGGAGCATTATGTCAAAAAAGTTCAAAGAGACGAAAATGGAAGATATATTGTCGCTCTTCCAGTCAAAGATAATCTCGAAAATTTGGGAGATTCGTCAAGTAACGCTTTGGGACAATTTCTTTCTCTAGAAAAGCGACTTAATACTAACAGTGAAATTCGGTCGCTATATAATGCATTCATGAATGAATACATAAATTTAAACCATATGGTTGAGGCGTCCGAATCTAGTATCTCAAAATTGTTGAAAAATGATTCGTATTATATGCCGCACCATTCAGTACTCCGTGCAAGCAGCACCACCTCGAGATTGCGAGTAGTGTTCAATGCTTCATCCAAGAGTTCGACTGGAATTTCACTAAACGATTGTTTGATGATCGGTCCTACCATCCAGCAGGACTTATGTTCGATATTATTACGGTTTAGAAAGCATATTGTCGGCATAACCGGGGACATTACGAAAATGTACCGCCAAATTTTAGTCAGAGAAGATCAACAAAAGTTACAAAAAATCTGGTGGCGTGAACATCAAGATTTAGATCCAAAATGTTATCATCTTCAAACCGTAACATACGGAACAGCAAGTGCTCCATTTCTCGCAATAAAAACTCTCTATCAATTGGTCCATGTTCAAAGAGATCCGTCTTGTCAGAGATCGCACAATTGTTTGATCCACTGGGGTTCTGTGGTCCGGTAGTGTTTTTAGCCAAGTTGTTCATGCAGAATTTATGGTCACTTAAGTTAGATTGGGATGCGGATCTGCCATCAGATTTACGGGAACACAGGATTTTGTTTAAGCAACAATTATTGTCGATAGACAGATTGTCTGTTCCTAGATGTATCATGTTTCCGAATCCAAAGAGAATTGAGCTTCACGGCTTTGAGAATGCGTCAGAGAAGGGATACGGGTGCTGCATATACGTTCGCACGGTTGATTATGAAGGTCATTGTAACATTCGATTTCTATGTTTTAAAAGCCGAGTAGCTTCACTTAAATCGCAGACTATCCCGCACCTCGAGTTGTGCGCGTTGAATAAAATTGAATAGTTTAATGAGCAGACTAATTTTCGTCGTGTTCAATGGATTCCTTAACACTAGAAACTTTTCTTTCTTCACAGCGGTTGCACTTATTAATTAACACAATTTTTTGATGTATAAATTAATCCGTATATTTAAGTTACAAAATATGAATTTTATTTACAACATATTATTTAATTACATTTAATAATTGTTCACCGAATTGTTCGCTATTGTTGCTTAGACTGACTATATAATTCTGTTTTTCTAATAAGAAATTTTTTCCCATTGTACATGAAACTTTTGACAATCGCAAAGTTTCCCCATTTCCAATTATATTTTGCTGGCAGTAAATGATTGGTTGATGGTTGTTTAAATTGTTCAACTGCCGACATAGAAAATGGAGAAATAAATTCTTTTACAATACATTTACAAAAGCTTATTCAATACTCAAACCAGTATTTTTAATAAGCCTGTTGAATAAGTTTAGATTTAATTCAATATTTTTACGTTGGTATTAACAAAATTACTATCAAAACAATGTTGTCAAAATTGGTAAATGTTTTTGTCTGTCAAAATATTGTAATTTGTTTTCTTAAATTTATAAATTAATTAATCTTAAATTATTAATATAAGGCCCAATTTATAGCAAGTATAATTTGAATTTAATTGGACCAATGCAATGACAAGCGCACAACAGTGCATAGAACAATTATTAAATTTGGGATGAAATAAACTTTATTTCAGTTCAGCCTGTTGTACGTGCCCTGAATCTCCAACACGCGTCTCTCTTATTGGCAGAACTGGTCCATAAAGTATTGTCAATTATGGAAATCGAGTTTTCATCTGTTTATTTGGGGACAGATTCGGAAATAACCCTTTACCGAATTAAGTCAGTCCCATCCCGATTCGCAACGTTCGTGGCGAACACGGTGTCGCAAATTCAGGATTATTCGAATCCCGAGAATTGGTATTATGTTCCAACGGATGAAAATCCCGCGGATATGATTTCCCGAGGCTTAATGCCCAAGGACTTCCTAAAATGTGAAAAGTGGTTCCATGGTCCAAGTTTTCTCCAGAATCCAAATGGGAATTGGCCAAAAAACCTTCAACAGTTGAAATCAAAACAGAAACATTGGAACTGCGCAAAATAAAGGTTTTATGGCCTCGGAAAAATATGAAGAATGGGACGCAATTTCGGACTGTTCAAGTTATTCCAAGGTGTTAAGGAGATTCGCTATCATACTTCGTTTTATAAAAAATTTGATGATTGCCGTTCAAAGTAAAAATTCAATGAATTCTGCTACAAAGCGAGTACCTCTAAATAATTTACCACATAACAGAATTGAGTTGTCCTCAATTGATATGGATTTGGCTTTGAAATCTATCGTAAAACATATCCATAAAAACGAATTCCCAGCCGAAATTAAGGTTCTTCGAAAAGGAAAAGTGTTACCAAAACATAGCAAATTGTTGCCACTTAATCCATTTTTAGATGTAGACGCCATGCTACACGTTGGCGGTCGATTAAAAAATGCAAACATCCCATTTGGGTCGAAGCATCCGTGGTTACTTCCAGCATCAAATTCGTTTGCCAATTCGGTCGTGCGATCAGAACATATCAGGCTTTTGCACGCCGGAGCGCAATCTTAAAAAGGTAATAAAACAGTGCGTTCGATGTGTCCGCACTCGTCCGAGGACACTCTCACAACTTATGGGGCAATTTCCAAAAGACCGAGTAACACCTTCTCGCCCATTTGAAAATGTAGGCATCGATTTTTGTGGTCCTTTTTTGGTCAAAAATAGAATCCGGTCTCGAGTTGTAGAGAAGGCCTACGTCTCAATTTTTATATGTTTCTCGACTAAAGCTATCCATATGGAAGTGGTGACAGACTTATCCACCGAGGCATTTTAGCTGCATTTCAGAGATTTATGTCCCGTCGTGGAATTTGTTCAAATGTTTACTCGGGCAACGCGACGAATTTCGTAGGTGCCAGATCTGAACTAAAGGACTTGCACCAAATTTTTACATCGGAAATTCACCAGAATGAGGTTTTGAAATTTTGTGTAGATAAAAATATTCAGTGGCATAATATACCCCCACGATCACCCCATTTCGGTGGGTTATGGGGGAGGCCGCCGTAAAAAGTGCCAAACACCATTTGAAACGTGTAGTCGGCGCAAATTCTTTGAACTTCGAGCAACTGAACACACTCATAGTTGAAATCGAGGGTTGCCTTAATTCTAGACCCATCGCATCAATGTCTGAGGACCCTAACGACCTGGCTTGTCTAACACCCGGTCATTTTTTGATAGGCCAGACTATCACTTCTCTGCCAGACCCATCTGTCCGCCATTTATGTTTCAAACGACTGTCCCATTATCAGAAGTTACAGTCGATGTTTCAAAACTTTTGGGATCGATGGTCTCGAGAGTATCTATAAGTGAACTACAACACCGACGAAAGTGGAATCATTGTGAACCCGAGCCAAACGTAAACGGGGAGGAGGATCACGTTCCTCCATTGAAGTGGCCATTAGCCCGGATAATGGAGTTACATCGAGGAGGAGATGGACTCGTCAGAGTAGTAACGATTAAAATTGGGGACAAGATGTTCAAACGTGCTATCACTCGCATTTGCCTTCTTCCGGTAGACACGAGCTCATCATCACCTGTAGATTAATCACGTATCTATTTATGATACACTGGTCACCTTGTTTTCGTTGGATATTGAGTGTTGCAGGGTTTCAGTTCAAATTTTATTGGTTGATTTAATGAATTACATAATATTAACATTGTATAAATTATATTATATTCTTATTGTTTTTGAAGTCCAAGGTGGGGAGTATGTTTAAATTGAAATAGAATAAAAAATATTTCTTATTCATATACTATTGTAAAGGAAAATCTACCAACGCTTCCGTACCTTTTAATCATTTCAATGACGATTCAACGAGAAGCGTTCGGTCGGTTTTCCTAAGTTCTCTTTTGTAAATTCTTTGTTTTAATTTTATAATAAGTTAGTTGTTATACGTTGTATCGAGGAGTTACAGAAATAAATAAAATAACAGTCCACTATAAATCTGGAGGAAATCTCCAGCGAGGCAAAAACATGTCAACACTAAAATATCAGGAATGGGAGGAAAGGAAGCCGAGGTCTGCAATCACAAAGTCGAACTAACTTTATCCGCGAGGTTTCAAAGTTCCTTTGAGATTAAGTTTGATGCAATCGTGTTTAAGAAATTAACCGACAATGTTCCAGACGTCGACTTTGATATCAACAAATGCACACATTTGCACCACTTACAACTTGCAGATCCACAATACAACAAGTCCAGTAGCAGCGATGTCATAATCGGCGTTGAGTATTGTCCCTTAATTCTAAACAGTAACATCATTAGAGGACGCCCACAATATCCAATTGCCTAAGAAACTGAACTTGGTTGGATCATAATGGGAAGCACATAGGCATCAGCCAGGAGGTCAAGAATTTGTCAATGATCACCACTAAAACAATTGGGCAACAATTAGATTTATTAATAGAAAATGATGCCATCCCGTAAGAAAAAACACCTACTCGGGAGGAGGCAGGCGCCATCTGTTATCCAGGATGCGCACCAACGTGTAGAAAAATTCGCTTGGACGGAATCCATCATAGTTTTGGGCTGGATAAGAGCTGACGTTACAAAGTTAGAAACCTTTGTAGCCAATCGGGTATCTTAGACTAGAGATAATTTACCTCAGCTACAATGGAGCTATGTACCAACAGATAAAAACCCAGCTGATTTAGCAACAAGAGGATCACCAGCTTCTATCATCACGCCACAAGACTCAATGTGGTGGACAGGACTAACCTTTTTGCAGGAGAATTCAGACGAATGGCCATCAACACCCGTTTCAAGGGTCCATACTTTATTCTGAGCACTTTATTCTGGTATGATTAACCCTGTTCATACTGAACAAGTTGCAAAAAAAATTTGGGTTGGGATTTTAGGATCATTCGGCAAGCCATTCGTTATTAGTACAAAAATACTAAAATTTTTACGTGATTTCAGTCAATAAAATATAAAGGGGTAAAACCTCATGAGGTGATCAGAACCTCGGTCTTGATTAATTCAACTCCTAAATCAATTCCGGAATGAACCTCTTAAGTTAATCTTCAGCTCAACCACCAACTCAATTTACAACTCAACATCCATCTCAATCGCAACATAATCCTAAATGCAACCACCAAATTAGCCGCCAAACCAACCCTCAACTCAATCACCAAATAAACTCCAAATTCATCCCATTCATCCCATTTTGTACCCTCTCATCATCATAACATCATATGATTATTCCATAATACCTTCATGACACTATACCATTAAGCCACCATACACCCATCCCATCGTACCATAGTAAAGTCGAACCATCACGCCATCATACTATCAAAACATCATACCATGATACCATTATACCATCGTACCAACATACCATAATATTATCGTACTATATTATACCATCATATTCCACAACTTTATCCAAAAATCATTTTAAAATTCCATGTCCATCGCAGAGGCCAAATTTCACTAAAATCCGTTAAGAAATAGCCAAGTTCCGTCCTAAGTAATTGTTATTCCAGAATTTCATCTACAAATCATTTGAGAATCCTTATCGTCGAGAAGACCGGTTTTGGACCAACTCATTTTTGGCAGGATTTCAATACTTTAGTCTTTTTAGACCGAAGTAAATGTTTTTTTAATGATTCGATAATTTACGTTACTCAAGTTCCCTATTAAACATAGCTTAGTGCTAAATTTCAGTTCAGCCAGACTGAGTCTCTGGTTTTTGGAGAAAATTAAAGGAATGTTAAATCGAAGAAATTTTCAAAATATTACATATTTCTGAATTTTTTAATTCGCCCCGAAGAATTTAAATTCTGTTAATCTCTAGATCACAGAGAATTTTGTCAAGTTCCGTTACATATTCGAGGTTTGGTTAGTAGCGGCTATAACCAATAATCAGATCTTATTAAATTTGAACCAGAATTAATAAAGTTCAAAAAAAAAAAAAAAACTAGGGATAGCATTTTAGGATCACTTAGCTTGGCCATTTATATAATTCATGTTTATTTTATCGGTTCTAGCACCAACAAACGCTTTATGAATATTTTAATATTTGTTTTCTATACTAATTCCAAATCCGATCCCAGTTCAGTTTGGAACTTGTATAGATTTGACCCGATTTTCAACCAATTTGAAATCTGGACTATAGGCAAAACGTTTTATTTCAAATTATATAAATCTTATAACCAAGTTCCTTACGAAAATTTATTCGAATTGCTTTCTCGTCTAATTTCGAAGTCATAGCCTGATTCTGACCATGATTGCTAAATTTCATATTTTTCAATGAATTTTGATAAAGTTCGATTTCTGTATCAATTTCACTTTGTTAATTTGTTTGTGATTTTTGTTCTCTAAGATGATTCAAGTTCAAGCCATTGGTTATGCTTCTGAATTTTTTATTGTATGGGGACGAAATCTGTTTCTCATTGAATTTCGGGACGAATTTAATTCTCAAATCTAGTTCTGTTTCAGATCGTTAGCTAAACTTCCATTTAGGGAGTTTTTTATAACAGAAACTGAGAAAAATCTAGAACATCTAGAATCCATGAATGATGTGTATCTTGGTCTGAAATGTATTCTCGTCCAGGCGGAAAAAGAACGCGAAGGATCAGAAGACAAAGCATCTCTAAGTAACACAATGGAAGACTTGGTAGTAAATCAACAATCTTTTTTTATCGATGCTTAATAAACGCGAGAAGAAGAGAAACGTTTACCGCAAATTAATATTCCACCGTTTTCAGGCAAATATTCGGAATTTCCGTCATTCGGAGATTCGTTCGAAGCATCAATCGACAAAAATGAGAAAATTTTCAAGATACACAAGCTTCAATATTTGAAGGGATTATTAAGTGAAGAGGTGGCAGCTCTTGTTCGCCATATAACAATAACTGAGGCAAATTATACAGAAGCATTGGAAAAAATTAAAGAGCGGTATGGCAAAAGGAAACAAGTATAGTAACGCAATTCATTAAACAATTTATGGAGCAACTCAATGTCACTCATTCAACTGCAAAAACACTTCATCACATGAGTGATGTATCGGATGAAGTAATTCGTGGGTTAAAGGTGTTAGGCGCTGATGCGGAGAAACGGGAACCGTGGTTAGTGTTTATCTTAATGAGCAAACTTGACGATGCAACTAAAATGGAATGAGCTCACTTCACATCCGAAAATGATTTTCCGACCATTGAACTGTTTTTACAATTTTTAAATGGTAGTAGTAATGAGCTGGAAAGTTGCGGCCCTCAAGCAAAATCTCCCCAACCAGCCATGCGACTAAAAGCACACCATGCCGAAATCAATACGGTGACGCGTTCCAAGTGTACAAGCTACCATTATTAATCGAAATGCAGTGAATATTTGGATATCATTGTCAGGAATCGACGAGCTTTCACAGCGAACAAAAAGCTCTTTCTATCGTTTATCCGGTAATCATCAAGCAGGCGTATGTAGAGTAAAATACTGTTGCAACATTTGTTGGAAATTCATTCTCATGCAATAGTAGCTCTCAAATACCAATCAATCCGTCCAACAGCATTAGTGAACCGTAAAATGCTATGATGGGTCACTGCTTAAGTTCTTTTAGATTGTGGACCACAAGCTGCGTTTGTATCAGGAGCTTGCATGCAGGCTCTTCGATGTCCACGAAAAAACGTAAACAATATAATTACAGATCTAGCCACATCTACAGTATCACGAGAAATTATCATTGTCATCGATTTATGGGCATCAAGCCCAAATAAATATTGAGGCCTTAATCTTTCAAAACTTGCCGTCGCAACTATCAAGGCAATTTTTAAATGTGAAAGATTGTGGATTGTTTCAAAATTTGCAAATGGCGGATACTGAATATTTCCGTCCAGGAAAAATTGAAATCCTCATCGGACCCGACAAGTTTTTCAACATCTTAGAAGATGGCAGAGTGATTAACCCAAACAGAACCATGACAGCTCAAAAAACTATATTCGGATGGATTGTTAGCGGTGCGAACCACAAGTGAAAAATAACTCATCAACGTATATGGGTCTAGCTTTGTAGACAATAAAAGAAGGAAGTTCAGCTACTAGAGTACGTGTGGTATTTGACGAATCAAGCAAAACATCAACGAGATTAGGTCTTAATGAAAAAATGCTGATCGGTCCAACCATACAGCCGAAATTATTGTCAACTCTTCTGAGATTTAGACAACTCAGAGTTGCATTAACAGCCGACATTGAGAAAATGTATAGGCAAGTTTTAGTTAATACCAGAGATACTGAATACGAGCGAATATTATGGTGAAAACACCTGGCGACAATGCGTCAATTAGCCATGGACACTAGTAAATTAAATACTCGTTTAGCAATACTTAACAATTTTTATTTTGATGATCTAATAGGTGGCGCTGATACTATAAAAGAGTTTCACGGAAATGGAAATCTAACTACCCTGATTTAATAAAAGATTAGAAGTAAAAAAATATTGATTTTGAAAATAAAGCCGTGATGATCAAGATGCTCGGTTTACAATGGAGCTCAGCCAAAGATATATTCAGCTTCATTGTAAATTTAGATGTAGATGCTGCACCAAACGCCGTATTTTGACAAAAACATCACGGTTTTTCGACCCTCTTGGATGGGTATCGCTATCCATTGTTTCATTCAAAATTCTTTTACAGAAATTATGGATGTTGAAGCTTGGTTGGGACGACACCTTATACCACAAGATCTCTCAGTGTACTGTCAAAAAGTAAAATGGGAGTTTAAGAAATTTCAAAAAACTTCAGATCTCGAGATTCATCCCTCAGAAACCAGTTGAATATCACGGATTTTGCGATACTAGCGAGCATGCTTACGCTGCAAAAGTCACCCAATCATTCTGCCGAATTTAAACTTCAAATAATTTATGTCAGATCACGAGTTGGCTCGAATTAGGTATGAAAATTTTGAAACATATTTTGATTAAATTCGATTTCTAAAGCACACCCAGTCGCTGAAAACATTCGTTACCAATCGGGTCTCAGAAGTGCTCGATTAATTGAAACCTACGAATTGAAATTTCGTAGCATCACGAGATGTTGACCCGTTGTTCTTAGGCGATCATCCGTTGTAGCGAACCCTGGCTTCAAGAAACACCCGATAAATGGTCACGTCAGCAAATTAACAATTACATCCCCAGCCTAGAAAAACGCAACGTAAAAACAATGATAGTCACTCAAGCCAAAGTACCGTCGAATGACAACGAAACTCATCTGCTGCTCACACGATATTCAACACTCGGCAAACTACTTCGCATCACCATACTGTGCAGACGATTTATCCAAAACACAAAACTTAGTCGGCCACAATGACATACCAGCTTTGTGACGGTTCCAGAGCAGGATTGGTCCTTAGGATTTTGGGTCAGTTTGATCCAAGGGATTCACTTGGCCGATGAAGTTTCACGATGTCAATCAGGAGAGAACCTTTTTAATAAGAGTACACTTCGTTCACGCAACCCGTTCATAAACGAAAATGGAATTCTACGTGTATACCCAAATTGGAATAATGCGGTGCAACCCTACTAACGAGATTATTACGCCTAATTATTGAGGCTTTAAAACGCATAGATAAATTATGATGCCAAATATCCTATTTTATTACCGATGAAACATTCCATTACCGAAATGATTGTGACGGTAATGCATCATAAGCACAACAATTTCAAATCAAGGCCAACAGCAACAACAATTAATGGGACAATTACCAGAATTTAGAGTTACCAGACAACTCAAACCATTCGTTCAAGTAGGAACAAATCTTGCTGAACCCTTTGTTTTAAAAACACATTGCAGCCAAGGCGATAAAACCTATAAGGCAGTGTAGCTGGAAGCGGTTTCAGATAGCAACGTTGAAAAGATTTTGCACTGTACGAGGATATTGTCATGAAATATTTTGTGACAATGGCACGAACTTTGTTAGTGCCTCGAAGGAAGTTCGCGACTTATACCAAAAATTCACCAGCAAAGGCGACTTAAGCAACGTTCAAGCCTATGGTGTACCGAAACATTAATAAAATTCCATTTCATTCCTCCAGCAGCACCTTCATTCGGAGGACTTTGGGAAGCTGCAGTGAAGTCCTGCAAATTCCACATTAGACGATTATTAGAAGAAACTCATCTAGACCAATTGAAGATCTGTTTCTGGATTCTTATGCTCCAATGAAGTTGTCCTGTAAACTCTTTGTGTTCGGTAAAAACAATAAGCTGTCTATACCTTCCACAAATTATCTAAAATGCTTAATGGAAAGATAAATTCCTAAAAGTTCCCTGTCAAAGGTGGAATACTTTATTTCTCTTTCACTTAGCTTGCGGGAAAATAATTCTAAAGGTTGCCAACACCCATTCTACCATTTCTGTAATACAGCTCCTACAGCTTCATTTGACATATCAGATGAAGTACTGTGAAATACTGAAAATCGTCACATTGCCAAGTGCGCTTTCGATTTTGTTAATAACGCTGCTTCGCAGTCTTATGGCCGTGAAAAATTCTTTTGAGATTTTGGCATTTTATTTAATTTTGTCAGTTGCACATGAATTGTGATTTGTGTTTACTGTTCTTCTTCTTGTGACCATGTGAAGTTGAGAAGAAACCTCAAATGAAGAAGGTCTGCATATGCTCAGTTAAACTATCCGCTGAAATTCCTAAAGGGCAGTCTTGTGCTTCACTAGATCCAAACGACGTGATCTTGCGAAAGAAAGTCGATCCTGGATAAAATTGAGATGGGAACATTTTAAGTAAAGAATCAAAATCGTTATTCGCAATTGATTGGATAGGCGAAGGTGTTTTGACCTGAACTATCATGGCTTGAATAGCTAAATGCGAGTGAACTAACTGAAAGTCCTTCACATTTTTAATTGCCAGTGTTGCCTTTAAATTCTTGAACACTAAATTGTCCTCGCTTTATAAAATCAAAAAACATTCAATATTCTCTAAAGTAAATCTATCAAAGAATTTTCACCCCGAAAATCAATTTACTAAATAAATCAAATCAATTGAAAATCAATTCATCATCATACCAAAAATACATACACCTCACTGACAGGTATTTCACCTCGTGTTTATTTTTTTTTTCCGGATAAATTGAAATGTTACAAAGAATTTTAGATTATCTTATTTATTTTTGACATCTGTAAACATAAATATTTTAATGCAAAAAGCAGCAGCATAAAAAACAAACATTTTTTTTTTTATCTACTCGTACTCGCGTATCTTTGTACCATAAGATTACCCAAGGTATATACGAGTACGAGGAGCGTGTTCCTTCTCATCTGTGTTAAAATAATTTAAATATTTATTATTTATTAACTTAATATTATTTTTGCTTTTCTTTCTCGGAATGAAGAAGTAGAAATAAAAAATGAAAACCAAAACAAGAATTACACCAAGTGAAGTAAGAAGAAAAAATAAATTTTCAATTTTCTTTTGGGGAGAAACAAAAAAAAAGCTGTAACTGTATATTATTGTGTATTGTATATATAATCAAGTATTTTTCTCTCGTTTGTATGGTATAGACAATCGTGTACATAAGTATGTTAACCCTCGTATAGTTTAGTAGACTTTTACGTGCGGTATCACAACAAAATATTATCTCGTTTTGTATATGCCTATATAGATAAAGATATACACGAATACCGATCTTGCTCAGGGTTAATGAATAAACATAATCATAATGTTCAAAGTAAATTGTTTTATATGTACTCAAGCTCATTACACCCAAGAGATGCGCCGAAAATATTATTTGTTCATATACGTTTTGAGCTTTATATTCACCGACAATAATATACACATTCATTTGCCATCTTATTTACAGTTGTATATGTTATGTATACATGGACGCATAACAGAAAAACTGAAATTTTAATCGAATGGTAGAAAAAACATCTAAAAATGATAAATATTATATTGTACATGTATACGTATGTACCTACATACAATATGCTTGTTCTTAAAGTTAAAGCTTAAGAGGATCTTAAAAAATGCAAAAGTCAACCATAATGGTGACCCTATAGGTCACCATATCTAAATCATATACTCTTCGAATATGCACTATGAAATATTAAATGTATATCCTGTAGCTTATCTTATTCCATGCCTGCGTTCTTACACAAAAGTATTATAAGGTATTGGGATGTTAATCAAAGAAATAAATAGAACGAAACAATACTTACTTAGTTAGCGCGTGGCCAAATTGACATTAATAGGAAACGTTGGCAAGTACATATATGTTTGTTAGTTATCTGTATAAGACTGACAAAAGTTCATCGAATTATTCTATTTCAAAATCTCTTCTCGTAAACATTCTTAATTCAAATAAATTCGCCTCAGTAAACTGTATCATTACCATTTGGAGAATCAGTGGACCAGAGCTCCATTTCCTTAAAACATTGATGGCCATATGCAATTTTGTGTAAATTTGATATTCAGCGATTTGTAAAATTGTCCCCAATGATTTGTTTTTGGTCTCGTAAACATTTTTATTTCAAATGGAGCTCCTCAGTAAACTATATGAGTAACATTTGGAGAACCAGTGGATAAGGGATCCGTTTCCTTAAAACATTGATAATGATAATTCATAATAACGATTGATAATGATTGTATAAATTTGATATCCCGCGCTTTGTAAAATTGTCCCCAAAGAATCGTCAAGGGTCTCATCTATATTTTTGATACAAATAGAGTCCCCTCAGTAAACTGTATGATTACCATTTGGAGAATCAAGGGATAAGGGCTCCATTTCTTTAAAAATTTGATGTCGATTTGCAATTTTGTGTAAATTTTTGATATCCCGAGCTTTGTAAAATTGTCCCCAATGAATCGTCAAGGGTCTCATCTATATTATTGATACAAATGGAGTCCTCTCAGTAAACTGTATGATCACCATTAGGAGAATCAGTGGATAAAGGCTCCATTTCCTTAAAACTTAGATGTCGATTTGCAATTTTGTGTAAATTTGGTGTCCCGCGCTTTGCAAAATTGTCCCCAGTAATTCGTTATTGGTCTCGTAAACATTTCTAATTCAATTTGACTCCCTTCAGTAAACTATATGATCACCATTCGGATAATCAGTGGATAAAGGCTCCATTTCCTTAAAATATTGATGGCCAAATTCAATTTTGTGTAAATTTGATATTCAGCGCTTGGTAAAATTGTCCCCAATGATTCGCCATGGGTCTCGTCTACTTCAGTGAACTATATGATTACCATTTGGATAATCAGTGGATGAAGGCTCCATTTCCTTAAAAGATTGATGGCCATATGCAATTTTGTGTAAATTTGATATCCCGCGCTTTGTAAAATTGTCCCCAATGATTCGTTATTGGTCTCGTAAACATTTTTAATTCAATTGGAGTCCCCTCAGTAAACTATATGATTACCATTCGGATAATCAGAGGATAAAGGCTCCATTTCCTTAAAACATTGATGGCCAAATGAAATTTTGAGTGTAAATTTGATATCCCGCGCTTTGTAAAATTGTCCCCAATGATTCGCCATGGGTCTCGTCTACTTTTTTAATTCAATTGGAGTCCCTTCAGTAAACTATATGATTACCATTCGGATAATCAGAGGATAAAGGCTCCATTTCCTTAAAACATTGATGGCCAAATGAAATTTTGAGTGTAAATTTGATATCCCGCGCTTTGTAATATTGTCCCCAATGATTCGCCATGGGTCTCGTCTACTTTTTTAATTCAATTGGAGTCCCCTTCAGTAAACTATATAATTACCATCTGGGTAGTAAGTGGATAAAGGCTCCATTTCCTTAAATCATTGATGGCCAAATTCAATTTTGTGTAAATTTGATATTCAGCGCTTTGTAAAATTGTCCCCAATGATTCGCCATGGGTCTCGTATACTTTTTTAATTCAATTGGAGTCCCCTCAGTAAACTATATAATTACCATCTGGGTAGTAAGTGGATAAAGGCTCCATTTCCTTAAAACATTGATGGCTATATGCAATTTTGAGTGTAAATTTGATATCCCGCGCTTTGTAAAATTGTCCCCAATGATTCGCCATGGGTCTCGTCTACTTTTATAATTCAATTGGAGTCCCTTCAGTAAACTATATGATTACCATTCGGATAATCAGTGGATAAAGGCTCCATTTCCTTAAAACATTGATGGCCATATGAAATTTTGAGTGTAAATTTGATATCCCGCGCTTTGTAAAATTGTCCCCAATGATTCGCCATGGGTCTCGTCTACTTTTTTAATTCAATTGGAGCCCCTTCAGTAAACTATATGATTATCATCCGGATAGTAAGTGGATAAAGGCTCCATTTCCTTAAAACATTGATGGCCATATGCAATTTTGAGTGTAAATTTGATATCCCGCGCTTTGTAAAATTGTCCCCAATGATTCGCCATGGGTCTCGTCTACTTTTATAATTCAATTGGAGTCCCTTCAGTAAACTATATGATTACCATTCGGATAATCAGTGGATAAAGGCTCCATTTCCTTAAAACATTGATGGCCATATGCAATTTTGTGTAAATTTGATATCCCGCGCTTTGTAAAATTGTCCCCAGTGATTCGTTATTGGTCTCGTAAACATTTTTAATTCAATTGGAGTCCCCTCAGTAAACTATATAATTATCATCTGGGTAGTAAGTGGATAAAGGCTCCATTTCCTTAAAACATTGATGGCCAAATGAAATTTTGTGTAAATTTGATATTCAGCGCTTGGTAAAATTGTCCCCAATGATTCGCCATGGGTCTCGTCTACGTTTTTAATTCAATTGGGGTCCCTTCAGTAAACTATATGATTACCATTTGGATAATCAGTGGATGAAGGCTCCATTTCCTTAAAAGATTGATGGCCATATGCAATTTTGTGTAAATTTGATATCCCGCGCTTTGTAAAATTGTCCCCAATGATTCGTTATTGGTCTCGTAAACATTTTTAATTCAATTGGAGTCCCCTCAGTAAACTATATGATTACCATTCGGATAATCAGAGGATAAAGGCTCCATTTCCTTAAAATATTGATGGCCAAATGAAATTTTGAGTGTAAATTTGATATCCCGCGCTTTGTAAAATTGTCCCCAATGATTCGCCATGGGTCTCGTCTACTTTTTTAATTCAATTGGAGTCTCCTCAGTAAACTATATGATTACCATTCGGATAATCAGAGGATAAAGGCTCGATTTCCTTAAAACATTGATGGCCAAATGAAATTTTGAGTGTAAATTTGATATCCCGCGCTTTGTAAAATTGTCCCCAATGATTCGCCATGGGTCTCGTCTACTTTTTTATTTCAATTGGAGTCCCCTCAGTAAACTATATAATTACCATCTGGGTAGTAAGTGGATAAAGGCTCCATTTCCTTAAAAGATTGATGGCCATATGCAATTTTGAGTAAATTTGGTATCTCGCGCTTTGTAAAATTGTCCCCAATGATTCGCCATGGGTCTCGTCTACTTTTTTAATTCAATTGGAGTCCCCTCAGTAAACTATATAATTACCATCTGGGTAGTAAGTGGATAAAGGCTCCATTTCCTTAAAAGATTGATGGCCATATGCAATTTTGAGTAAATTTGATATCCCGCGCTTTGTAAAATTGTCCCCAATGATTCGTTATTGGTCTCGTAAACATTTTTAATTCAATTGGAGTCCCTTCAGCAAACTATATGATTACCATTCGGATAATCAGTGGATAAAGGCTCCATTTCCTTAAAACGTTGATGGCCATATGCAATTTTGTGTAAATTTGATATCCCGCGCTTTGTAAAATTGTCCCCAATGATTCGCCATGGGTCCCGTCTACTTTTTTAATTCAATTGGAGTCCCTTCAGTAAACTATATGATTACCATTCGGATAATCAGAGGATAAAGGCTCCATTTCCTTAAAACATTGATGGCCATATGCAATTTTGAGTGTAAATTTGATATCCCGCGCTTTGTAAAATTGTCCCCAATGATTCGCCATGGGTCTCGTCTACTTTTTTAATTCAATTGGAGTCCCTTCAGTAAACTATATGATTACCATTCGGATAATCAGTGGATAAAGGCTCCATTTCCTTAAAACGTTGATGGCCATATGCAATTTTGAGTGTAAATTTGATATCCCGCGCTTTGTAAAATTGTCCCCAATGATTCGTTATTGGTCTCGTAAACATTTTTAATTTAATTGGAGTCCCTTCAGCAAACTATATGATTACCATTCGGATAATCAGTGGATAAAGGCTCCATTTCCTTAAAACGTTGATGGCAATATGCAATTTTGTGTAAATTTGATATCCCGCGCTTTGTAAAATTGTCCCCAATGATTCGCCATGGGTCCCGTCTACTTTTTTAATTCAATTGGAGTCCCTTCAGTAAACTATATGATTACCATTCGGATAATCAGAGGATAAAGGCTCCATTTCCTTAAAACATTGATGGCCATATGCAATTTTGAGTGTAAATTTGATATCCCGCGCTTTGTAAAATTGTCCCCAATGATTCGCCATGGGTCTCGTCTACTTTTTTAATTCAATTGGAGTCCCTTCAGTAAACTATATGATTACCATTCGGATAATCAGAGGATAAAGGCTCCATTTCCTTAAAACATTGATGGCCAAATGAAATTTTGAGTGTAAATTTGATATCCCGCGCTTTGTAAAATTGTCCCCAATGATTCGTTATTGGTCTCGTAAACATTTTTAATTCAATTGGAGTCCCTTCAGCAAATTATATGATTACCATTCGGATAATCAGTGGATAAAGGCTCCATTTCCTTAAAACGCTGATGGCCATATGCAATTTTGAGTAAATTTGATATCCCGCGCTTTGTAAAATTGTCCCCAATGATTCGTTATTGGTCTCGTAAACATTTTTAATTCAATTGGAGTCCCTTCAACAAACTATATGATTACCATTCGGATAATCAGTGGATAAAGGCTCCATTTCCTTAAAACATTGATGGCCATATGCAATTTTGAGTGTAAATTTGATATCCCGCGCTTTGTAAAATTGTCCCCAATGATTCGCCATGGGTCTCGTCTACTTTTTTAATTCAATTGGAGTCCCTTCAGTAAACTATATGATTACCATTCGGATAATCAGTGGATAAAGGCTCCATTTCCTTAAAACGTTGATGGCCATATGCAATTTTGAGTGTAAATTTGATATCCCGCGCTTTGTAAAATTGTCCCCAATGATTCGTTATTGGTCTCGTAAACATTTTTAATTCAATTGGAGTCCCTTCAGCAAATTATATGATTACCATTCGGATAATCAGTGGATAAAGGCTCCATTTCCTTAAAACGTTGATGGCAATATGCAATTTTGTGTAAATTTGATATCCCGCGCTTTGTAAAATTGTCCCCAATGATTCGCCATGGGTCCCGTCTACTTTTTTAATTCAATTGGAGTCCCTTCAGTAAACTATATGATTACCATTCGGATAATCAGAGGATAAAGGCTTCATTTCCTTAAAACATTGATGGCCATATGCAATTTTGAGTGTAAATTTGATATCCCGCGCTTTGTAAAATTGTCCCCAATGATTCGCCATGGGTCTCGTCTACTTTTTTAATTCAATTGGAGTCCCTCCAGTAAACTGTAAAATTACCATTCGGATAATCAGTGGATAAAGGCTCCATTTCCTTAAAAGATTGATGGCCATATGCAATTTTGAGTGTAAATTTGATATCCCGCGCTTTAAAAAATTGTCCCCAATGATTCGCCATGGGTCTCGTCTACTTTTTAAATTCAATTGGAGTCCCTTCAGTAAACTATATGATTACCATTCGGATAATCAGTGGATAAAGGCTCCGTTTCCTTAAAAGATTGATGGCCATATGCAATTTTGAGTGTAAATTTGATATCCCGCGCTTTGTAAAATTGTCCCCAATGATTCGCCATGGGTCTCGTCTACTTCTTTAATTCAATTGGAGTCCCTTCAGTAAACTATATGATTACCATTCGGATAATCAGTGGATAAAGGCTCCATTTCCTTAAAACATTGATGGCCAAATGAAATTTTGAGTGTAAATTTGATATCCCGCGCTTTGTAAAATTGTCCCCAATGATTCGCCATGGGTCTCGTCTACTTTTTTAATTCAATTGGAGTCCCTTCAGTAAACTATATGATTACCATTCGGATAATCAGTGGATAAAGGCTCCATTTCCTTAAAACATTGATGGCCAAATGAAAATTTGAGTGTAAATTTGATACCCCGCGCTTTGAAAAATTGTCCCCAATGATTCGCCATGGGTCTCGTCTACTTTTTTAATTCAATTGGAGACCTCTCAACAAACTTTATAATTACCATCCGGATAATCAGTGGATAAAGGCTCCATTTCCAAAAAATATTGATGGAAAAATTCAATTTTGTGTAAATTTGATATTCAGCGCTTTGTAAAATTGTCCCCAATGATTCGCCATGGGTCTCGTCTACTTTTTTAATTCAATTGGAGTCCCTTCAGTAAACCATATGATTACCATTCGGATAGTAAGTGGATAAAGGCTCCATTTCTTTAAAACATTGATGGCCATATGCAATTTTGTGTAAATTTGACATCCCGCGCTTTGTAAAATTGTCCCCAATGATTCGTTATTGGTCTCGTAAACATTTTTAATTCAATTGGAGTCCCTTTAGTAAACTATATAATTACCATCCGGATATTAAGTTGATAAAGGCTCCATTTCCTTAAAACATTGATGGCCAAATTCAATTTTGTGTAAATTTGATATTCAGCGCTTGGTAAAATTGTCCCCAATGATTCGTTATTGGTCTCGTGAACATTTTTAATTCAATTGGAGTCCCCTCAGTAAACTATATGATTACCATTCGGATAATCAGAGGATAAAGGCTCCATTTCCTTAAAACATTGATGGCCAAATGAAATTTTGAGTGTAAATTTGATATCCCGCGCTTTGTAAAATTGTCCCCAATGATTCGCCATGGGTCTCGTCTACTTTTTTAATTCAATTGGAGTCTCCTCAGTAAACTATATGATTACCATTCGGATAATCAGAGGATAAAGGCTCGATTTCCTTAAAACATTGATGGCCAAATGAAATTTTGAGTGTAAATTTGATATCCCGCGCTTTGTAAAATTGTCCCCAATGATTCGCCATGGGTCTCGTCTACTTTTTTATTTCAATTGGAGTCCCCTCAGTAAACTATATAATTACCATCTGGGTAGTAAGTGGATAAAGGCTCCATTTCCTTAAAAGATTGATGGCCATATGCAATTTTGAGTAAATTTGGTATCTCGCGCTTTGTAAAATTGTCCCCAATGATTCGCCATGGGTCTCGTCTACTTTTTTAATTCAATTGGAGTCCCCTCAGTAAACTATATAATTACCATCTGGGTAGTAAGTGGATAAAGGCTCCATTTCCTTAAAAGATTGATGGCCATATGCAATTTTGAGTAAATTTGATATCCCGCGCTTTGTAAAATTGTCCCCAATGATTCGTTATTGGTCTCGTAAACATTTTTAATTCAATTGGAGTCCCTTCAGCAAACTATATGATTACCATTCGGATAATCAGTGGATAAAGGCTCCATTTCCTTAAAACGCTGATGGCCATATGCAATTTTGAGTAAATTTGATATCCCGCGCTTTGTAAAATTGTCCCCAATGATTCGTTATTGGTCTCGTAAACATTTTTAATTCAATTGGAGTCCCTTCAGCAAACTATATGATTACCATTCGGATAATCAGTGGATAAAGGCTCCATTTCCTTAAAACGTTGATGGCCATATGCAATTTTGTGTAAATTTGATATCCCGCGCTTTGTAAAATTGTCCCCAATGATTCGCCATGGGTCCCGTCTACTTTTTTAATTCAATTGGAGTCCCTTCAGTAAACTATATGATTACCATTCGGATAATCAGAGGATAAAGGCTCCATTTCCTTAAAACATTGATGGCCATATGCAATTTTGAGTGTAAATTTGATATCCCGCGCTTTGTAAAATTGTCCCCAATGATTCGCCATGGGTCTCGTTTACTTTTTTAATTCAATTGGAGTCCCTTCAGTAAACTATATGATTACCATTCGGATAATCAGAGGATAAAGGCTCCATTTCCTTAAAACATTGATGGCCATATGCAATTTTGAGTGTAAATTTGATATCCCGCGCTTTGTAAAATTGTCCCCAATGATTCGCCATGGGTCTCGTCTACTTTTTTAATTCAATTGGAGTCCCTTCAGTAAACTATATGATTACCATTCGGATAATCAGTGGATAAAGGCTCCATTTCCTTGAAACGTTGATGGCCATATGCAATTTTGAGTGTAAATTTGATATCCCGCGCTTTGTAAAATTGTCCCCAATGATTCGCCATGGGTCTCGTCTACTTTTTTAATTCAATTGGAGTCCCCTCAGTAAACTATATAATTACCATCTGGGTAGTAAGTGGATAAAGGCTCCATTTCCTTAAAAGATTGATGGCCATATGCAATTTTGAGTAAATTTGATATCCCGCGCTTTGTAAAATTGTCCCCAATGATTCGTTATTGGTCTCGTAAACATTTTTAATTCAATTGGAGTCCCTTCAGCAAACTATATGATTACCATTCGGATAATCAGTGGATAAAGGCTCCATTTCCTTAAAACGTTGATGGCCATATGCAATTTTGAGTGTAAATTTGATATCCCGCGCTTTGTAAAATTGTCCCCAATGATTCGCCATGGGTCTCGTCTACTTTTTTAATTCAATTGGAGTCCCTTCAGCAAACTATATGATTACCATTCGGATAATCAGAGGATAAAGGCTCCATTTCCTTAAAACATTGATGGCCATATGCAATTTTGAGTGTAAATTTGATATCCCGCGCTTTGTAAAATTGTCCCCAATGATTCGCCATGGGTCCCGTCTACTTTTTTAATTCAATTGGAGTCCCTTCAGCAAACTATATGATTACCATTCGGATAATCAGAGGATAAAGGCTCCATTTCCTTAAAACATTGATGGCCATATGCAATTTTGAGTGTAAATTTGATATCCCGCGCTTTGTAAAATTGTCCCCAATGATTCGCCATGGGTCTCGTCTACTTTTTTAATTCAATTGGAGTCCCTTCAGTAAACTATATGATTACCATTCGGATAATCAGAGGATAAAGGCTCCATTTCCTAAAAACATTGATGGCCAAATGAAATTTTGAGTGTAAATTTGATATCCCGCGCTTTGTAAAATTGTCCCCAATGATTCGCCATGGGTCTCGTTTACTTTTTTAATTCAATTGGAGTCCCTTCAGTAAACTATATGATTACCATTCGGATAATCAGAGGATAAAGGCTCCATTTCCTTAAAACATTGATGGCCATATGCAATTTTGAGTGTAAATTTGATATCCCGCGCTTTGTAAAATTGTCCCCAATGATTCGCCATGGGTCTCGTCTACTTTTTTAATTCAATTGGAGTCCCCTCAGTAAACTATATAATTACCATCTGGGTAGTAAGTGGATAAAGGCTCCATTTCCTTAAAAGATTGATGGCCATATGCAATTTTGAGTAAATTTGATATCCCGCGCTTTGTAAAATTGTCCCCAATGATTCGTTATTGGTCTCGTAAACATTTTTAATTCAATTGGAGTCCCTTCAGCAAACTATATGATTACCATTCGGATAATCAGTGGATAAAGGCTCCATTTCCTTAAAACGTTGATGGCCATATGCAATTTTGTGTAAATTTGATATCCCCCGCTTTGTAAAATTGTCCCCAATGATTCGCCATGGGTCCCGTCTACTTTTTTAATTCAATTGGAGTCCCTTCAGTAAACTATATGATTACCATTCGGATAATCAGAGGATAAAGGCTCCATTTCCTTAAAACATTGATGGCCATATGCAATTTTGAGTGTAAATTTGATATCCCGCGCTTTGTAAAATTGTCCCCAATGATTCGCCATGGGTCTCGTCTACTTTTTTAATTCAATTGGAGTCCCTTCAGTAAACTATATGATTACCATTCGGATAATCAGTGGATAAAGGCTCCATTTCCTTAAAACGTTGATGGCCATATGCAATTTTGAGTGTAAATTTGATATCCCGCGCTTTGTAAAATTGTCCCCAATGATTCGCCATGGGTCCCGTCTACTTTTTTAATTCAATTGGAGTCCCTTCAGTAAACTATATGATTACCATTCGGATAATCAGAGGATAAAGGCTCCATTTCCTTAAAACATTGATGGCCATATGCAATTTTGAGTGTAAATTTGATATCCCGCGCTTTGTAAAATTGTCCCCAATGATTCGCCATGGGTCTCGTTTACTTTTTTAATTCAATTGGAGTCCCTTCAGTAAACTATATGATTACCATTCGGATAATCAGAGGATAAAGGCTCCATTTCCTTAAAACATTGATGGCCATATGCAATTTTGAGTGTAAATTTGATATCCCGCGCTTTGTAAAATTGTCCCCAATGATTCGCCATGGGTCTCGTCTACTTTTTTAATTCAATTGGAGTCCCTTCAGTAAACTATATGATTACCATTCGGATAATCAGTGGATAAAGGCTCCATTTCCTTAAAACGTTGATGGCCATATGCAATTTTGAGTGTAAATTTGATATCCCGCGCTTTGTAAAATTGTCCCCAATGATTCGCCATGGGTCTCGTCTACTTTTTTAATTCAATTGGAGTCCCCTCAGTAAACTATATAATTACCATCTGGGTAGTAAGTGGATAAAGGCTCCATTTCCTTAAAAGATTGATGGCCATATGCAATTTTGAGTAAATTTGATATCCCGCGCTTTGTAAAATTGTCCCCAATGATTCGTTATTGGTCTCGTAAACATTTTTAATTCAATTGGAGTCCCTTCAGCAAACTATATGATTACCATTCGGATAATCAGTGGATAAAGGCTCCATTTCCTTAAAACGCTGATGGCCATATGCAATTTTGAGTAAATTTGATATCCCGCGCTTTGTAAAATTGTCCCCAATGATTCGTTATTGGTCTCGTAAACATTTTTAATTCAATTGGAGTCCCTTCAGCAAACTATATGATTACCATTCGGATAATCAGTGGATAAAGGCTCCATTTCCTTAAAACGTTGATGGCCATATGCAATTTTGAGTGTAAATTTGATATCCCGCGCTTTGTAAAATTGTCCCCAATGATTCGCCATGGGTCTCGTCTACTTTTTTAATTCAACTGGAGTCCCTTCAGCAAACTATATGATTACCATTCGGATAATCAGAGGATAAAGGCTCCATTTCCTTAAAACATTGATGGCCATATGCAATTTTGAGTGTAAATTTGATATCCCGCGCTTTGTAAAATTGTCCCCAATGATTCGCCATGGGTCCCGTCTACTTTTTTAATTCAATTGGAGTCCCTTCAGTAAACTATATGATTACCATTCGGATAATCAGAGGATAAAGGCTCCATTTCCTTAAAACATTGATGGCCATATGCAATTTTGAGTGTAAATTTGATATCCCGCGCTTTGTAAAATTGTCCCCAATGATTCGCCATGGGTCTCGTCTACTTTTTTAATTCAATTGGAGTCCCTTCAGTAAACTATATGATTACCATTCGGATAATCAGTGGATAAAGGCTCCATTTCCTTAAAACGTTGATGGCCATATGCAATTTTGAGTGTAAATTTGATATCCCGCGCTTTGTAAAATTGTCCCCAATGATTCGCCATGGGTCCCGTCTACTTTTTTAATTCAATTGGAGTCCCTTCAGTAAACTATATGATTACCATTCGGATAATCAGAGGATAAAGGCTCCATTTCCTTAAAACATTGATGGCCATATGCAATTTTGAGTGTAAATTTGATATCCCGCGCTTTGTAAAATTGTCCCCAATGATTCGCCATGGGTCTCGTTTACTTTTTTAATTCAATTGGAGTCCCTTCAGTAAACTATATGATTACCATTCGGATAATCAGAGGATAAAGGCTCCATTTCCTTAAAACATTGATGGCCATATGCAATTTTGAGTGTAAATTTGATATCCCGCGCTTTGTAAAATTGTCCCCAATGATTCGCCATGGGTCTCGTCTACTTTTTTAATTCAATTGGAGTCCCTTCAGTAAACTATATGATTACCATTCGGATAATCAGTGGATAAAGGCTCCATTTCCTTAAAACGTTGATGGCCATATGCAATTTTGAGTGTAAATTTGATATCCCGCGCTTTGTAAAATTGTCCCCAATGATTCGCCATGGGTCTCGTCTACTTTTTTAATTCAATTGGAGTCCCCTCAGTAAACTATATAATTACCATCTGGGTAGTAAGTGGATAAAGGCTCCATTTCCTTAAAAGATTGATGGCCATATGCAATTTTGAGTAAATTTGATATCCCGCGCTTTGTAAAATTGTCCCCAATGATTCGTTATTGGTCTCGTAAACATTTTTAATTCAATTGGAGTCCCTTCAGCAAACTATATGATTACCATTCGGATAATCAGTGGATAAAGGCTCCATTTCCTTAAAACGCTGATGGCCATATGCAATTTTGAGTAAATTTGATATCCCGCGCTTTGTAAAATTGTCCCCAATGATTCGTTATTGGTCTCGTAAACATTTTTAATTCAATTGGAGTCCCTTCAGCAAACTATATGATTACCATTCGGATAATCAGTGGATAAAGGCTCCATTTCCTTAAAACGTTGATGGCCATATGCAATTTTGAGTGTAAATTTGATATCCCGCGCTTTGTAAAATTGTCCCCAATGATTCGCCATGGGTCCCGTCTACTTTTTTAATTCAATTGGAGTCCCTTCAGTAAACTATATGATTACCATTCGGATAATCAGAGGATAAAGGCTCCATTTCCTTAAAACATTGATGGCCATATGCAATTTTGAGTGTAAATTTGATATCCCGCGCTTTGTAAAATTGTCCCCAATGATTCGCCATGGGTCTCGTTTACTTTTTTAATTCAATTGGAGTCCCTTCAGTAAACTATATGATTACCATTCGGATAATCAGAGGATAAAGGCTCCATTTCCTTAAAACATTGATGGCCATATGCAATTTTGAGTGTAAATTTGATATCCCGCGCTTTGTAAAATTGTCCCCAATGATTCGCCATGGGTCTCGTCTACTTTTTTAATTCAATTGGAGTCCCTTCAGTAAACTATATGATTACCATTCGGATAATCAGTGGATAAAGGCTCCATTTCCTTAAAACGTTGATGGCCATATGCAATTTTGAGTGTAAATTTGATATCCCGCGCTTTGTAAAATTGTCCCCAATGATTCGCCATGGGTCTCGTCTACTTTTTTAATTCAATTGGAGTCCCCTCAGTAAACTATATAATTACCATCTGGGTAGTAAGTGGATAAAGGCTCCATTTCCTTAAAAGATTGATGGCCATATGCAATTTTGAGTAAATTTGATATCCCGCGCTTTGTAAAATTGTCCCCAATGATTCGTTATTGGTCTCGTAAACATTTTTAATTCAATTGGAGTCCCTTCAGCAAACTATATGATTACCATTCGGATAATCAGTGGATAAAGGCTCCATTTCCTTAAAACGCTGATGGCCATATGCAATTTTGAGTAAATTTGATATCCCGCGCTTTGTAAAATTGTCCCCAATGATTCGTTATTGGTCTCGTAAACATTTTTAATTCAATTGGAGTCCCTTCAGCAAACTATATGATTACCATTCGGATAATCAGTGGATAAAGGCTCCATTTCCTTAAAACGTTGATGGCCATATGCAATTTTGAGTGTAAATTTGATATCCCGCGCTTTGTAAAATTGTCCCCAATGATTCGCCATGGGTCCCGTCTACTTTTTTAATTCAATTGGAGTCCCTTCAGTAAACTATATGATTACCATTCGGATAATCAGAGGATAAAGGCTCCATTTCCTTAAAACATTGATGGCCATATGCAATTTTGAGTGTAAATTTGATATCCCGCGCTTTGTAAAATTGTCCCCAATGATTCGCCATGGGTCTCGTTTACTTTTTTAATTCAATTGGAGTCCCTTCAGTAAACTATATGATTACCATTCGGATAATCAGAGGATAAAGGCTCCATTTCCTTAAAACATTGATGGCCATATGCAATTTTGAGTGTAAATTTGATATCCCGCGCTTTGTAAAATTGTCCCCAATGATTCGCCATGGGTCTCGTCTACTTTTTTAATTCAATTGGAGTCCCTTCAGTAAACTATATGATTACCATTCGGATAATCAGTGGATAAAGGCTCCATTTCCTTAAAACGTTGATGGCCATATGCAATTTTGAGTGTAAATTTGATATCCCGCGCTTTGTAAAATTGTCCCCAATGATTCGCCATGGGTCTCGTCTACTTTTTTAATTCAATTGGAGTCCCCTCAGTAAACTATATAATTACCATCTGGGTAGTAAGTGGATAAAGGCTCCATTTCCTTAAAAGATTGATGGCCATATGCAATTTTGAGTAAATTTGATATCCCGCGCTTTGTAAAATTGTCCCCAATGATTCGTTATTGGTCTCGTAAACATTTTTAATTCAATTGGAGTCCCTTCAGCAAACTATATGATTACCATTCGGATAATCAGTGGATAAAGGCTCCATTTCCTTAAAACGCTGATGGCCATATGCAATTTTGAGTAAATTTGATATCCCGCGCTTTGTAAAATTGTCCCCAATGATTCGTTATTGGTCTCGTAAACATTTTTAATTCAATTGGAGTCCCTTCAGCAAACTATATGATTACCATTCGGATAATCAGTGGATAAAGGCTCCATTTCCTTAAAACGTTGATGGCCATATGCAATTTTGAGTGTAAATTTGATATCCCGCGCTTTGTAAAATTGTCCCCAATGATTCGCCATGGGTCCCGTCTACTTTTTTAATTCAATTGGAGTCCCTTCAGTAAACTATATGATTACCATTCGGATAATCAGAGGATAAAGGCTCCATTTCCTTAAAACATTGATGGCCATATGCAATTTTGAGTGTAAATTTGATATCCCGCGCTTTGTAAAATTGTCCCCAATGATTCGCCATGGGTCTCGTTTACTTTTTTAATTCAATTGGAGTCCCTTCAGTAAACTATATGATTACCATTCGGATAATCAGAGGATAAAGGCTCCATTTCCTTAAAACATTGATGGCCATATGCAATTTTGAGTGTAAATTTGATATCCCGCGCTTTGTAAAATTGTCCCCAATGATTCGCCATGGGTCTCGTCTACTTTTTTAATTCAATTGGAGTCCCTTCAGTAAACTATATGATTACCATTCGGATAATCAGTGGATAAAGGCTCCATTTCCTTAAAACGTTGATGGCCATATGCAATTTTGAGTGTAAATTTGATATCCCGCGCTTTGTAAAATTGTCCCCAATGATTCGCCATGGGTCTCGTCTACTTTTTTAATTCAATTGGAGTCCCCTCAGTAAACTATATAATTACCATCTGGGTAGTAAGTGGATAAAGGCTCCATTTCCTTAAAAGATTGATGGCCATATGCAATTTTGAGTAAATTTGATATCCCGCGCTTTGTAAAATTGTCCCCAATGATTCGTTATTGGTCTCGTAAACATTTTTAATTCAATTGGAGTCCCTTCAGCAAACTATATGATTACCATTCGGATAATCAGTGGATAAAGGCTCCATTTCCTTAAAACGCTGATGGCCATATGCAATTTTGAGTAAATTTGATATCCCGCGCTTTGTAAAATTGTCCCCAATGATTCGTTATTGGTCTCGTAAACATTTTTAATTCAATTGGAGTCCCTTCAGCAAACTATATGATTACCATTCGGATAATCAGTGGATAAAGGCTCCATTTCCTTAAAACGTTGATGGCCATATGCAATTTTGAGTGTAAATTTGATATCCCGCGCTTTGTAAAATTGTCCCCAATGATTCGCCATGGGTCTCGTCTACTTTTTTAATTCAATTGGAGTCCCTTCAGCAAACTATATGATTACCATTCGGATAATCAGAGGATAAAGGCTCCATTTCCTTAAAACATTGATGGCCATATGCAATTTTGAGTGTAAATTTGATATCCCGCGCTTTGTAAAATTGTCCCCAATGATTCGCCATGGGTCCCGTCTACTTTTTTAATTCAATTGGAGTCCCTTCAGCAAACTATATGATTACCATTCGGATAATCAGAGGATAAAGGCTCCATTTCCTTAAAACATTGATGGCCATATGCAATTTTGAGTGTAAATTTGATATCCCGCGCTTTGTAAAATTGTCCCCAATGATTCGCCATGGGTCTCGTCTACTTTTTTAATTCAATTGGAGTCCCTTCAGTAAACTATATGATTACCATTCGGATAATCAGAGGATAAAGGCTCCATTTCCTAAAAACATTGATGGCCAAATGAAATTTTGAGTGTAAATTTGATATCCCGCGCTTTGTAAAATTGTCCCCAATGATTCGCCATGGGTCTCGTTTACTTTTTTAATTCAATTGGAGTCCCTTCAGTAAACTATATGATTACCATTCGGATAATCAGAGGATAAAGGCTCCATTTCCTTAAAACATTGATGGCCATATGCACTTTTGAGTGTAAATTTGATATCCCGCGCTTTGTAAAATTGTCCCCAATGATTCGCCATGGGTCTCGTCTACTTTTTTAATTCAATTGGAGTCCCCTCAGTAAACTATATAATTACCATCTGGGTAGTAAGTGGATAAAGGCTCCATTTCCTTAAAAGATTGATGGCCATATGCAATTTTGAGTAAATTTGATATCCCGCGCTTTGTAAAATTGTCCCCAATGATTCGTTATTGGTCTCGTAAACATTTTTAATTCAATTGGAGTCCCTTCAGCAAACTATATGATTACCATTCGGATAATCAGTGGATAAAGGCTCCATTTCCTTAAAACGTTGATGGCCATATGCAATTTTGTGTAAATTTGATATCCCCCGCTTTGTAAAATTGTCCCCAATGATTCGCCATGGGTCCCGTCTACTTTTTTAATTCAATTGGAGTCCCTTCAGTAAACTATATGATTACCATTCGGATAATCAGAGGATAAAGGCTCCATTTCCTTAAAACATTGATGGCCATATGCAATTTTGAGTGTAAATTTGATATCCCGCGCTTTGTAAAATTGTCCCCAATGATTCGCCATGGGTCTCGTCTACTTTTTTAATTCAATTGGAGTCCCTTCAGTAAACTATATGATTACCATTCGGATAATCAGTGGATAAAGGCTCCATTTCCTTAAAACGTTGATGGCCATATGCAATTTTGAGTGTAAATTTGATATCCCGCGCTTTGTAAAATTGTCCCCAATGATTCGCCATGGGTCCCGTCTACTTTTTTAATTCAATTGGAGTCCCTTCAGTAAACTATATGATTACCATTCGGATAATCAGAGGATAAAGGCTCCATTTCCTTAAAACATTGATGGCCATATGCAATTTTGAGTGTAAATTTGATATCCCGCGCTTTGTAAAATTGTCCCCAATGATTCGCCATGGGTCTCGTCTACTTTTTTAATTCAATTGGAGTCCCTTCAGTAAACTATATGATTACCATTCGGATAATCAGTGGATAAAGGCTCCATTTCCTTAAAACGTTGATGGCCATATGCAATTTTGAGTGTAAATTTGATATCCCGCGCTTTGTAAAATTGTCCCCAATGATTCGCCATGGGTCTCGTCTACTTTTTTAATTCAATTGGAGTCCCCTCAGTAAACTATATAATTACCATCTGGGTAGTAAGTGGATAAAGGCTCCATTTCCTTAAAAGATTGATGGCCATATGCAATTTTGAGTAAATTTGATATCCCGCGCTTTGTAAAATTGTCCCCAATGATTCGTTATTGGTCTCGTAAACATTTTTAATTCAATTGGAGTCCCTTCAGTAAACTATATGATTACCATTCGGATAATCAGTGGATAAAGGCTCCATTTCCTTAAAACGTTGATGGCCATATGCAATTTTGAGTGTAAATTTGATATCCCGCGCTTTGTAAAATTGTCCCCAATGATTCGCCATGGGTCTCGTCTACTTTTTTAATTCAATTGGAGTCCCCTCAGTAAACTATATAATTACCATCTGGGTAGTAAGTGGATAAAGGCTCCATTTCCTTAAAAGATTGATGGCCATATGCAATTTTGTGTAAATTTGATATCCCGCGCTTTGTAAAATTGTCCCCAATGATTCGCCATGGGTCCCGTCTACTTTTTTAATTCAATTGGAGTCCCTTCAGTAAACTATATGATTACCATTCGGATAATCAGAGGATAAAGGCTCCATTTCCTTAAAACATTGATGGCCATATGCAATTTTGAGTGTAAATTTGATATCCCGCGCTTTGTAAAATTGTCCCCAATGATTCGCCATGGGTCTCGTTTACTTTTTTAATTCAATTGGAGTCCCTTCAGTAAACTATATGATTACCATTCGGATAATCAGAGGATAAAGGCTCCATTTCCTTAAAACATTGATGGCCATATGCAATTTTGAGTGTAAATTTGATATCCCGCGCTTTGTAAAATTGTCCCCAATGATTCGCCATGGGTCTCGTCTACTTTTTTAATTCAATTGGAGTCCCTTCAGTAAACTATATGATTACCATTCGGATAATCAGTGGATAAAGGCTCCATTTCCTTGAAACGTTGATGGCCATATGCAATTTTGAGTGTAAATTTGATATCCCGCGCTTTGTAAAATTGTCCCCAATGATTCGCCATGGGTCTCGTCTACTTTTTTAATTCAATTGGAGTCCCCTCGGTAAACTATATAATTACCATCTGGGTAGTAAGTGGATAAAGGCTCCATTTCCTTAAAAGATTGATGGCCATATGCAATTTTGAGTAAATTTGATATCCCGCGCTTTGTAAAATTGTCCCCAATGATTCGTTATTGGTCTCGTAAACATTTTTAATTCAATTGGAGTCCCTTCAGCAAACTATATGATTACCATTCGGATAATCAGTGGATAAAGGCTCCATTTCCTTAAAACGTTGATGGCCATATGCAATTTTGAGTGTAAATTTGATATCCCGCGCTTTGTAAAATTGTCCCCAATGATTCGCCATGGGTCTCGTCTACTTTTTTAATTCAATTGGAGTCCCTTCAGCAAACTATATGATTACCATTCGGATAATCAGAGGATAAAGGCTCCATTTCCTTAAAACATTGATGGCCATATGCAATTTTGAGTGTAAATTTGATATCCCGCGCTTTGTAAAATTGTCCCCAATGATTCGCCATGGGTCCCGTCTACTTTTTTAATTCAATTGGAGTCCCTTCAGCAAACTATATGATTACCATTCGGATAATCAGAGGATAAAGGCTCCATTTCCTTAAAACATTGATGGCCATATGCAATTTTGAGTGTAAATTTGATATCCCGCGCTTTGTAAAATTGTCCCCAATGATTCGCCATGGGTCTCGTCTACTTTTTTAATTCAATTGGAGTCCCTTCAGTAAACTATATGATTACCATTCGGATAATCAGAGGATAAAGGCTCCATTTCCTAAAAACATTGATGGCCAAATGAAATTTTGAGTGTAAATTTGATATCCCGCGCTTTGTAAAATTGTCCCCAATGATTCGCCATGGGTCTCGTTTACTTTTTTAATTCAATTGGAGTCCCTTCAGTAAACTATATGATTACCATTCGGATAATCAGAGGATAAAGGCTCCATTTCCTTAAAACATTGATGGCCATATGCAATTTTGAGTGTAAATTTGATATCCCGCGCTTTGTAAAATTGTCCCCAATGATTCGCCATGGGTCTCGTCTACTTTTTTAATTCAATTGGAGTCCCCTCAGTAAACTATATAATTACCATCTGGGTAGTAAGTGGATAAAGGCTCCATTTCCTTAAAAGATTGATGGCCATATGCAATTTTGAGTAAATTTGATATCCCGCGCTTTGTAAAATTGTCCCCAATGATTCGTTATTGGTCTCGTAAACATTTTTAATTCAATTGGAGTCCCTTCAGCAAACTATATGATTACCATTCGGATAATCAGTGGATAAAGGCTCCATTTCCTTAAAACGTTGATGGCCATATGCAATTTTGTGTAAATTTGATATCCCCCGCTTTGTAAAATTGTCCCCAATGATTCGCCATGGGTCCCGTCTACTTTTTTAATTCAATTGGAGTCCCTTCAGTAAACTATATGATTACCATTCGGATAATCAGAGGATAAAGGCTCCATTTCCTTAAAACATTGATGGCCATATGCAATTTTGAGTGTAAATTTGATATCCCGCGCTTTGTAAAATTGTCCCCAATGATTCGCCATGGGTCTCGTCTACTTTTTTAATTCAATTGGAGTCCCTTCAGTAAACTATATGATTACCATTCGGATAATCAGTGGATAAAGGCTCCATTTCCTTAAAACGTTGATGGCCATATGCAATTTTGAGTGTAAATTTGATATCCCGCGCTTTGTAAAATTGTCCCCAATGATTCGCCATGGGTCCCGTCTACTTTTTTAATTCAATTGGAGTCCCTTCAGTAAACTATATGATTACCATTCGGATAATCAGAGGATAAAGGCTCCATTTCCTTAAAACATTGATGGCCATATGCAATTTTGAGTGTAAATTTGATATCCCGCGCTTTGTAAAATTGTCCCCAATGATTCGCCATGGGTCTCGTTTACTTTTTTAATTCAATTGGAGTCCCTTCAGTAAACTATATGATTACCATTCGGATAATCAGAGGATAAAGGCTCCATTTCCTTAAAACATTGATGGCCATATGCAATTTTGAGTGTAAATTTGATATCCCGCGCTTTGTAAAATTGTCCCCAATGATTCGCCATGGGTCTCGTCTACTTTTTTAATTCAATTGGAGTCCCTTCAGTAAACTATATGATTACCATTCGGATAATCAGTGGATAAAGGCTCCATTTCCTTAAAACGTTGATGGCCATATGCAATTTTGAGTGTAAATTTGATATCCCGCGCTTTGTAAAATTGTCCCCAATGATTCGCCATGGGTCTCGTCTACTTTTTTAATTCAATTGGAGTCCCCTCAGTAAACTATATAATTACCATCTGGGTAGTAAGTGGATAAAGGCTCCATTTCCTTAAAAGATTGATGGCCATATGCAATTTTGAGTAAATTTGATATCCCGCGCTTTGTAAAATTGTCCCCAATGATTCGTTATTGGTCTCGTAAACATTTTTAATTCAATTGGAGTCCCTTCAGCAAACTATATGATTACCATTCGGATAATCAGTGGATAAAGGCTCCATTTCCTTAAAACGCTGATGGCCATATGCAATTTTGAGTAAATTTGATATCCCGCGCTTTGTAAAATTGTCCCCAATGATTCGTTATTGGTCTCGTAAACATTTTTAATTCAATTGGAGTCCCTTCAGCAAACTATATGATTACCATTCGGATAATCAGTGGATAAAGGCTCCATTTCCTTAAAACGTTGATGGCCATATGCAATTTTGAGTGTAAATTTGATATCCCGCGCTTTGTAAAATTGTCCCCAATGATTCGCCATGGGTCTCGTCTACTTTTTTAATTCAACTGGAGTCCCTTCAGCAAACTATATGATTACCATTCGGATAATCAGAGGATAAAGGCTCCATTTCCTTAAAACATTGATGGCCATATGCAATTTTGAGTGTAAATTTGATATCCCGCGCTTTGTAAAATTGTCCCCAATGATTCGCCATGGGTCCCGTCTACTTTTTTAATTCAATTGGAGTCCCTTCAGTAAACTATATGATTACCATTCGGATAATCAGAGGATAAAGGCTCCATTTCCTTAAAACATTGATGGCCATATGCAATTTTGAGTGTAAATTTGATATCCCGCGCTTTGTAAAATTGTCCCCAATGATTCGCCATGGGTCTCGTCTACTTTTTTAATTCAATTGGAGTCCCTTCAGTAAACTATATGATTACCATTCGGATAATCAGTGGATAAAGGCTCCATTTCCTTAAAACGTTGATGGCCATATGCAATTTTGAGTGTAAATTTGATATCCCGCGCTTTGTAAAATTGTCCCCAATGATTCGCCATGGGTCCCGTCTACTTTTTTAATTCAATTGGAGTCCCTTCAGTAAACTATATGATTACCATTCGGATAATCAGAGGATAAAGGCTCCATTTCCTTAAAACATTGATGGCCATATGCAATTTTGAGTGTAAATTTGATATCCCGCGCTTTGTAAAATTGTCCCCAATGATTCGCCATGGGTCTCGTTTACTTTTTTAATTCAATTGGAGTCCCTTCAGTAAACTATATGATTACCATTCGGATAATCAGAGGATAAAGGCTCCATTTCCTTAAAACATTGATGGCCATATGCAATTTTGAGTGTAAATTTGATATCCCGCGCTTTGTAAAATTGTCCCCAATGATTCGCCATGGGTCTCGTCTACTTTTTTAATTCAATTGGAGTCCCTTCAGTAAACTATATGATTACCATTCGGATAATCAGTGGATAAAGGCTCCATTTCCTTAAAACGTTGATGGCCATATGCAATTTTGAGTGTAAATTTGATATCCCGCGCTTTGTAAAATTGTCCCCAATGATTCGCCATGGGTCTCGTCTACTTTTTTAATTCAATTGGAGTCCCCTCAGTAAACTATATAATTACCATCTGGGTAGTAAGTGGATAAAGGCTCCATTTCCTTAAAAGATTGATGGCCATATGCAATTTTGAGTAAATTTGATATCCCGCGCTTTGTAAAATTGTCCCCAATGATTCGTTATTGGTCTCGTAAACATTTTTAATTCAATTGGAGTCCCTTCAGCAAACTATATGATTACCATTCGGATAATCAGTGGATAAAGGCTCCATTTCCTTAAAACGCTGATGGCCATATGCAATTTTGAGTAAATTTGATATCCCGCGCTTTGTAAAATTGTCCCCAATGATTCGTTATTGGTCTCGTAAACATTTTTAATTCAATTGGAGTCCCTTCAGCAAACTATATGATTACCATTCGGATAATCAGTGGATAAAGGCTCCATTTCCTTAAAACGTTGATGGCCATATGCAATTTTGAGTGTAAATTTGATATCCCGCGCTTTGTAAAATTGTCCCCAATGATTCGCCATGGGTCCCGTCTACTTTTTTAATTCAATTGGAGTCCCTTCAGTAAACTATATGATTACCATTCGGATAATCAGAGGATAAAGGCTCCATTTCCTTAAAACATTGATGGCCATATGCAATTTTGAGTGTAAATTTGATATCCCGCGCTTTGTAAAATTGTCCCCAATGATTCGCCATGGGTCTCGTTTACTTTTTTAATTCAATTGGAGTCCCTTCAGTAAACTATATGATTACCATTCGGATAATCAGAGGATAAAGGCTCCATTTCCTTAAAACATTGATGGCCATATGCAATTTTGAGTGTAAATTTGATATCCCGCGCTTTGTAAAATTGTCCCCAATGATTCGCCATGGGTCTCGTCTACTTTTTTAATTCAATTGGAGTCCCTTCAGTAAACTATATGATTACCATTCGGATAATCAGTGGATAAAGGCTCCATTTCCTTAAAACGTTGATGGCCATATGCAATTTTGAGTGTAAATTTGATATCCCGCGCTTTGTAAAATTGTCCCCAATGATTCGCCATGGGTCTCGTCTACTTTTTTAATTCAATTGGAGTCCCCTCAGTAAACTATATAATTACCATCTGGGTAGTAAGTGGATAAAGGCTCCATTTCCTTAAAAGATTGATGGCCATATGCAATTTTGAGTAAATTTGATATCCCGCGCTTTGTAAAATTGTCCCCAATGATTCGTTATTGGTCTCGTAAACATTTTTAATTCAATTGGAGTCCCTTCAGCAAACTATATGATTACCATTCGGATAATCAGTGGATAAAGGCTCCATTTCCTTAAAACGCTGATGGCCATATGCAATTTTGAGTAAATTTGATATCCCGCGCTTTGTAAAATTGTCCCCAATGATTCGTTATTGGTCTCGTAAACATTTTTAATTCAATTGGAGTCCCTTCAGCAAACTATATGATTACCATTCGGATAATCAGTGGATAAAGGCTCCATTTCCTTAAAACGTTGATGGCCATATGCAATTTTGAGTGTAAATTTGATATCCCGCGCTTTGTAAAATTGTCCCCAATGATTCGCCATGGGTCTCGTCTACTTTTTTAATTCAATTGGAGTCCCTTCAGCAAACTATATGATTACCATTCGGATAATCAGAGGATAAAGGCTCCATTTCCTTAAAACATTGATGGCCATATGCAATTTTGAGTGTAAATTTGATATCCCGCGCTTTGTAAAATTGTCCCCAATGATTCGCCATGGGTCCCGTCTACTTTTTTAATTCAATTGGAGTCCCTTCAGCAAACTATATGATTACCATTCGGATAATCAGAGGATAAAGGCTCCATTTCCTTAAAACATTGATGGCCATATGCAATTTTGAGTGTAAATTTGATATCCCGCGCTTTGTAAAATTGTCCCCAATGATTCGCCATGGGTCTCGTCTACTTTTTTAATTCAATTGGAGTCCCTTCAGTAAACTATATGATTACCATTCGGATAATCAGAGGATAAAGGCTCCATTTCCTAAAAACATTGATGGCCAAATGAAATTTTGAGTGTAAATTTGATATCCCGCGCTTTGTAAAATTGTCCCCAATGATTCGCCATGGGTCTCGTTTACTTTTTTAATTCAATTGGAGTCCCTTCAGTAAACTATATGATTACCATTCGGATAATCAGAGGATAAAGGCTCCATTTCCTTAAAACATTGATGGCCATATGCAATTTTGAGTGTAAATTTGATATCCCGCGCTTTGTAAAATTGTCCCCAATGATTCGCCATGGGTCTCGTCTACTTTTTTAATTCAATTGGAGTCCCCTCAGTAAACTATATAATTACCATCTGGGTAGTAAGTGGATAAAGGCTCCATTTCCTTAAAAGATTGATGGCCATATGCAATTTTGAGTAAATTTGATATCCCGCGCTTTGTAAAATTGTCCCCAATGATTCGTTATTGGTCTCGTAAACATTTTTAATTCAATTGGAGTCCCTTCAGCAAACTATATGATTACCATTCGGATAATCAGTGGATAAAGGCTCCATTTCCTTAAAACGTTGATGGCCATATGCAATTTTGTGTAAATTTGATATCCCCCGCTTTGTAAAATTGTCCCCAATGATTCGCCATGGGTCCCGTCTACTTTTTTAATTCAATTGGAGTCCCTTCAGTAAACTATATGATTACCATTCGGATAATCAGAGGATAAAGGCTCCATTTCCTTAAAACATTGATGGCCATATGCAATTTTGAGTGTAAATTTGATATCCCGCGCTTTGTAAAATTGTCCCCAATGATTCGCCATGGGTCTCGTCTACTTTTTTAATTCAATTGGAGTCCCTTCAGTAAACTATATGATTACCATTCGGATAATCAGTGGATAAAGGCTCCATTTCCTTAAAACGTTGATGGCCATATGCAATTTTGAGTGTAAATTTGATATCCCGCGCTTTGTAAAATTGTCCCCAATGATTCGCCATGGGTCCCGTCTACTTTTTTAATTCAATTGGAGTCCCTTCAGTAAACTATATGATTACCATTCGGATAATCAGAGGATAAAGGCTCCATTTCCTTAAAACATTGATGGCCATATGCAATTTTGAGTGTAAATTTGATATCCCGCGCTTTGTAAAATTGTCCCCAATGATTCGCCATGGGTCTCGTTTACTTTTTTAATTCAATTGGAGTCCCCTCAGTAAACTATATGATTACCATTCGGATAATCAGAGGATAAAGGCTCCATTTCCTTAAAACATTGATGGCCATATGCAATTTTGAGTGTAAATTTGATATCCCGCGCTTTGTAAAATTGTCCCCAATGATTCGCCATGGGTCTCGTCTACTTTTTTAATTCAATTGGAGTCCCTTCAGTAAACTATATGATTACCATTCGGATAATCAGTGGATAAAGGCTCCATTTCCTTAAAACGTTGATGGCCATATGCAATTTTGAGTGTAAATTTGATATCCCGCGCTTTGTAAAATTGTCCCCAATGATTCGCCATGGGTCTCGTCTACTTTTTTAATTCAATTGGAGTCCCCTCAGTAAACTATATAATTACCATCTGGGTAGTAAGTGGATAAAGGCTCCATTTCCTTAAAAGATTGATGGCCATATGCAATTTTGAGTAAATTTGATATCCCGCGCTTTGTAAAATTGTCCCCAATGATTCGTTATTGGTCTCGTAAACATTTTTAATTCAATTGGAGTCCCTTCAGCAAACTATATGATTACCATTCGGATAATCAGTGGATAAAGGCTCCATTTCCTTAAAACGCTGATGGCCATATGCAATTTTGAGTAAATTTGATATCCCGCGCTTTGTAAAATTGTCCCCAATGATTCGTTATTGGTCTCGTAAACATTTTTAATTCAATTGGAGTCCCTTCAGCAAACTATATGATTACCATTCGGATAATCAGTGGATAAAGGCTCCATTTCCTTAAAACGTTGATGGCCATATGCAATTTTGAGTGTAAATTTGATATCCCGCGCTTTGTAAAATTGTCCCCAATGATTCGCCATGGGTCTCGTCTACTTTTTTAATTCAACTGGAGTCCCTTCAGCAAACTATATGATTACCATTCGGATAATCAGAGGATAAAGGCTCCATTTCCTTAAAACATTGATGGCCATATGCAATTTTGAGTGTAAATTTGATATCCCGCGCTTTGTAAAATTGTCCCCAATGATTCGCCATGGGTCCCGTCTACTTTTTTAATTCAATTGGAGTCCCTTCAGCAAACTATATGATTACCATTCGGATAATCAGAGGATAAAGGCTCCATTTCCTTAAAACATTGATGGCCATATGCAATTTTGAGTGTAAATTTGATATCCCGCGCTTTGTAAAATTGTCCCCAATGATTCGCCATGGGTCTCGTCTACTTTTTTAATTCAATTGGAGTCCCTTCAGTAAACTATATGATTACCATTCGGATAATCAGAGGATAAAGGCTCCATTTCCTAAAAACATTGATGGCCAAATGAAATTTTGAGTGTAAATTTGATATCCCGCGCTTTGTAAAATTGTCCCCAATGATTCGCCATGGGTCTCGTCTACTTTTTTAATTCAATTGGAGTCCCCTCAGTAAACTATATAATTACCATCTGGGTAGTAAGTGGATAAAGGCTCCATTTCCTTAAAAGATTGATGGCCATATGCAATTTTGAGTAAATTTGATATCCCGCGCTTTGTAAAATTGTCCCCAATGATTCGTTATTGGTCTCGTAAACATTTTTAATTCAATTGGAGTCCCTTCAGCAAACTATATGATTACCATTCGGATAATCAGTGGATAAAGGCTCCATTTCCTTAAAACGTTGATGGCCATATGCAATTTTGTGTAAATTTGATATCCCCCGCTTTGTAAAATTGTCCCCAATGATTCGCCATGGGTCCCGTCTACTTTTTTAATTCAATTGGAGTCCCTTCAGTAAACTATATGATTACCATTCGGATAATCAGAGGATAAAGGCTCCATTTCCTTAAAACATTGATGGCCATATGCAATTTTGAGTGTAAATTTGATATCCCGCGCTTTGTAAAATTGTCCCCAATGATTCGCCATGGGTCTCGTCTACTTTTTTAATTCAATTGGAGTCCCTTCAGTAAACTATATGATTACCATTCGGATAATCAGTGGATAAAGGCTCCATTTCCTTAAAACGTTGATGGCCATATGCAATTTTGAGTGTAAATTTGATATCCCGCGCTTTGTAAAATTGTCCCCAATGATTCGTTATTGGTCTCGTAAACATTTTTAATTCAATTGGAGTCCCTTCAGCAAACTATATGATTACCATTCGGATAATCAGTGGATAAAGGCTCCATTTCCTTAAAACGTTGATGGCAATATGCAATTTTGAGTGTAAATTTGATATCCCGCGCTTTGTAAAATTGTCCCCAATGATTCGCCATGGGTCCCGTCTACTTTTTTAATTCAATTGGAGTCCCTTCAGTAAACTATATAATTACCATTCGGATAATCAGAGGATAAAGGCTCCATTTCCTTAAAACATTGATGGCCATATGCAATTTTGAGTGTAAATTTGATATCCCGCGCTTTGTAAAATTGTCCCCAATGATTCGCCATGGGTCTCGTCTACTTTTTTAATTCAATTGGAGTCCCCTCAGTAAACTATATAATTACCATCTGGGTAGTAAGTGGATAAAGGCTCCATTTCCTTAAAAGATTGATGGCCATATGCAATTTTGAGTAAATTTGATATCCCGCGCTTTGTAAAATTGTCCCCAATGATTCGTTATTGGTCTCGTAAACATTTTTAATTCAATTGGAGTCCCTTCAGCAAACTATATGATTACCATTCGGATAATCAGTGGATAAAGGCTCCATTTCCTTAAAACGCTGATGGCCATATGCAATTTTGAGTAAATTTGATATCCCGCGCTTTGTAAAATTGTCCCCAATGATTCGTTATTGGTCTCGTAAACATTTTTAATTCAATTGGAGTCCCTTCAGCAAACTATATGATTACCATTCGGATAATCAGTGGATAAAGGCTCCATTTCCTTAAAACGTTGATGGCCATATGCAATTTTGTGTAAATTTGATATCCCGCGCTTTGTAAAATTGTCCCCAATGATTCGCCATGGGTCCCGTCTACTTTTTTAATTCAATTGGAGTCCCTTCAGTAAACTATATGATTACCATTCGGATAATCAGAGGATAAAGGCTCCATTTCCTTAAAACATTGATGGCCATATGCAATTTTGAGTGTAAATTTGATATCCCGCGCTTTGTAAAATTGTCCCCAATGATTCGCCATGGGTCTCGTTTACTTTTTTAATTCAATTGGAGTCCCTTCAGTAAACTATATGATTACCATTCGGATAATCAGAGGATAAAGGCTCCATTTCCTTAAAACATTGATGGCCATATGCAATTTTGAGTGTAAATTTGATATCCCGCGCTTTGTAAAATTGTCCCCAATGATTCGCCATGGGTCTCGTCTACTTTTTTAATTCAATTGGAGTCCCTTCAGTAAACTATATGATTACCATTCGGATAATCAGTGGATAAAGGCTCCATTTCCTTAAAACGTTGATGGCCATATGCAATTTTGAGTGTAAATTTGATATCCCGCGCTTTGTAAAATTGTCCCCAATGATTCGCCATGGGTCTCGTCTACTTTTTTAATTCAATTGGAGTCCCCTCAGTAAACTATATAATTACCATCTGGGTAGTAAGTGGATAAAGGCTCCATTTCCTTAAAAGATTGATGGCCATATGCAATTTTGAGTAAATTTGATATCCCGCGCTTTGTAAAATTGTCCCCAATGATTCGTTATTGGTCTCGTAAACATTTTTAATTCAATTGGAGTCCCTTCAGCAAACTATATGATTACCATTCGGATAATCAGTGGATAAAGGCTCCATTTCCTTAAAACGCTGATGGCCATATGCAATTTTGTGTAAATTTGATATCCCGCGCTTTGTAAAATTGTCCCCAATGATTCGCCATGGGTCTCGTCTACTTTTTTAATTCAATTGGAGTCCCTTCAGCAAACTATATGATTACCATTCGGATAATCAGAGGATAAAGGCTCCATTTCCTTAAAACATTGATGGCCATATGCAATTTTGAGTGTAAATTTGATATCCCGCGCTTTGTAAAATTGTCCCCAATGATTCGCCATGGGTCCCGTCTACTTTTTTAATTCAATTGGAGTCCCTTCAGCAAACTATATGATTACCATTCGGATAATCAGAGGATAAAGGCTCCATTTCCTTAAAACATTGATGGCCATATGCAATTTTGAGTGTAAATTTGATATCCCGCGCTTTGTAAAATTGTCCCCAATGATTCGCCATGGGTCTCGTCTACTTTTTTAATTCAATTGGAGTCCCTTCAGTAAACTATATGATTACCATTCGGATAATCAGAGGATAAAGGCTCCATTTCCTAAAAACATTGATGGCCAAATGAAATTTTGAGTGTAAATTTGATATCCCGCGCTTTGTAAAATTGTCCCCAATGATTCGCCATGGGTCTCGTCTACTTTTTTAATTCAATTGGAGTCCCCTCAGTAAACTATATAATTACCATCTGGGTAGTAAGTGGATAAAGGCTCCATTTCCTTAAAAGATTGATGGCCATATGCAATTTTGAGTAAATTTGATATCCCGCGCTTTGTAAAATTGTCCCCAATGATTCGTTATTGGTCTCGTAAACATTTTTAATTCAATTGGAGTCCCTTCAGCAAACTATATGATTACCATTCGGATAATCAGTGGATAAAGGCTCCATTTCCTTAAAACGTTGATGGCCATATGCAATTTTGTGTAAATTTGATATCCCCCGCTTTGTAAAATTGTCCCCAATGATTCGCCATGGGTCCCGTCTACTTTTTTAATTCAATTGGAGTCCCTTCAGTAAACTATATGATTACCATTCGGATAATCAGAGGATAAAGGCTCCATTTCCTTAAAACATTGATGGCCATATGCAATTTTGAGTGTAAATTTGATATCCCGCGCTTTGTAAAATTGTCCCCAATGATTCGCCATGGGTCTCGTCTACTTTTTTAATTCAATTGGAGTCCCTTCAGTAAACTATATGATTACCATTCGGATAATCAGTGGATAAAGGCTCCATTTCCTTAAAACGTTGATGGCCATATGCAATTTTGAGTGTAAATTTGATATCCCGCGCTTTGTAAAATTGTCCCCAATGATTCGTTATTGGTCTCGTAAACATTTTTAATTCAATTGGAGTCCCTTCAGCAAACTATATGATTACCATTCGGATAATCAGTGGATAAAGGCTCCATTTCCTTAAAACGTTGATGGCAATATGCAATTTTGTGTAAATTTGATATCCCGCGCTTTGTAAAATTGTCCCCAATGATTCTCCATGGGTCCCGTCTACTTTTTTAATTCAATTGGAGTCCCTTCAGTAAACTATATAATTACCATTCGGATAATCAGAGGATAAAGGCTCCATTTCCTTAAAACATTGATGGCCATATGCAATTTTGAGTGTAAATTTGATATCCCGCGCTTTGTAAAATTGTCCCCAATGATTCGCCATGGGTCTCGTCTACTTTTTTAATTCAATTGGAGTCCCTTCAGTAAACTATATGATTACCATTCGGATAATCAGAGGATAAAGGCTCCATTTCCTTAAAACATTGATGGCCATATGAAATTTTGAGTGTAAATTTGATATCCCGCGCTTTGTAAAATTGTCCCCAATGATTCGCCATGGGTCTCGTCTACTTTTTTAATTCAATTGGAGTCCCTTCAGTAAACTATATGATTACCATTCGGATAATCAGAGGATAAAGGCTCCATTTCCTTAAAACATTGATGGCCAAATGAAATTTTGAGTGTAAATTTGATATCCCGCGCTTTGTAAAATTGTCCCCAATGATTCGTTATTGGTCTCGTAAACATTTTTAATTCAATTGGAGTCCCTTCAGCAAACTATATGATTACCATTCGGATAATCAGTGGATAAAGGCTCCATTTCCTTAAAACGCTGATGGCCATATGCAATTTTGAGTAAATTTGATATCCCGCGCTTTGTAAAATTGTCCCCAATGATTCGTTATTGGTCTTGTAAACATTTTTAATTCAATTGGAGTCCCTTCAGCAAACTATATGATTACCATTCGGATAATCAGTGGATAAAGGCTCCATTTCCTTAAAACGTTGATGGCCATATGCAATTTTGTGTAAATTTGATATCCCGCGCTTTGTAAAATTGTCCCCAATGATTCGCCATGGGTCCCGTCTACTTTTTTAATTCAATTGGAGTCCCTTCAGTAAACTATATGATTACCATTCGGATAATCAGAGGATAAAGGCTCCATTTCCTTAAAACATTGATGGCCATATGCAATTTTGAGTGTAAATTTGATATCCCGCGCTTTGTAAAATTGTCCCCAATGATTCGCCATGGGTCTCGTCTACTTTTTTAATTCAATTGGAGTCCCTTCAGTAAACTATATGATTACCATTCGGATAATCAGTGGATAAAGGCTCCATTTCCTTAAAACGTTGATGGCCATATGCAATTTTGAGTGTAAATTTGATATCCCGCGCTTTGTAAAATTGTCCCCAATGATTCGTTATTGGTCTCGTAAACATTTTTAATTCAATTGGAGTCCCTTCAGCAAACTATATGATTACCATTCGGATAATCAGTGGATAAAGGCTCCATTTCCTTAAAACGTTGATGGCAATATGCAATTTTGTGTAAATTTGATATCCCGCGCTTTGTAAAATTGTCCCCAATGATTCGCCATGGGTCCCGTCTACTTTTTTAATTCAATTGGAGTCCCTTCAGTAAACTATATGATTACCATTCGGATAATCAGAGGATAAAGGCTTCATTTCCTTAAAATATTGATGGCCATATGCAATTTTGAGTGTAAATTTGATATCCCGCGCTTTGTAAAATTGTCCCCAATGATTCGCCATGGGTCTCGTCTACTTTTTAAATTCAATTGGAGTCCCTTCAGTAAACTATATGATTACCATTCGGATAATCAGTGGATAAAGGCTCCGTTTCCTTAAAAGATTGATGGCCATATGCAATTTTGTGTAAATTTGATATCCCGCGCTTTGTAAAATTGTCCCCAATGATTCGCCATGGGTCTCGTCTACTTCTTTAATTCAATTGGAGCCCCTTCAGTAAACAATATGATTATCATCCGGATAGTAAGTGGATAAAGGCTCCATTTCCTTAAAACATTGATGGCCATATGCAATTTTGAGTGTAAATATGATATCCCGCGCTTTAAAAAATTGTCCCCAATGATTCGCCATGGGTCTCGTCTACTTTTTAAATTCAATTGGAGTCCCTTCAGTAAACTATATGATTACCATTCGGATAATCAGTGGATAAAGGCTCCGTTTCCTTAAAAGATTGATGGCCATATGCAATTTTGTGTAAATTTGATATCCCGCGCTTTGTAAAATTGTCCCCAATGATTCGCCATGGGTCTCGTCTACTTCTTTAATTCAATTGGAGCCCCTTCAGTAAACAATATGATTATCATCCGGATAGTAAGTGGATAAAGGCTCCATTTCCTTAAAACATTGATGGCCATATGCAATTTTGAGTGTAAATATGATATCCCGCGCTTTGTAAAATTGTCCCCAATGATTCGCCATGGGTCTCGTCTACTTTTATAATTCAATTGGAGTCCCTTCAGTAAACTATATAATTACCATTCGGATAATCAGTGGATAAAGGCTCCATTTCCTTAAAACATTGATGGCCATATGCAATTTTGAGTAAATTTGATATCCCGCGCTTTGTAAAATTGTCCCCAATGATTCGTTATTGGTCTCGTAAACATTTTTAATTCAATTGGAGTCCCCTCAGTAAACTATATAATTATCATCTGGGTAGTAAGTGGATAAAGGCTCCATTTCCTTAAAACATTGATGGCCAAATGAAATTTTGAGTGTAAATTTGATATCCCGCGCTTTGTAAAATTGTCCCCAATGATTCGCCATGGGTCTCGTCTACTTTTTTAATTCAATTGGAGTCCCTTCAGTAAACTATATGATTACCATTCGGATAATCAGAGGATAAAGGCTCCATTTCCTTAAAACATTGATGGCCAAATGAAATTTTGAGTGTAAATTTGATATCCCGCGCTTTGTAAAATTGTCCCCAATGATTCGCCATGGGTCTCGTCTACTTTTTTATTTCAATTGGAGTCCCCTCAGTAAACTATATAATTACCATCTGGGTAGTAAGTGGATAAAGGCTCCATTTCCTTAAAAGATTGATGGCCATATGCAATTTTGAGTAAATTTGATATCTCGCGCTTTGTAAAATTGTCCCCAATGATTCGTTATTGGTCTCGTAAACATTTTTAATTCAATTGGAGTCCCTTCAGCAAACTATGATTACCATTTGGATAATCAGTGGATACAGGCTCCATTTCCTTAAAACGTTGATGGCCATATGCAATTTTGTGTAAATTTGATATCCCGCGCTTTGTAAAATTGTCCCCAATGATTCGCCATGGGTCTCGTCTACTTTTTTAATTCAATTGGAGTCCCTTCAGTAAACTATATGATTACCATTCGGATAATCAGTGGATAAAGGCTCCATTTCCTTAAAACATTGATGGCCAAATGAAAATTTGAGTGTAAATTTGATACCCCGCGCTTTGAAAAATTGTCCCCAATGATTCGCCATGGGTCTCGTCTACTTTTTTAATTCAATTGGAGACCTCTCAACAAACTTTATAATTACCATCCGGATAATCAGTGGATAAAGGCTCCATTTCCAAAAAATATTGATGGAAAAATTCAATTTTGTGTAAATTTGATATTCAGCGCTTGGTAAAATTGTCCCCAATGATTCGCCTTGGGTCTCGTCTACGGTTTTAATTCAATTGGAGTCCCTTCAGTAAACTATATGATTACCACTTGGAGAATCAGGAGTTAAGGGATCCATTTCTTTAAAAATTTTATGTCGATTTGTAATTTTGTGTAAATTTGATATTCATCGCTTTGTAAAATTGTCTCCAATGATTTGTGATGGGTCTCGTCTACTTTTTTAACTCATTTGGAGTACCCTCAGTAAACTATATTATTACATTTCGGAGTATCAGTGGATAAGGGCTCCTAGATCCTCAAAAACCGTACGGACTAGCCGTGTTCGATTATAAAACTTTTCAGAGGTCGTAGGTGAAAGTATTATCTAGCCAAAAATAGGCTACTTTAAGATGCTTATTTGGATTTTATTGATGTTTTTAAAAAACATGGTGGGGAAAAAGTATTGAGAGATTTTTTGTCATTTTTTGATTAAATTTTTCTTGTATACAAAATGAGTTTTATTTCAGAAAATATTGGCTATTATTATCTATGACCTTTTACCCTTTTTCGGGAAGTTTCATAATTTTATCGGTGTAGAACTTCTGGGGTTTATCGGTGAAAAACTTGGCCAAGTGATTTTCAGTCTTTTTTGAATCTAACTTTAGACCATCAAGGGAGGTTTGCCGAGATCGAAATAAATGATAGTCAGAGAGAGGGTACAAGATCCAGGCTAACTATACGGTGGATGTGTCAAAACTTTACAGCCGTGCTCTCTCAATTTTTACAGAGTCATCAAAATTGGGTTTGGTCTGGCGTTGTTGTTTTTTTTTATTTGCTTGCTGCAGCCTGGTTAATTACTGACATTAGAGATTAGAATCAATAGTTTGACAAGATTCTAGAACCTCTAATGTACCTACGATTCCCTTCTATTCCCACCATATACACAGCATAACTTTATAGGGTGTCAATCCTGGCTTTGAAGTCGTTTGTAGTGGTTCACCTTTTTTTGACCATGATCTTTTTCAAACGGCGTTTTCTTTTGAATCCATTTTTCATCGCCAGTAGTGATTTGCTTCAAAAATGTGTTGATTTCGTTGCATTTCAGTAGCAACTCGCTGATGGAAATTTGGTTAACCAAATTTTTCATCGGAAATTTTAGCGGCACCTAGACATTGAACTTTTTTGTGTATCCAGCCTTACGCAAATGGTTTAAAACTGTTTTTTGTGATCGATGTTTAATTCCTTATCACCTTTCACAAATAGGGTTTGTTAATAGGGGATGAAGGGGGTTAAATTTTGCAACTCTGACTTCAGATTCGTAATTAGCGACCCAAAAAACCGCTGCGTGCAGATTTTTAGGTACTTTACTTGAGTTTTTCACTTTTGGCCAACTTTTTTGGAATCCGCCGCACTGTGCGTCGCCTGACGGACACCGAGCTTCACCACAGAAACACTAACTATAACTGAAGCTCGCCTGGTACCCTAAAGAAGCCATTCATCCATCAGCGTAAAGTAAGGGTCACAAAATTTCAACCAGAAACTTGGTAGCAAATCTGACGAAGTAGAGAGATACCGGCTAAATAACGCCCCAATTAGATAACAATAACAATGAAGACTATCCTCCAAGATAAAACGTCGACCTCACGCCGGCCAAGGAGACTTTCGCCATTGGTTTATAACCAGGTGGATGAATGGTTGAATAATGAAACCAAACTATTAAGTTGTACAAAAATTTCAGTCTGCACAATGGGATTGTTTTCAACGAGATGAGAGGAGTATAATGCCTGGTTTTTATTAACGAGCGATGCGAATCAAAGACACTTTTGGACCAAAAAAAACAGCCGAGCTCCAATTGACTAATCACTTTATTATTTTTAATTCTAGATGCCACTACGGGACACACAAGTACGTGTACGTTAACCTGTCGTAAAAAACAAAGCATCTAGCAAACATAGCAAACAAATCATAGAGCTGTTAATACATAAAATTGAACTGGCTTGACATTTTCAACGTTTATTCATTCGAACGCTCATTTTAAAAAATGATGTTTGTACAAAAATGTTGCAGTGTGATGTAGCCTTTAAACAATTTTTGCTTATACCACTCAACTGGTATAAAAACGAAAATGTCAAATATGGCTTCGCAGCAAAAAAAACGACCATTCTGATTGGATATTTATGGATTTATTTATGAACGTCCAATTGTGAGAAACGTTATAAAATGCAAATACGCAAAAAAATTCGATTACGGCGATTATTCCTCTGTAATTCTGTTTAAAATAAATTAATTCGTGTGCTTAAAGGTAATAAAAGTGAATTTTAATTAGAATCGTGCGCCATTTGAATTGTGAGAATTGTTTTTTTATCCAATTGACATGTGACTTTGGACGACATAAGTCCGAGAAATTCTGAAGTTTTAAATTTTCCGTTAGAAAGTGTTAACCTTATGTGATTTTTGCAATTTCAATGGAAGTATACAAAGTGTAAGTTAAATAAAGATAAGAAAAAAGCCTTCGGGAGATGACACATAACTTATTGTATCGAATTCCCGATAATATTTATCAAACATTTTTCTGTGCCAAAGTTGCATTAACCCGTTTACCGCCCCAATATTGTGAAGTTCCGTCAATCAGTGAATGTAACACTTCAAGTGACGAGTCTGTGTCTATTGAAAGGAGCTACGAATATTATCTGGAAAATAGTTATAATCGAAATCAGGATACGTGCGTTGACGGAATTATGATTACACGAAGTGCCTATAGAAAATTAAATCAGGGTTTGCCGAGTGTTTACCCAAATATGAAGGCGCTGGAACCGATACCCAAAATAATTATCAAAAAGAAATCTAAGAGAAAGATTGAAGAAAAAACCAATGCGGTGGATACACAAACGTCACGAGTTGAGAATGAAGAAAAGAATGCGAAAAGCGAAACGCCTCCGGTGAATTATGTTAAAAAGCCAAAGAAAAGACGCTTTACGGCTCGAATAACATTGAATTCACGTAGAAGGCGACAGGCCAAAAGAGTAAGTATACAGTTATTGTTTTGTCGCCGCCCATAAATTAAACGTGATTTATTTGGTTTTCTCTAGAAGGCGAAAAAATTAGCTGTAGCGGAGCAAATCGAAGAAATTCAAGATGTTGGCCATACGTCCCCGCGCGAAACAGTTACGGAACAACATCCACAAAGCGCTGAATTATCAGTAAGAACCGCTGAGACGGGATATTCTTCGGCAGCGGACAGTACCACAAATGAACCGATTGATCAGCTTTCAAAACCGATTCTCAATTATACGCTAATCCCTAAACCAAAAAAAGGCCGACATTCAAAGACATGCTGTTTAGATTTTATTATACTGCCACCGACCGATCCAAGTACGCCAACGAATATTGAACCGATCGTTAAATTACCGCGGGGACGACCACGAAATTCGTCCGGTGTATCAAAAGCCAAAAAAAAATCGAATAAAAAAGTTACCGCTGGAGTTGCGAAGAAGCCACGCAAGATGTACATGACGAAAACAAGATTAGCAGCCATGAAATTGAAAACAGAGTCACCGCCATTAGCATCAGTAGTTCCTGGTAAATCATTGCCTATTATAGAGGGACCACCGGATATACCGCGTGCCGCTTGGATTAAGAAACAACTAATGGCCGAAGATTTTATGTGTCGTATTCCACTGTCGAAAATAAGTCGAATTCCGCGCATCATTAAACTCCAAATGCCTACAATCTTTTCAAAACATAAAGCTGAGAAATTAACTGAAGTGAATATACCAGAACGTGAACAAACACCACCACCGCCGGAATCAAAAATTGAATCGGCTAATTCTTCAGAAACGACTGCTTCTGATTCCACAAAAGTGGTGACTGCTGCCACTACAATCGAAGCGATCAATGATTGGTTTCCGCACGATCTTGATCTGTCATCACTGAACGAGACAAACTACAATGAAACCGATATGGTGCTTGAAGATGAATATTTTCCGAAGAACAAAAGTTTTACAAGTACCCCTTGTCCCGATCAGCCTGGCGAACAGATCGAAACATACATGACTGAAAAGCTTGCGACCGAAACCTTACCGGATATTAGCTTTGGTTCAACATTTTTTAATTATACTGACTCCGGTTTAGTAACTCCCGTAAAACGACAACCAGTCCCTCCGCCACCACCACCATCACCACCACTACTACCGTCACTACCACCGCCACCAGAGGTAGAACGTTTTATCGAAGAAGCGAAAAGCGGCGACGATGACGAAAATCGTTTTATACCGGTTACAGTGCTTGATTTACATTACGAACCTAAAACTGAAGTGTTGGATTTTAGTTTTAAGCGACCATCTAATAAACAATTTTTCCAGATAGCTGAAATTCATCAAAATCCGTATATTGGTTCACCAGCTTCTGAGCCCCTAGATTTGTCGGTTCGTACAGGTCTAACACAACAAACGACCACTACAGCAGAAACGTGCACTCAAAATACGAATAAATACGAACCAAGTTTATCACCACAGGAGGCGGTCGATGATGTTTTATTATTGGATACATCGTATCAGGGAATGGATTGTACGCCTCGATGTAATTCAAATGAGCGTATTGAAATTCATACATCGCCACTGAATTTTGATCGGGAGCCACAGCAACCGCCGACCAAAAACGGTAAAATCGATTTTCTTGGTGATATGGACGCATTGGTGAGGGAACAAGATCGTTTTGCCTTCATACCGTAAGTATAAAAAAACCCGGATCTGATTCAAGAATTAATGCGCCAATTTTTTATCTTAGCGGTCCGCCCATTATGTACGTCACACAAGGGGACTCTCAAAAATCGAAAATATTTTCAGAACTAAATAAAATTACGCGTTCAATACAATTAAATAATGAATGCGGCGAATCAGATCATAGTAATAATATGCGTGTTATACCGGTGCAATCATTGGGTGGTGTCTTGATGAAACCGGAACCAGTGCCATCGCCTTACATCACCGCTAATTATGATGATGCAACTGTTAAGCGTCGCGTTCGTAAAATATTTGGTTATCCATGTTTTCGTTTTTTGAGCGGACAATGTATTGCATTTCCGTGCCGATTTAGTCATCAACTTATAGAAGCCCATCAACTTCAAACAATTCTAACATCGGAACCAGTTTGTGTTATCGAAAAATGTTATGACCTAGTCATACAACATGAAATGCTTTTTATTCAGTATTTTGAAACATTTTGCATCCTCTTTGGTAAAAGTCAAATGGTTCGTTCGCTTATCCAAATGATAGGTCACTGTGAGCGTATTGATCGGCCGGTTGGATTTTTTCGGCACATTATAACCGGGCTGGGACTATGTAAATTGGATAAGGTGGCATGTTATGCGATTTTAGTGGGAAATATTGGTTTAAAATCGACACGAGCGATTGATGTGCTCATCGAGATTATGATCGAATTGGATGTGGTGCTACAATTTACGGAGAAATTGGAGGAGCTACTAAAATTTGAGCCGTATCGTCTAAATGTTAATCTGTTTGATCGATTGCTTGATGTGGGCAAACGAACTAAGAATCCAGAATTAATTCGAATTTTACTCGAAACGATAAATAGCTATCCGAGTGATTGTCAAAAACGTTTGAATTCAACGGTGTTGACACAATTTTTACAAATGGTTCGAAATTTAAGTAGCCAACATGATTGAGACGGGCGCCGCGGGCTTGATGCTCGATATGAATTTTTAATTTCCTTGTGAAGTGCAAAGTTTTTTTTTTTTTATACAAAATACATGAATTCTCGTATTATTTTAATAAAGTGAATACATTTTTTTTATTTTAAAGGTTCTCGGATTTTTATTTTCAATGGCCTGCATCTGATTATGGTTCCAGACAAGACAAATAAAAATTTAGCGAATATACAAACCTTGTATCGATAATGCAGATTACGCATCAAATATTTACAAACAGATGACGTTTAGCGAAGTTTTGAACCAACCATTTAACAACAACTTTGAGACCTCTCGAATTAGGTTTTATCAAAACATTTAATTATCCTTAATAGCTACATACATAATAAATTAAAATACAATAAATATAATGTCCCCTCCCCATTAAATCTATCAACCTCCCGATAATTCCATTCGTATAAATTGTGGCCGTACACTCCAATGCAGCCGATTTTTTATTTTGGCCGGATAATTTTCAACTGCCTCATAAATAATTCGTATCAATTTACAGTCTCGTGTTCGGCTGCATACACCAAGTAGACGCGTTAAATTTGGTCCACTTAAATAGAAGCCCTCATGTTTTAATAGCTGATTTAATTGTTCACGGAATTCTAGCACCACTTCCAAATCGACCATAATCCAAATCAGCATATTAAATGATTTTGGTGATTTAAGTGCAGAATTTTTTATAAGATACTCAAAACAAACGGAATCATTTAATTTGCATAGACGCAATCCGTTTATGATGTGCCAATAGAATCTAACCGGTCGTTTTGGTTGTTCACAATCTCTTATCTTACGGATAAGTGTTTCGATCATTTGACGTTGGCCAAATAGGGTGCAAAATACTTGAAAGTATTCTATAAAGAGCGTGTCGAATTGGTGTACTACGGCATAACATATTTCGATAATGGTGATCGATTCTTGTTCCAGAATCGGCTGTAAATCCGTTGCTTCTAGAAGGTCGTGTCTAAAACAGCACGGATCTCTTATACATGTACCATATCCAAAAAATCGAAAACACGGATTGTCAAGGAGATCGTATACGTGAAGCCTAATATACTCATCTCTTAAGTATTCAGCCGATTCGAACGATGATTGAACTGCGATTGGCTCGCAAAAATCTTCATCGTCCTGTGACCCATCCACTACCGGTGATTCATAATATTCGGTAAATTCACTACACGTAGACGAGAAGTCGAGCAGAGCGTAAGATGCATCTAAAAGGAGTACCTCATCGTCGGATGGTGCTTCTCGTATTGGAGTTGATGTGCGCTTGAAATCATCCTTAGGTAGAGACAAGTCTAGCGGCTCAGATTCTGCATCATACCCGGTTGAATATTGTTTCATACTCAAATCGATGGGCCGGTGAAAAATGTCAATCGGGCATTTTGGGTCTATCGTCCCGGGCGGCAAACATAGAATCTCTCGTACTTGTATTTTCGGTTTGTTACGATTCAGTTGAATCGGTTGAAAACTATTAACTTCCACTACATCCTGACTAATTGATTCAGTGCGCACCGCTTCTTTCTCGTCATTAACATTTTGTCTGATTGATAAACGCCGGGTTCGTTGCTCGGTTGACGGTAAAACAATAAAATCACAATAGCACGTTTGTGAATGGTCGCCATCATCCGTTGACGGTTTGTAGACTTGCGGCAAGTCTAAATCATTTGTGGTGCTGTCCGGAACCGTTGAATATCCCGTTTCATTATCTTCACAATTCTCAATCAAAACTCTTTGGCACTGGAGATCTGGCAGTTTCTTGTCATTCACGGAACTGTCCACCAATGATGTTTCTTCAACTATCGGATGTGATTTACTTCCATTACTATGAAAATTCTCCTTTAATTTAATTCGCGTCGTTGGTTCCGGATCACAAACTAAAAATTCGCATTTAATCCCCTGTTCAGTTAATTTTTTTCGTTTATTTCGCGTAAGCATCGTGGCAAAAACTTTTAAAGTCTTTAATTTTAATTCTAACCAAAGCTCGTATGTCTTCTGATCAAACATTAATTTAATTTTGAATTTATTTGTCGTTTTTTAATTCACTGGCAATTTAATAAAATTGAAGAAGGCAAACGTTTCCTCCACCCGCGATTATTTTTTTAAAACTAACGGATTTATTTTTTATGAGAATTGTCAAATCTGTCAAACCGGTTTGTTTTGTTTTTTATTGGTGCTGCCATAGTAAACCCAATAAACAATGTGTACAGAATTTGATATGATTTTAGGTATTGCACTATAATGGTCTAATTTAATGGTCGAAATTTATTGTGAAGTTACCTGCGATTTATTTCCGAAAACGCTAAATTTTATAAACTAAGTAGGCTGTTGTTAAATAGCCCAACGAATTAAAATGGAACTCGGTAACACTATATAAGGCAGATAATTGTTAATTACGATAAAAACACCAAATGTGAAGTAACGCCAGAAACTATTGGGATCAACTTGAACCTGTGAAGGTACGCTCTAAAGCATTAGGTAGTAATCACCCTTACCGCCCTTTTGTTGAGTCACTCCATTTTCTCTGCCACATTGGGACACGGTCTCACTCCGCGCTCTCTTGCGGTTATCTCCTCGCGTGCCTTGATCACGTCGCTGGTACGTGGTTTGCTTTTCCTTTGCCAAAAGGTGTACAGGGGGGAATCCCCACAATGACACAAGCAGCATCGGCCGATACAGTTCTGAAGGCACATACTACTCGCAACGCTGTCAATCTCTGTACAGTCGCCATCCTTTTCATGTACGTCTCCTTCTCCATTGAGTTCGCCCAGATTGGTGAGCCATACATTAAAATGGATGTCACAACATTAGCAAGCAAGGTTCTTCGGCTTTTCTGGCTGCAGCGATCTGCTCCTTGTACAAAAGAGACTGGAGTCGATCACTGCTCCCAGGTACATAATACTTGGCTGTGAAAGTATTTTTTGTGCCCCAACCTCCAGAGTTATGTTTTCCATTATTTTCCTACTAGAGATGAGAACTGCCTCTGATCTGCAGGCCAACGGACGTTAACCATTGCTGGGCGAATTGGACCTTTCTATTGCAAATTTCGACGATCTCCTCTCTGAATTTAGCTGTGACTACTATTGCAATATCGTCCGCAAAATCAACCATTCTTGCTTCATTTGGAAGGGGGAGTCGAAGAACGCCATCGTACATCACGTTCTAAAGTGTGGGAGCAAAGTCAACGTGCAATGGCGACCATGGCGCTTCTCGAATCGGCCACGACTGCAGCGACTTGCGCAACTCATACAGTTTCGAACTGTTTTCTCGATGTAGTTGTCAAGCGATGGCCCGGAGATTTTCTGTCGAGCTATTAGCTTCATGCCCAGATGCCCTTGATATGCAGCTCTCTGAGGATTTAGCCGCGGTAGCGCTTCGGAATAATGATGCGATCACCGAAAAAAATGCAACCATTGATGACTGTGAGCGAATGTCGTCGTGGGAAGTAGTCTGCAGCCTCAGCGTCAGGAATTTGCTCTCGTTTGCGTGGTCAACCCTTCTCAATGAACCTCGTGATTACCTTCAACCTCTCGTCTGGACGAGTATGCGAAGCTTTTCGTGTCAACGTATTTTATCTCGTAGTCGTATGCGAGCAATACGAACGCGTAGCGTTGGAGGCGACTTTCCGTGTGAATTCCCTTCTTGTCTTTGTGGCAAATGTGAGGCTTCTCGTTGGATTTGCGGGTAATTTTTTTCTGCTGCTGTGAATGAGCGTGCGTTATGCATTACTGGGCGCAAAGCCTTGCCGGGCATCTCATGCATGAAAATCGCTCCCATTCCATAGCTGGAAGCGTCAGCGGCAACGATCTGCTCCTTGTACAAAAGAGACTGGAGTCGATCACTACTCCCAGGTACCTAATACTTGGCTGTGAAAGTATTTTTTGTGCCCCAACCTCCAGAGTTATGTTTTCCATTATTTTCCTACTAGAGATGCAGGCCAACGGACGTTAACCATTGCTGGCCGAGTCGGACCGTTCTATTGCAAATTTCGACGATCTCCTCTCTGAATTTCGCTGTGACCACTATTGCAATATCGTCCGCAAAACCAACCACTCTTGCTTCACTTGGAAGGAGGAGTCAAAGAACGCCATCGTACATCACGTTCCAAAGTGTGGGAACTTATACTGACCCTCGGGAGACTCCACCAGTTACAGAGCATGTGTTTCCACCCTCATCGGTATCGTAATTCAATACCCTATGCGTGAAGTAACTTACAACCATTCTCAGTTGGTATTTTGGCACCTCCATCCGAGTTAGTGCCCCAAGAATGCAGCTCCAGTTAGCAGTGTTGAAGGCATTTTTCACGTCCAGTGTTACTACGGCACAATATTTTTTGCCACCTCGCAACCATCTGTAACCAGATACTGCCTCTTGCGCCTTGTCTACCACATACCTAATCGCATCCAATGTGGAGCGAGCCTTGCGGAAACCATATTGGTGTTCTGATAGGTCACCTGCTCTAGCAATGGCCTGGTGAAGCCAATCGCTCATGATTCTCTCCAGAATCTTGCCAGCCGTGTCCAATAGGCAGATCAGAGGATAGGAAGATGGCTCTCCAGATGCTTTCTTTCCTTTTGGAAGTAGTACTAATTTCTGTTCCTTCAAACTCCAATCATACATTTCGGTAAAGGCGTTGGTGTATGCCCTAATTGCAGACTTCAGTGCCACGTTCGGTACGTTGTCCAGACCGGGAGTGCAGGAGGTGCGCAGCTTCATAGTGGTTGAGATTTATTTGTACTACTCTCATGAATGCTTCCTTTACAACGCCTGCTGGTATACTGGGCATTTAAAGCTTCCAACCCCGTGTTTATTATTCGCGTCACCGTGAGGATTTCGCCGCGGTAGCGCTTCGGAATAATGATGCGATCACCGAAAAAAATGCAACCGTTGATGACTGTGAGCGAATGTCGTCGTGGGAAGTAGTATGCAGCCTCAGCGTCAGGAATTTGCTCTCGTTTGCGTGGCCAACCCTTCTCAATGAACTTCGTGATTACCTTCAACCTTTCGTCTCGACTTGTTTCGTACTGAATAGCTTCGGAGGTTACTGCCAGCTTCTTGATAGTGTGGATGGCGAAGCAACCTAGTGAGCCTTCTGCAATGATTTTTCCAATGACGACATCTTCGTCTGGTTTCTCATATTGAAATCCACGTATGCGAAGCTTTTCGTGTCAACGTATTTTATTTCGAAGTCGTATGCGAGCAATTTGAAAGTGTAGCGTTGGAGGCGACTTGCCGTGTGAATTCCCTTCTTGTTGCCGAAGATTGCGAGCAAGGGTTTATGGTCCGTCTGGCGACCATAAATGTAGCGGTGAAACTTCTGAAGGGCAAATGTGAGTGCCAGGGCTTCTCGTTGGATTTGCGGGTAGTTTTTTTCTGCTGCTGCGAATGAGCGTGCAGCATGCATTATTGGGCGCAAAGCCTTGCCGGGCATCTCATGCATGAAAATTGCTCCCATTCTATAGCTGGAAGCATCAGCGGCAACGATCAACTTCTTAGTTGGGTCGTAGTGAACAAGTCCGAGGTCAGATGCCAGAATTGTCTTAAGCTCGTCTAAAGTTTCCTGACGGTTTGCTTCCCATGCAAACGTGACACCATCTTGAAAGAGCTCGTCTAATCGGCCACGATGTTTCTTGATATTAGGAAGGAATTTTCCGTACCAGATGACTGCTCCCAGAAATTCCTGAAGCTGCTTGACGTCTGTCAGCGGTGGGATGCTCTGGAGCGTCTTGATCTTATCTGGGCTGGGAACGCGTCTGAGAGGTCAATTTTGCTGAAGATTTTGAATGGCGATAGCTGAGCAAAAATTTCGTCAGGCGTTGGCAGTTGAGTAGTCGGCGCAGATTCTAAAGCGTCCATTCTTCTTCTTGACGGCGACGATTGGTGCGGCGTATGCTGAATATCGCACGGGGCTAATCACGTTCAAGAGCTGCAACCGTTTGATTTCGTTCTCGATAGGCTCCATAGCGGCCAACGGAACTGTACGGCTGTTGCGGAAAATTGGGTTTGCGCCTGGTTTGAGCGTCAGCGATGCCTTTTGTGTGCAAAGGCCGAGCGCATCGCTGAATAGAGCTGGAAATTTGGTCTTCAACTCACTTGAAAATTGCTGTGAAGCGTCGAATCGGACGTTGCTGCAGACGCTGGCGATGGGAACATTCCATAGGTCGAGCGCTTCCATCCAGACCGATTTCTTCTCGTCCGTGCAGCTTCAAACGTCCGGTGAATTTTCCGAGCATTGACACCTGATCGCCTGAAATGCTAATTGCTTGCTCTTCGCATGGCGTCAACAGTGGTCCACCAATCTTGTTCCAATTTGTCTCGGATATAATTGTCCAGTCGGAGCCAGAATCTAGTTGCAGGTGAAGCTTGTGATCATCGATGGTTGGTTCAACAAACTTGCGGGTGTAGATCGATGCTGTTATAACTGCCAGACTTTGATGGCGTTCTGATCTGCGGCTGTGTCTGCTTGGTCTTGATCGAAATCTGCGCAGGAATTCGTTCGCCCAGGTACAATTGCCTGCTTTGTGATTCTTTACCTTGCAAGTATCGCAGGTTTTGTCCTTATACGGGCAATCCTTATGCCAGTGGCAGTCCCCGCAGAAGTAACACATGTTTAGGAGGCGTGTTCAATTTTTCCGTTGATTTGAATGACAGATGGTCAAGTAGCATCTCATGCGTAATAACTTGGCTGGTCTGGCCAAAGTTGGACTTGGCGAGACGGGGCACTGTTTTATAGGCAGGCATGCGAGTGGGCTTGGTTTCTTCTCACATGACAGTACTTCATCTTCTTTGCACCTGCCTTCGTCTGGCACGAGACAGACTAAAGTTTTTAGGGTCACCCCTCTTCAATGACCTAACGGACCTCAACAGGATGGACGTCAGGAGTTGTACATTACCTAAGAGTCGGTCATAATCTCAGAAGCCAACATAGAATATTTTACGATAGGTCAACCTGTGTTTGTGAGAAATTTTACGCCAAGTGATGCTGTATAAGGAGTTTTCCTTTCTCTTATGCCTTGCACTCATTTCATTCCTTGTCTTTCTGCTTTAGGACCGGCTTTTGAGACCCGTCTCGGGTGTGGAACATCCCCACGTTTGTTGCGCACCTTTTGTGTCGCGCATTTTGGGTGATGTCTGTTACTTACCAAACATGAATGAGTTGGCGCGTCATACCTTTAACATTTTTTATTAACAATTTTGATTCATCATTGATTTACATTGCCCCGCCTTTTTATTGATTTTTAGGTTCTCCTCATCCCGGCTGTCCACACGAAGTTAACACTGCAACACATCATTTCCTCGTTTCTTACGTCTTTGCCTATAAACTAACTGGAGGGGAAAATATTCTTGTTGCATTTTTTCAACGTAAATTTTAGGTGATGAACAAGTTGCAACACACAAACCCAAATATAAAACAATAAAACATTTGAATGGGGATCGATTTTTATTTTTTTTTGCAAACTGGTTTTACTTCTACATAATTTTTATTTCAAACAGTAAACACCTCCTACAAAAAATAAATAAACAAAACACATCCATAGATAAGTAACAACAGTTTTATTATTTCGTTTAAACGCGAGGAGTTGTCGTACCCTCATCGATTAACACCGATTGAGAATTTGATTTTGGGTTGTTGATTGTATGCGTTGAGAAAAAATCGATGTGTATTGTTATCGACTGAGCGAATGATAATTGGATCGTAATACGTAATCATTGGTGGATCCAAACATAAAGATTGAAAAAAAAAAAGTCAGTCGAGTCTGGAGTTTTGGCCAGTAAAGTTGTTTTTTATTTTGTTGCCTTGTTATAATTTCGTTTGCTGGTAAAATTCTTAATTATCGTTCTCATTTAAAACGGGGTTTATAGGCTATTGTGGTCGTGAAAAAAATAGTACGAAACAATTTCCACATCTAGAACAGAAAAAAAAAATAAAAATCAGTGCAAGTGAACAAGTGAACGGTAAAACCGGAACAAAGAAAATCGTTTCGGTTATTAGGACGCGTCGCGCTGTTAAAGTGCTACTAAAGCGACGTGGGAGCATCCCATCACCACTACTGGGTCATCCCGGTAGACTCTAAAAGGTACTGTGGTTATTTCTTTTTTATGTGCTTGATTGGGAGAAAAGTAAGATAAAACAAAACACTTCTGATATTAATTTTCCTTTGCAACTTTGGCATTAAGTTTTGATGTGATTATCGAGTGTTTTGATTTTCTTCCATTTTTTTAATTATATTGTTTCCCTATTTAACGTTTATTTACGGCCTTTTCAATTTTTGCAATCACGTAATCAAGCCGTGTCAGTTTATGACCTACAGTTAACTTAAGCAGTGTTACCTTAGCGGAACACCTTTTTCAGTTTTTTTCATTTTCTGGGTTCGCTTTCTTACGGTAGAATGTATTATTATTCGCCTCCATTTCTTGTTCGGTGAGTAATTTTTTTTTTGCTCTATCAGTTGTTATGATGGGTTTTGATGAGTATTAGGGGTAAGGTTCTTTTGTGCTGAGTCGATCACTCCATACACTTGTAACGAACGTGGTGGCAGCAGCGGATACCAATAGGTAATCGGTCCCAGAATAGTGCCGTTCGTCACTGAAATTGTTGATCATCTATCCAGAGCTTTGACGTGGTCATGTTTTGCCGGCTAGGGCTCAGGGAGTGGAGTGGGGTTTGTCAAAGATGAATAAATGCTAGTGGACCACGTGGATTGGGAATAGAGTTAGGAAATAGCGACAGGAAGCAACTAGGAATGATGAGAATCAAGGCCACTTACCAAATAATCCTTACGTGACTACTTTTAGCCTCTCATCCTGAAAAGCGATAATATTTTAATCGAACGAAAAGCGAAAATTGAAAACCGTTATTTTAGTGAAAATAAAACCAAAATCGATTATTAATAACCTTATTCTAGTTTATTGTAAACGGTAATTGCAATTGAATTTGGCTCATGACGAGTTCACTTTAGAATGTGAGGTTCAGGACATTAACAGTGATAATCCTTATAGCAATTTAAATGAGTTACTGAAGCGCTTAGAGGATGAAAATAAGCATCCTGTGCTAGCTCCAAATAGACCGTTAACCGCTGCCCGGAAAAACCCGAGACGTGAAGGTATCAAAATTTCTTTGAAGTTTCGACAACTTTATTCAGAAATAGAAAATATTCTAGAAATTAAAAAAGTTAACGTAAAGGAAAGTTTAGATATTTATCTTTCAAGACTGCTTCATATCCGTAGTCGTTTGTATCGACTTGAATATTCCACAGTAGTAACACTTGAAGTCAAGGAGCTCCAAGCAAAATGCGCTCAATTGATTGAGTTTATTAATAAGTTCAACGAAGGAAACGAGGAAAATAAGTTAGATGAATCAGTTACATAATTAGCAAGCCTAAATTTGCATAATAACGAAAGTACCACTACTAGTAATACCAGCTCTCAGTCTGGGAGTGAATCAGGCGGAGAATCCGAAACATCACAAATTACGTTACAACCCCAACAGGACAAACCACCTGATACCTACCCTACGGCAAACGAACCAGTTCCATCTCACAGTAGAACAGACGAACGTCGGCATGTTGTGAACCATAGATCATCATCTAGGCGTTCATCCAAATTAGTAAATGAAGCTAACGATATACCAGTTCCGAACGTCTCTTCCAGAAAATTGACCGCAAGAGACCATACAAAACCTAAGCCGCCTGTAAATGCTTTAAATTATTTTGTGCCTATAATCAAAATGTGTATAACCCACAATCATTTCACCCTTTACAACGAGATCCTACAAACTGGCCCATTTCATTCGATGGCACACCAACCGGAACCCCAGTAAATAAATTCATACGCATGGTCGAGCATCAAGCGATGACAAATTGCATTCATTTGCAACAGCTTCCCAATGATATGAGCTATTTCCTTAAAGGGCCCGCTGCTGATTGGTATTGGAATTTCATCCAAAGACATGGAAATGCTGATTGGCCATTACTTAAAACGGAACTCATAAAAAGATTTGCTGATAGGCGGACAGATCTCGAGATAAGGCGAAGTATAGAATCAAAAAACCAACGACCAAACGAAAAATTTATCGATTTTTATCACGCAATTCTCTCCTTGTCTTTACAAATGGAAAATCCTATTCCAGATTCGGAACTTATATTTATACTTACGCAGAATATGCGGCCAGGATTACAAGACCGACTGGCAGTTACGAGGTTTACGTCACCGGATGAACTGGTAGAACAATGCGTTGCATATGAGGATGCTTGGACCCGAAATCGTATGGTTCCCGAAACTATGTGTGAATCATGCAAATACGTTCATGAAATTCAAATCACACAAGATCCGAATTCCAATCGTACACAATTCGTTACCCATAAGATCCACGCTTTTTCCAAAATCAAGCATCAAGCGTAAGTTCACTCGGATTACCGGACCCGAGAAACGTAATTCGTAATTATCAAGAACACATATACTATCGGGATAATCATAATAATATGGCTATTAATCAAATGTCTGCGCAACCAGCGGTTAACGCTTTATCCTAAAATTCCAATGTTTTGCCAAATCCTTCTACAATTAGAACTAATTTACACATGATTAAACATTGCTGGAACTGCGGCCTAACAGGACATTACTTTAAATCCTGCAATAAGCGAATATTTCACACTTCTTGTTTCGGTTATGGCACACCAGAGGTTTTGAAAACATATTGTCCTAATTGTTGTACCGTTTGGGGAAACGGGCAAGAGGGGGTGAACGTCCCGAAGATGGTTACCCCCAATACGCCAGCAATATACACAACACAAAACAGAAACAGAGCGTCTCATTCAATCCGCAAATAACCATAAATGAAAATTATAGCTTATCAAAATATTCCGCAACCAAAAGTAAATTTCCAAAAAAAAGATCCAAACGCATAGCCAGAACAGTTCGGTATTTCCTATTGAGAAAATCTATTAAGTCTCAAATTGTTGAATCGCTCATAGCTGATTCTATAGATGTATGGCCTTACGCTGAAGTAGAGTTGAACGGCAAGAAAATTCGAGGCTTATTGGATAGTGGTGCAAATGTGTCCCTACTTGGCAAAAACTGCGAAGAAATACTCAAAGATCCTATAGTCAACTTTCGCCACCTTCCGTCATCTATTAGGACTGCAATCACCGAACAAATATTAGGCCATGTGAAAGTTCCAGTTACATTTGCTGGTCAAACCAAATTCATTATTTTACATCTAGCTCCTAATCTCAAACAGGAATTATATTTTGGTGTTGATTTTTGGAGATTGTTCCAATTAAAAATTGTTTATAAAACTAATATGTTCGATTTCAAATCTCCCTCTCAGAATATAAGCAGAACCCAATTATCACGAATTAACTGCTATTCAGCGTCAACAGTTAGAGACAGTTAAACAACTATTTCCTTCTTCCGCTTTGCTTATTGGTTTGGGTCGAACGCATCTACTAAAACACGAGATTGACGTTGGTATAATGCGAAACCTATCAAGCAGTGTTACTATGCTGTGTCTCCGGCAGTTGAAGCTGAAGTGAGTAAAGAGATCGATAGGATGCTTTCTTTAGGCGTCATAGAGGAGAGTAGTAGTTCGTGGAGTTCCCCGATGGCCATAGTCCGTAATTAGTTTTCCCGTTCCAAAGACCGTTCGCGGCAACTAAGGAGTTTTTTGGGACTATCCGGCTGGTATCGACGGTTTATCCATCGGTACTCAGATTTGGCAACACCATTCACTAATTTACTGAAGAAAAATCAGAAGTTTAAATGGAATGACAGTGCTCAAGAATCGTTCGAAAAACTAAAACTGGCTATTTCTTCTGCTCCTGTGCTTAGTAACCCGGACTGGAATCGGCCATTCTACATTCAGTGCGATGCGTCAACGACTGGAGTGGGCGCTGTCCTATTTCAGAGGTCACCCAGCGGCGATGAGCGCCCCGTTGCATTTATTTCTCAAAAACTCAATGCAACACAGCGAAACTATAGTATCACCGTGCTGGAGTGTTACGCGGCTGTATTGGGTGTTGAGAAGTTAAGGCAATACGTAGAGGGTTACCCTTTTACCATTATCACCGATCACGCAAGTTTGAAGTGGTTAATGGGACAAAGGGATCTCTCTGGGCGTCTCGCTCGCTGGAGGCTAAAACTTCAAGGGTTCAATTTTACCATTGAATACTGTAAGGGGAAATATAACGTCGTTGCAGACGCGCTCTCATGATACGCGGAAGCATTGACGCTGAATGAGGATATGAGTAACCAGTCCCCAATTTTAGATCCTGAATCTGTTTATTTTCAAGATCTCAAATATCTGGAACTCATGGGCTTCATTCAAACAAATCCTATTGTGAAGTCCAATCTCCGAATCAATAATGGCAGAATATTCATCCTACCTAAGCCAGAAACCGACTTATCATCTGATCTTACTCCATGGAAAATCTATGTGCCAAATCCGCTTGTTCCTATTTTGATTGAAAGAGCGCATACGCCACCAAATTCTGCACATTTAGGAGTTCGCAAGGTGCTAGATGTGTTAAGGAGACATTATCATTGGCCTAAAATGGCTAGTGACGTGCACAAATTTATTGTAAACTGCCAAATTTGCAAGGCCAGTAAATCAACAAATACCGTAACACGACCACCAATGGGTCAACCCTCTAAAGTATCGAGAGCTTTCCAAAAGCTATATATTGATTTTATTGGACCATATCCGCGATCTAAACAGGGCAATACCTATTTATTCGTCGTTTTGGATCACCTTAGCCGATTTGTGTTACTCGAGCCTATGCGAGATGCTAATAGCAACAATATTGTCAAATTTATTGAAAATCGAGTGCTAAATGTCTACTCCGTTTCCGAACAAATCTTTAGTGATAATGGTAAGCAATTTACCTCAAAAATTTTCGGAGCATTTTTAAAGAAGTATGGTATATCACAAGTTTTGACTCCTAAGTACTCGCCCCAAGCGAATGCTTCAGAAAGAGTGAATCGCAGAATTTTATCGGCCATTCGCTCATATATAAAAGAGGATCACACCGTCTGGGATTTGCATATTCATGCTATTGGATCTGCATTGCGTAATGTGATCGCCATATTTTATGGTATTTGGCCAACATTTCATCCCTCACGGATCTCATTACGAACTTCTTCGTCAGTTGAACAGCTTAGAAGACTCTGAAATCCAATTAACTAACGCTGACAGATTGAATATTGCTCAAAAAACTGTGCTTGAAAATCTGCGCAAATCTCATGAAGGAAACTCGCACACGTATAACTTAAGAAGTCGTCCTCGTAAATTTTCTTCTGGCCAAGCAGTCTTTGTCAGAAATTTTTGCCAAAGCATTGCATCTCAAAAGTTTTCAGCCAAACTCGCTCCAAAATTTCGAAAGGCTTATATTAAGGAACCGGTTGGAAATGTAGCATATAAACTAGTAGATGAAAATGGAAACTCGTTGGGAACGTATCACCTGAAAGATATTAAATCATAAATTGAGACTCTGTGTTGATCGAAATGTTAACTCTAAAATACAGTTTGGTTATTCGTTTATTAACTCTTATAAGCATACAGGCTAAATCTGTGAATTTGTTAAAATATTTTTATTTACATCTACCTCTTATTAGGTTTTTCAATTTTTCTTCACGCGTAGCGCCCTTAAATACCGATTACACCGTAATATGCACCTATCGTTTTGCCCGGCTCAATGAGACATCTCATGGGTGTGGGACGTCCCCACGTCTGTAACGACAGCTATCGTTCGTCGTTCCATAATTAGAATTGGTTCGACTGCCATGACGTTAAACGTTTTTTGTTAATGACGAACGATAGCGGTCGTTACACACTACAGGTCGTGCCGTTCGTTTTCCCATGACAGGCTGTCATGGGAGGCAGCACGACACATGTGATGGTCGTTTGGAGGTAACGGCTTTCGCCACGTGGGATCGTCGCGTTGTCTCTTCTCTGTTGGGAGGGCGCCCTTTTATCTGCCCTCTGCATCGGTGATAGTCGCGACCGGAGAGGCGTTTCCGGTAGACTGGCCCATAATTATGTTGGCCTTCTCAGCAGACACAGCGGAGATCTGGCGGGGTGGAGCTGTAATCTTGAACTCAGAGAACTCTCTTTATTATTTTATTAGCTCCTGAAGCTGTGGCAGTCGTCGTTTTGGTTTTTATTTTTTTCTTCGTTTTTTTATTTCATTTTTTTTGAGTTTATGATCTATGCGGTTATTCAAGCATAGTAAACATGTCTGAGAACTCCCACGCCAACCCTGAGTTTTAGCCGGCTAAAATACAGCACCAGACCTCTGTGTAGTTTGTTTTTATGTTTATCACATCTTTTGGGTGGATGGCTGATGCTGGTTGGGTATATTACGTTGGGTTTACGGTTATTGGGGTCCACGAGATTTACCAAGCGTTGGAATATTAGTTCAAAAATAAGATTAGATAGATGGTAGCTCAGATTAAGCTTAAAGTAGACCACCCTTTCAAAATGGTAGGAAAAAATGTGGGTGATTGAAAAACGGTGGTTTCCAAAACACTACATCAAAAAATTCAATTTATTTTTGGTTTTATTTGTTTTATGCAACAGGATTGCTCATTTGTTAGTTTCACCAAATCAAACAAGAGACTAAAAATAAAAAAAACAAAGCAATGTAACAAAATTGTGATGACACAACAAAATTCGTTTTACAATATAAAAAAGGTAATAGATTCGATCGATAATTATTATGAAAAAAAGTAATTCAACGCGCTTATACTAAACGTGCGCGCATGCGATGAAATAAGACTATGCGTCAACATTCTCCCCGCCTTGAAACGTCCCAACAGTTTCAATATTATCTTGAGGCAGCAGACAAATTTTTGAGATCCCGCGTTTGTAGGTATCGTGCATGGTTTTCACGTTAGCCACTCGAACCAGCCCGTCTTCCCCAGTATATATTTCAACAACCCGTCCTAGTTTCCATTTAAGTGGAGGTTGATTATCATCGATGAGGACTACCAAATCGCTAATAGTGAGATTGCTTGTTGGTTTGGTTCATTTGTGGCATTGTTGTAGGGCTCGCAGATATTCTTGTGACCAACGATTCCAAAATATGTGGTGTTGAAAATCAATCTGCTTCCAGGTTTCAAGCGGCGGCCGGCCGCCAATAATATTGTCGAACGGCGGCCAATAGAGCTCGTGGACCAGCATGTAGCAGTTTCCTATGACAGAAATTTAATAAAATTAATGTAAAATTATGATTATTGGGCAAGAGAATGGGATGTTTCGAGGTGTAGGGCAAAGTGGTGATATAATAATAACGAGCGAAGATTTTCCAATCTCGTGAATTCGACCGGAAAACATTGTTTCTGCACGACTCGGATAATAGTGTTGAGGGCTCGATCTAATTCTTCTAGTTTTAGCAGGCCACTAAATTTGAATTGCTGTTTAAGTTTGAAGAGCAGCATATACGAAACCATACTCTTCTAAGTTTTTTGAAGTCATGATGAAACTTGATTTCCTTCAACACATCTCGTGAATCACTTGCAACAGCGGCAACTGATTGAATTTTCTTTAATTCTGGCATATCTCTCGTCGCGAAGCGTTGGCCAGAACAAATCTTCTTTTAACAGGAATGTCGGTCCGTGCAGCCATAAATCTGATTGAATGTACTTCTCAGCTGTCAAGCCTCGCGAAATCAAATCAGCTGGGTTGCATTCTGTCGGTACGTGTAGCCTATTTTCTTTTTTTGAAACTTCTTGTATGGTTGTGATTCGATTCGAAACGAACGTTTTCCATCTGGATGGGCACGACTTAATCCAATATGGAGAGTAATTGTTGAGTTCGACCAATAATATGTTTGATCTACGTTGAAATTCAGATTCTGGTGTATTTTGTGCGTTAGCTGAGCAAGTAATACCGCGGCACACAATTCTAGACGAGGTAATGTAGTTTTCTGGAGCGGCGCGACACGAGACTTTGCACAAAGTAGCTTAACGGAAGTACGACCATCATCATTTATACATCGAACATACAGCACAGCACCATATGCACGTTCGCTAGCATCGGCAAATCCATGAATTTGGATGCTACGTGGTTCATTAGTATTGAACAGATGGCGATCGATTGTGAATTTGTTGAGCCAACTAAGACTCCTCTGGAACGTCTGCCAATAAGTGTGCAGGTTCTGGGGAGGTGATTGGTCCCAGTCCAATTTCAGTTGCCAAAGTGTTTGAATTAGCAGCTTTCCTAATGTGATCACCGGAGCCAAGAGGCCAAGTGGATCGTAAATCCGAGCGAGTTGTGAAAATATGGTTCGCTTTGTAATGGTTGTATCTGGGTTAATATTAACAAAAACGTTGAAGCTGTCAGTGGACGGATGCCATAAAATTCCAAGGGTTTTTAACCATTCATGATCGTCGATTTTGAACGATATCTCAATAAACTCTGTGATAATGTCTTCGATGGCTTCAAATTTGTTGGAAACCACTTTCTCAAATCCATGCCAGCAGAACGCATTATATTTATTATTTGATTTTTCAGCTCTTTTGCAGCAACTATTGAGTTGGTGCCGGTAAGTAGGTCGTCAACGTAAATGTCTTTCCCAATTGCTTCGGCAGCCACAGGTAAAGTACCCTTGTGATCGAGAGCCAATTGCTTAAGGCATCTTGTGGCGAGAAACGGAGCGCACGACGTACCATATGTGATGGTCTTCAAGTTAAAAGTTGAAAGTGTTTTTCACACTCAGCTTCTTCGAAGGATAGCGGCTTCACGGAATGTGGGAGATTCTCTATGGTCCAGAATCTTTCGATTTGGTCGCTTAAAGTAATCGGATCATCGATGGCCAAATGACAAAATTGTTCAGAAGCCGGCTGTGGCGAGGCTTTTCCAACAACTATCCATCTCAACACGGTGTTCTGAAGTGTAGGTAATTGATCAGCCAATTTAATTTGACCAACAGAGAGTAAATCATGGTAAATCTCTGCGCCAAGTAGCAAATCAATATTCTGTGATTTGAAAAATTCAGGATCGGCAAGTTGAATATTTGACAGAATTTTCCACGATTTGATATCGTTAATTGTAGCAGTGGGCTGGTAACTCGTTATCTTTTTAAGCACTTGCACGTCCAACGTGGTTTTGTAGTTGGTAATGTTTGAACTCAATGTTATTGTGGACCTAGCTAAAGTTGAAACTACGTTTGAGCCGATTCCTTGAATTCTAGTGACACTGTTACATCTTGGAATTTTTAGGCGTGTTGAAAATGATTCGGTCATGAAATTCAACTGCGAACCGGAGTCCAGCAGGGCTCTTCCAACGATAGAATGTCCAAAGTTATCAAGAACTTTGCAGTAGCCAAATATACGGAGGACGCTGTGCTCTTTTGGGGTTTGGATGCCGCAAGTGCCGATTCTGTTGTTAAGGCACTAGTGGTTGTAATCTGCTTGCACTTAATAGGATCTAACGAGCTCCCAGCTTTCGAATCTGTTGGCGATGGCTCAGTTTTCGAAATTGTCGGATTGGTTTCATCGGCTGCCTTATGAAGAAGAGAATGCTGTGCTGAACTACAATATCGGCAGTGGATTGTAACTGGACAGGCAGCAACAACGTGATCTGAACGAAGGCAGTTGAAACATAATTTGGCTTCTATGGCGAATTTATGACGTTGGTCAGTTAGCAAATGCAGAAATCTGTGACAACGAGCTATTAAATGCCCAATTTGCAATGTACACAGAAATATGTCGATGATTTCGTTGTAGTGAGTGAGTTCGTGATCGGGCGATTGTAGCGGGGACCGGACTTTGATTGTTTTGACTGATTGGATGCGGGTGTAGTGTTTTTTGGTTGACTTTCCAAGCGATGAGCACGAGAACTGAGGAAATGCCACAGATCATCTAACGTTGGATGATGAGTCGATGGAGCGGAGTCATTCCATTTGGCCTTTGTTTCCGTATCCAATTTTGAAACCATTGTGTACACCATTAAATCGTCCCAGTGATTCACAGGTCTCTTCAAAGCTTCGAGTGAACCTCCGTTCACTGATGCGATCGAAAGTGGTCATGTAATTCCAACAATCTCTTTGGGTCAGGCCGATCAAGCGATTTGAAAGCGAATAGCTGATGGATATGCTGCTCACAAATAAAGTTCGGTTTGTCGAAACGATCCTGGAGAATTTTTCTGGCGATTTGTAGTTGTCATCGGATAATTCCACTGCAGCTATAGCACTAGCAGCGACACCATTCAGTGATAATTTCAAATACTGAAATTTAGTCTGGTCACTCAAAGATTGATTGTCATGAATGAGGGCATCAAACGTACCAATAAAACCATTCCACTTTAAGTAATCGCCACTAAACATCGGAAGCTCCACGATGGAAAGCTTTGCACTAACCGTATGCGGAATTACCTTCGCATAATCTGCCTTTTCATCTCCTACAAGAGCCTTGCGTCGTGCCTCCTTCAATTCTTCCAATTTTTCGTCAAACTCGGATACAATGAAAAAATATGAATTTTCGATTGATGTGCGAACATGCTCAGTCAGCAGCTCAGTATCGATAATTTCATATGGGGGTAACATTCGTTTGTAGACCATCCAAGCTTCACCCAAATCAGTCAATCGCTGTTGAATATGTTTGGCTTTCGCCGTTGCAAGACTGTCCGCCACGTACTTCTCATATCGCTCCAATTTTTCTTGGAAATTTTCGACGAACTGTTTAAAGCGCCGAGGATCTATAGCCGGAGGCATCGCACAAAAAATATAATAAAAGTGTTTAACTTACGTAATTACGATGCAAATAAATACCCACTTGAAAATTCGCTTATACTGCTTAGAGATATAAGAGCATTCACCGCAATGTGTACCGCTATGTAAATGCGCAGGAACCGATGATCAGCAGCACGTGATTTTTCAATTTGCGGGGGGGGGGGGGATGGGTGGGGGTGGGGGGGGGGGGGCAAAAGGTGTAGATACGCCACTGAATAAGGGGTAAATATTAATTTTGTTTTCAGAGATTCCCGAGAAATTTGTTTCAGTTGCAGAAATTTCAAATATCCAATTGATACGTAGTTAGAAATTATGATATCTTGATAAGCATTTTAGCTCAGGCTTCATATTTTGTGAGAGTCTTATCACTTAATTTTGGTTACAGGTAATAGTAAACGTAATGCTTCACAGGACAGCGCGTTGGCACACCAATTGGACGTTTAGATAGCTTGGAACTGAACCACAATTACAGATTTTGGAATTTTTTCTCTGAATTTGCTAATTTATAGTAGGAAGATTTTAAAATTAGTAGGCTGTGCAGCCGTTCGTCGATTCCCAATTCTTTTGCAATTTGCTTTTATTGCCACACCATACTTGCGCAACTAAGTATGGTGTGGCAATAAAAGCAAATTGTAAAAGAATTGGGCGGACCCTCCCCATAAAAGATTTCAAAAGATAGAAACAAATAGATAAACAAACTTATTTAAATTACGTTGAGAAGCTTGACATCGAAGTAGGAATTTTGTTTTTAAGCTTTCCAAGATTTAGGCCCGTTGTACATTTCGGCTAAGCTAAGCTAAGCGATATGAGCTAAATTCCTCTCTGAAGGTTGTAAACATAAAATTTTTAAAGGAAGATATTAAATCAACAGTGTATTTGTATATACGCGTAGTTATCAGCTAAAAAGTGCAAAGGGGTGAGCTTAGCGAGTTAACTAAACTAACGAAAACTGTATTTCTAGCTTAGCTTAGCTGAAATGTGCAACGGGCCTTAGGCAGAATTGAGTTACATATAGTTAAGATAAGTTTGAAGAATATTCCATTACATAAATAGTTGACATTTTTCTAGAATATTTGAGATTTGCCGAGAATCTCAAAATAATTTTGGATAATCCGAGAATATTTGAAAGATTTTTTTCCAGATTTTTCAATATTTTTCGATAATATTAAAAATGGTTTGATGTTACTTAGAATTCATTCGGTTTTTTTAAATAATGAGGCAGACTTTAAAAATTGGGCTAATCATTAAGAATGTAGTTCATCCCCCCCCCCCCCCCCCCCCCCGAGCTGAGAAGTCGTTGGTGAAATTCAACAAAAATATCTTTACTTTGCCAATGGTTATATACATCTCTTTTGTGACTTTCTTATAGATTACACGCAAATGACACAAAAATATAGGAAAATATGTACACATTCCGAAAATATTACAGAAGTAGAGAAGTAGAAGAGATAGCAAAATATTATATTTGAGCCAAAATTACAAAACAAAAATTAATTTTCATTGTCGTCGTACATTTGTCTTGACGAAGTCAGTCTATCAATTTGGTTGACAATTATTATATTCTACATTTATAATTAAGAAAATTTATTTCATTTCTTGTTAGTTACTTGTGTATCGCATATCGTTATAATATTTCAAAGATTTTGAAAATTATATCTGCTGGCGGATGCATGGTGCGACTTTTGGAAATTGTTGTGATGTGAATTGTTGTGTAGTAATTCCGAGAATATTTCATAGATAAATCTACGCAATTTTATCAGTCAGACTAAATTATTTCCACTCGTGTGTCTGTCTAGTGTATTTATTTAACCATAATGATACACAATTATTTCAAAATAATTGGAGACCATAGTGATATAGAATTGAAGCGTATACATTAGACAACAAACCGTAATAATTTTGTTTTTCATCAAAAATAATCAATTTTCCATTTTTCAATTTGTAATTATTATGTGATTGACATTAAATAAATTGTACAGAACGTGCGTATACTTATGAACATAATTCTGTTGTTAGAAGAAAATGGCTTCAACACCCTTGAAGATTTATAATTTATATACATACATTGTACCATTTATATAAAGCCCACATTTAGTTTATAGTAGCGTAAAAGAATTCTTCAGAAAATGTTTTGATCAAGTCAATTTACAAAATTCGTTAATACTTAGCGCTGGTAGGACTCAGGACAGTTCGCTAATTTTAGTCGGAGCTGAGCTAAAGCAAAAAAAAATTTCCACATAAAATATTTCCGCATCAAAATGAATTTATTTAGCCAATCAATTTGTTTAATTTCGAATATTTTTTTGATGATTGTTTGTTAGTCTGTGCCCATTCGAATATTTGATTTATTTATAATTAATTTTTAATATTAAAAAATATAGCAAATAAAAAATTGTTCATATTTTTGATATTTGCAATTGCAACAAAAAAAAAATTCAGCAACATTGAAAGTTTATACAAATAAAGTTTGCGTAATTACTCCATATAGAGAATCGATGTGCAGATTCATCAAAATGACACAGTATGTTTTAATTATTGTAAAAAAAATAATTGATTTATTTGGGTTTGGGAATTTTGAAACAGGCAAAAGTTTAAAAAAAAAACAATATATGTATTTATTTTATGTAAATTAAAATGTTAATTGAAATGTTTGGTACCTATAATGATTGGCCCGTGGGTGGGGTGACTTTTTATTGCTTTCAAAAATTTGTGGTTCAGTTAGGTGGACGAGAATTGGTTTGGCTTTAATTAGTAAAAATATAAAACAGTTTTTTATAGATGTGAAACATTTTAAAGAGGCATAGATTCTGTGTCAATATAAATAACCCCTAACATCTTCAAAAACCAAAAACAATAAAACAATTATTTTCCATAAATGTTTGCTTTAAACTAGTGCTATTCATCCAAAACATAAAAATGAACGTAAAACTAAAAATAAATTAAAAATTTAAATTTAAAATTTAAAATTTAAATTAAATAAAATGAAAATAAGAAGAAAGAGAAATAAAAATAAAACTTAAAATAAAATCGTATTATACGAATTAATTAATTAATTCAAATTAAAGTAAATAAATTGAGAATTAAAATAATTTGCTTACACAGGAGTAGAGCTGTTGTAAATGTGAACAAGAAGAATTGTAAGGGAATTTAACTATATTACTATAACCAACAACTATATACCTCTGCACAATACATAAAATTGTGGTACAATCAGTCCAGTAGCCATGGCCTGATGAGAGGATTGATTTTTTCATAATCATAGGCTCATCAGTTCAAAACTGGATTAAATTTTCTTACAAAAAATTAAAATTAAAATAAAATTAGAAATAAATCATAAAAGTAAAAGCAAAAATAAACATAAAAATAAATATAAATATAAAAATAAAAATAAAACTGAAAATAGAAATATAAAACAAATAAATATAAAAACAAAAATTTAAATAAAAATAAAAATTAAAATTCAAACTAAAATGAAAATTAAAATGAAAATGAAAAATAAATAAACATTAAAATCAAAATAGAAATAAAAATACATACAAAAATAAAATATGTATAAATAAAAATTAAAGTAAAAAATAAAGATAAAATTAAAAATTAAAATTAAAATTAAAATCAAAAAATAAAAGTAAAACTTAAATTGAAAATATAAATAAAAAACAATTAAAATTAAAATTAACGTTAGAAGTAAAATTAAAATAAAAATAATTATAAAAATAGAAAATAAAAATAACCATAAAATTAAATATAAATATAAATATAAAAATAAAAATAAAAATATATAAAAAATAAATATAAAAACAAAAATAAAAATAAAAATTGAAACTAAAAATAAAATTAAATAAAAATTAAAATAAAAAAAAAATAAAAATAAATACAAATATAAAAATAAAAGTAAAAGTAAAAATAAAATTAAAACTAAAAATAAAAATTAAAAAAAAAAACCAATAAAAAAAATAAAATTAAAATTGAAATTAAAATAAAATTAAAAAACCAATTAAAATTGAAATTAACGTTACAAGTAAAATTAAAATTAAAATAATTATAAAAATACAAAATAGTTTTAGTTTTATAAAATAAAAATAAAAATATATAAAAAACAAAAATTAAAATTAAAATCAAAATTAAAATTTTAATTTAAATTTTAATAAAAATTAAAATTAAAATTAAAATTACAATTAAAATAAAAATAGAAATAAATTATAAAAAGAGAAATTAAAATAAACATAAAAATAAATATAAATATAAAACTAAAAATAAAACTTAAAATAAAAACTAAAATATATAAAAAATAAAAATTAAAATTAAAATACAAATTAAAATAAAAATAATTTTAAAAATAGAAAATAAAAATAACCACTTAAAATGAAAATAAAAATAAAAATAAAATTAAAACTAAAAATAAAAATTAAAAAAAAAAAAACCAATAAAAAAAATTAAATTAAAATTGAAATTAAAATAAAATTAAAAAACCAATTAAAATAAAAATAATAAAAATTAAAATTCAAAGTAAAATGAAAATAAAAATAAATAAACATTAAAATCAAAATAGAAATAAAAATAAATACAAAAATAAAATATGTATAAATAAAAATAAAATTAAAAATAAAGATAAAATTAAAAATTAAAATTAAAATCAAAAAATAAAAGTAAAACTTAAATTGAAAATATAAATAAAAAACAATTAAAATTAAAATTAACGTTAGAAGTAAAATTAAAATAAAAATAATTATAAAAATAGAAAATAAAAATAACCATAAAATTAAATATAAATATAAATATAAAAATAAAAATAAAAATATATAAAAAATAAATATAAAAACAAAAATAAAAATAAAAATTGAAACTAAAAATAAAATAAAAAAAAATAAAAATAAAAAAAAAATAAAAATAAATACAAATATAAAAATAAAAGTAAAAGTAAAAATAAAATTAAAACTAAAAATAAAAATTAAAAAAAAAACCAATAAAAAAAATAAAATTAAAATTGAAATTAAAATAAAATTAAAAAACCAATTAAAATTGAAATTAACGTTACAAGTAAAATTAAAATTAAAATAATTATAAAAATACAAAATAGTTTTAGTTTTATAAAATAAAAATAAAAATATATAAAATACAAAAATCAAAATTAAACTTAAAATTAAAATTAAAATTTAAATTTAAATAAAAATAGAAATAAATTATAAAAAGAGAAATTAAAATAAACATAAAAATAAATATAAATATAAAACTAAAAATAAAACTTAAAATAAAAACTAAAATATATAAAAAATAAAAATTAAAATTAAAATACAAATAAAAATAAAAATTAACGTTAGAAGTAAAATTAAAATAAAAATAATTTTAAAAATAGAAAATAAAAATAACCACTTAAAATGAAAATTAAAATAAAAATTAATCATAAAAATAATAATAATTATTAAATAAAAAAAAATTAAATAAAAATTAAAATTAAACATAACAAAATAAAAATGATAACAAAATTACCAAACAAGCGGCGCAGTGGTTAAAGCTACGGCGGCGGTTAGATCGCGAGGCACCGGGTTTGAATCCCTATAGGGGCGGGATGCAAAAGAGATTTTTCATCATCTGATTACGATCGGTGATGACGATGAACATGTCTGACCCCCTGTTGAGAGTGCGGAATCCATGGGCCGACCCACCTTTCATGTCAATACTATAGGCTGGCATGAAGCAATCCAATGTGCAGGTGGTTTAAACGAAAGCGGGTCTATAGCCGCACGTCCTCGAGTTGGCTGGCAACGGCGTAAGGTAGGACGTTAAAAGGGAACTGCGAAAGAGTTGGGAGTGCCTTGAGCCCCAGAAAAGATTCCAAAAAGATTAAAGTAAAAAAAATTAAAATTAAACATAAAAATAATAATAAAAATACAATTAAAAGTAATAATATAAACTAGTGGTGTCTTGATGTCCAAGCTAAATGAGTAGTTTTTACCAAATTAAAACACGAACAATAAAGATTCGATAGAGAAAAGGTCAGCTGAAGAGCTACAAAATTTAGCAGTATTTAAGAATCAATGAGAGCTTCCGTATGCGTGCCGCGTGCCGCGAGATAACTAAGACTAAAACTAAAACTAACAAGTCGTCCATATCAATGCAATGAAAAGATAAGTATTCGTTATATGCTAGAATTGCAAGCATTTCGGGCACAAATATACCAACTGTAAAGTGATGAAATGCACAACATATACGACGGATGTGCGTTATCTGGGATGAACATGAGTGAATAATTGCTGTGTGCAAAGAAGTGAATTTGGGGAAATTATTGCGACACACACAAAAAATTTAAAAATAAGGAAAATTTGCGAGGCCCATGTCAAAAATCGACAAAAAACGAAAAATTGATGTTGGAAAAACAGCAAATTTATCTTAGCAGACAAACCCAAGCTAAATACAAATAACCGACTCATGGAAACTTTAATTACGTACAACTTTCTGTGAGTTAATTTTTAAAGTAGCCCCAAATGTGTGTAGATTATTACGGATAAATGATAAACCAAACGCAGGAACAAAATATTTTATTAGACCGATTTAGCTTTCTTCTGTGAAATACCTTATATATAATTAGCTAATTCAAAAATCCAAATTTCGGTGTAATCTTGCACGAGACACACAAGTACATCATTTTTTCCGGAATTTTCATGTCTTTCTTTCAATTTTTCCTCATTATACAACTAAATTGTGTTTCGATCCTTTTTCCTCCGCATATACAAATAATCTTTTAGTCTAAAATACAAATTAACCCATTTTAAGTAGAAATTAATTGATTTTGACATAAAATTAGAAATCCCTCCCTTCAAAAGAAAACAAAACCTGCAGGTGGTATATGTACAGGAAATTTTAGAAAATAACAAAGTTTTATGTAAGTTCTGGGAAATCTGTATATTATGTGTTGTACAGGGATATGAAAAGTATATATCGGATGATTGATTACGGTACATCAATACCTGTATACATATCTAGAGTATATATCGTACAATTTATAATCGTATGGAGTTGCTTCCGGGGAAAAAACATATTTATGCATAATTTTGCATTTCGCCTCAAAATCTGTACTAAACTGAGGACGAATCCTGCATACAAATTGAATGATATCAGACCAGTGATAATAATCTTCGATTTATGAGGTGCGATGAACAATATATTTACAACATCTATAAAGGTGTTACATTTATACGATTAACCCTTTCTGTAAGTACATACATATATATTTACAAGAGCCGGATATTTATCCTCTTTGAACACAGTGCACAAAAAAAAAGGTTAGATTACAAGAATATTATAAAATGTAAATTGAAAGGTCGGAGACATGTCCGGAAGAATACAAAAAAAAAAAAATTATAAAAGGGATAATTAGCTTTCAATTGTCAGAAATGCTGCCGGCATAATAAAATATTTAATCGTCAAACAAGATGTTTAATATATAGCTTGGCCTCAAAGCGTCGAGACAAGGATCCAATAATTTACACAGATAAAGTCATCATCATATCATATATACATTTCTTAATTTAAATTATAGAATAATAGTTTTACGAACCCTAATGTTGAATTTTATCTTTCTATCCTCTATAAATACATTATATCCCTATCAGCACCATAACAAATAAAAAAACTTAAAATAATATTTATATAAGAATAAATAAATAAAAAAAAAAAGATTAAATTTTTATATTCTTGGAGAACGAAAAAAAAAAAATTTCTTCTTAAATTAAAATGAATAATACACGGTAGAGCACAACATTATATATCTAGGGAAAGAAAAGCCTCTAGGATGAATCTTTCAATTTAATTTTGACCTAAATTTTTTTTTTTTGTACTTTAGTTTCATAACTTTTTGAACTTTTTTTTTCTTATATACTTGTTATTATTTATTTGGATCTGAAAGTGAGGCAAACACAGATTAACAACACTAAAAAAAATAAAAAATAATTTAATTATAAATTATTTTTTTTTTATATTTATTTTATCTCAAATTTGATATAATTTATTTAAGTAATTTAAAGTTTTTTTTTTTATTATAGTAATACAGTAATTTTTTATCGTTTAAATGTTGGTTATTTTTGTTTTTGTGTTTGTGGTTTCAAACTTATAATTTAAGGAAATCGTTTATTTCTGAATAAAGTGTATCTTCTTGTAATTAGTTTAAGTTATAAATGTTTATAAAAAATTCGCTGCAGGAATTTAAAGTTGTTCAAGATATTGTTGAATATTCGAAATTGTTTATGTATCTCATTTTTGTGAGTGATATTTGATGGAAGTTTTCGCCTAATTGGTACATTTTATGTGAACACCATGAGTACTGGTAACGCACTATTAATTAGTTGATTTTTATATGAAACAGAAATTAGTTTCTTCCCTTGTTTCTTCTGGAGCTACTGCATTTCACTTTAGGTCTATAAGACTTTCTGTTCGTCCATAATGATTTTATAGCAGGCAGTAAAACTAAGGTTTTCCTTCTGACAGATAGGCCACGAATTCAGTAAAAAAATTATTTTAATCATACGGAAAGTTTAATCGATCTGAGATGGCGTTTTATAACTCCAAGGCAGATTAAAGAAGAATCTGGTTTTTGGTAATATTTTTATATTAATTAATTTAGAAAATACATGCCTATTGGCCATAGCAGAACGTTGGTTTTACTTTGAACTTTGGAATACAGTACAGGAACCAAAAATTTATAGAAATATTTAGGACTCGCAATTATTGCGATTTATTTAGTTTTAGATTAAAATTTACATTTAAAATTAGATTTAGATTTAGATTGAAAATTAGATTTAGATTAAAATTTAGATTTCGTTTTAGATTTAAATTTAAATTTAAATTTAGATTTAGATTTTGAGCTAGTTGTAGATTTAGATTTAGATAGTGAGTTATTTGTAGATTTAGACTAAGATTTCGATTAAATTTTAGATTAAAATTTAGATTTAAAAGTAGATATAGATTAACATTTAGATTTAGAATTAGATTTAGATTTAAATTTAGATTTAGTTTAGGTTTAGATTTAAATTTACATTTAGATTGTGAGTTATTTGTAGATTTAGATTTAGATTTAGACTAAGATTTCGATTAAGTTGCGATTTTGTTTAAATTTAGATTTAAAAGTAGATTTAGATTAGATTTCGATTTCAATTTAGAATAGATTTCGATTTATATTTAGGTTAAGATTTAGATTTAGTTTAGATTTTGTTTAAATTTAGATTTAGATATAAATTTAGATTTAGATTGTGAGTTGGTTGTAGATTTAGACTAAGATTTAAATTTACATTTAAAATTAGATTTAGACTTAGATTGAAAATTAAATTTAGATTTAGATTTAGTTTTAGATTAAGATTTAAATTTAGATTTAGTTTAGATTTAGATTTAAATTTAGATTTAGATATAAATTTAGATTTAGATTTTGCGCTAGTTGTAGATTTAGATTTAGTTTTAGATTTAAATTTAGATTTAGATTGTGAGTTAGTCGTAACTTTAGATTTAGATTTAGACTAAGATTTCGATTAAGTTTTAGATTTAGATTTAAAAGTAGATTTAGATTTACATTTAGATTTAGAATTAGATTTAGATTAGATTTCGATTTAGATTTAGAATAAATTTCGATGATTTAGATTAAGATTTCAATGAAGATTTAGTTTTAGATTTAAATTTAAATTTAGATCTAGATATAAATTTAGATTAAAATTTACATTTAAAATTAGATTTAGATTTAGATTGAAAATTAGATTTAGATTAAAATTTAGATTTCGTTTTAGATTTAAATTTACATTTAGATTTAGATTAAGATTTAAATTTACATTTAGATATAAATTTAGATTTAGATTTTGAGCTAGTTGTAGATTTAAATTTAATTTTAGATTTAAATTTAGATTTAGATTGTGAGCTAGTTTTAGATTTAAATTTAGATTTAGACTAAGATTTCGATTAAATTTTAGATTAAAATTTAGATTTAAAAGTAGATTTACATTTACATTTAGATTTAGATTTAGCTTTAAATTTAGATTTAGATTTTTACTTAAATTTAGATTAAAATTTAGTTTTAAATGTAGATTTAGATTTAGACTTAAATTTAGATTCAGATTTATTTTTATTCAGATTTAATTTTGCCTTAGTTTTTATATTTCAATTTCGATTTAGAATTAGATTTAAATTTAGAGTTACAATTAGATTTAGATTAATATTTAAATTTAGATTTAGTTTAGATTTAGATTTAAATTTAGATTGTGAGATAGTTGTAGATTTAGATTTAGATTTAGACTAAAATTTCGATTAAGTTTTAGATTAAAATTTAGATTTAAAAGAAGATTTATATTTACCTTTAGATTTAGATTTATACTTAAATTTAGATTAAAATTTAGTTTTAAATGTAGATTTAGATTGAGACTTAAATTTAGATTCAGATTTATTTTTATTTAGATTTAATTTTGCCTTAGTTTTTAGATTTCGATTTCGACTTCGATTTTGATTTAGAATAGATTTCGATTTCGATTTAGATTTAGATTTAGATTAAGATTTACATTAAGATTTAGTTTTAGATTTAAATTTAAATTTACATTTACATTTAGATTAATATTTAAATTTAGATTTAGTTTAGATTTAGATTTAAATTTAGATTTCGATATAAATTTAGATTTAGATTGTGAGCTAGTTGTAGACTTAGATTTAAATTTAGTTTTAGATTTAAATTTAGATTTAGATTGTGAGCTAGTTGTAGATTTAGATTTAGATTTAGACTAAGATTTCGATTAAGTTTTAGATTAAAATTTAGATTTAAAAGTAGATTTAGATTTAGATTTTGAATTAGATTTAAATTAGATTTCGATTTTGATTTAGTTTTAGATTTAAATTTACATTTAGTTTTAGATTTAAATTTAAATTCACATTTAGATTTAGATTAATATTTAAATTTAGATTTACATAGCTTAGATTTAGATTTAAATTTAGATTTAGATAGAAGATTTAGATAGAAATTTAGATTTAGATTTAGATTTAGACTAAGATTTTGAATAGGTTTTAGATTAAAATTTAGATTTAGAAGTAGATTTAGATTTACATTTAGATTTAGATTTAGCTTTAAATTTAGATTAAAATTTAGTTTTAAATTTAGATTAAAATTTAGTTTTAATTGTAGATTTAGATTTAGATATAAATTTATATTTCGATTTTGATTTAGGTTTAGAATTCGATTTAGATCTCCATTTCGATTTCGATTTCGATTTAAATTTAGATTTCGAATTAGGTTTAATTTAGATTTAGATCTAGCCCAAGTAACAATTTTTCTCTTGATATGCTATAAGAGCTCCCTTAGAGCTACTTTATAAAGCCGCAAGCTCTAATATTTCCTTTAGAAGCGCTCCTAGAACTTTTATGAAGCTTAATTAAATCAAAAGTAGCGGCCTTAGAGCTACATCTTTGCTCGATAAGTATTGTTTTTGTCGCTTTTATAACGTACCTATGCTCTAGAAGGTAGTGTAACAACATCGACAGTAGAGGTGTAGCATTAAAAACTGTAAAGCCTCTAATACTCTTATTTGGGCATGACGATATAGAAGATCACATAATAGACCATCCCACCCAAAATATTTAAACAAAAGGAGACAAAAAATTAAATCAGGGGTATACAACCCGCATCAGCTTGGAACAGCATCTGTAGCGCTAGTCGTTACGACATTACGAGCGCACAGCTCTATACAATTTTAGATTTCGAAGCTAATCGCTTTAAAGGTGAATCATATAACATTATTTAAAAGCAAAATTCCTGGCAAATGAAAATAACATTTTTCTAAAATTGATTATTTGCTAAATATCAATATTTCTTTACTATTTGTGGTTTGAAAATACTGAAATATCTATGCAGTTTTATTTTTATGGTGAAAGCTAATAAAAATACCTTAGATTATAAATTGGCCACTCAAATAATGGCTCTACATTGTAAAAATTGGACCAAATGTAATAAAACTACATTTTAGCCTTGTTCGAAGTTTGTGTAGAACAAGTAGCGTTATATTTTAAACATTTTTCTATAGAACAGATATTAGCCGAATTACATAGGAAATCGATTCTTAAATACAGCAGTTCATTCTATAAAAAAATAAATTGAGCTTGCTGTCTTATGTTAAATTCTAAAGCCCAAGCTCTCAGTTCATCTCTAACAATTATTTCAGAGCTTCAGGCTCAAATTCTGTTATCTAATTATTGCTCAAATATTCAATAAATATCTAATTTGTATTGTGTTTGTTCTCGCTGTGGATTATCGCAGAAGGTATTTACACGTACGACTAAGTGAACAGCTTTGTTACGAATTGGATCAATTTCCAAAATGTTCAGTTGCACTCGCTCAATTTGTGATTTTTTTTTTCATTAAATACTCTTTGAAATTTACGTTTATTTTACTTAACTGGATATCTAAATGTACTGCCGGATTTATATTTTTTCCAAGAGTTAAAATTTGACATTTTTCTGTTTTTTGAGATATTTTTATTAAAATTAGTAAATGACAGCCTTCGACGCACGCTAGTAATAATTACTAAATTACTTTACAACTTTTGCTCCAAAGCCAAGGGCCAGTTAAATTTATTAACAATGAGTCGTATAGAAAAATAAAAATATTCAAGGTAAAGGAAAATTATATAAAATGCTATCAATTCCAAAACAGTTTTAATATGGCTCTAATTATGTTTGCTACATCACATATGAAGCAAATTAAAACCTAGGCATTCGTAATACACTTAGCTTTAAGATCTTACAGAGCTAAACAAATTAATAAACTGTGTTATAAAACAAAATAAATTTTCTTAAAGCTTTATTTTTTTCCGTTGCATCGTGCTGGTGTAATAAATACAGTTTTAAAACCTTAATAAAGCTAGATGTTGCTGTTAGCGTTTACTATTGTCGCTTGGGTATTTTTTTTCTATATTTCTACCATATAATACTTAAATAGGTAAAATTTAAATTTTATTTTCGACTAAATTTTTATCGCGATAAAATTAATTAATTTTAACCTCATTATTAATTAATTTGTATTATTAATGCAGGGTAAAAATTATAAATAAATAAATTACCCGCACATATCAAATTTTAAATGCAGTCAAAGTAGAAACAAAAAGTTAGAACTTTGGTGTTTTATTTTTAAAACTTCACAGAATTCCATCGCAACCCCTTGCGTTATTTTGTTTGTTGTCAAATTATTTTTTCAAGAATTTAGGATAGACATAGGATTTTTGGGTAAAAGTTTAAACCGCAACAAATATGTTACATATTACATATTACACACAAAATTTGTGGAGGATTAGGTTGGCTTTTTTTTTTATCGTCAGAAAAAGAAATGGTTTTTAGCAACATCTCTAACATAACTTAAATAAATTTCCAAATACTTTGTGTTGTGCTCTTAAAAAAAAAAAAGCTAAACAAAAAGGAAAATTTAAATTATGGAATTTCCAACAAACAAAATTTGTTATTTTTATAAATAAATGTACACGTACACATACAACGATGATGAGAGAATAAAATATGAAGAAAAGTCGAGCAAAAATAAAAGTAAAAATTAAGTTAAATAAAATAAACAAAATTCAATGAAAAATTCCTAAAAAAAATAAAAATTATAAAAATGTTAAAAAAATAAAATTTGGAAGGAATCTAAGCAACCCCCCTTTTATCTTAGTCAAATGTTCCTTCTTACAAAAAACAAAAAAAAAAACAAAAAGGATCACTTAGTTTTGTTTTTTCTTATTATACCAAATAAAAGGGAACACAAAATGGAAAAAGGTAAGAAAAAGTAGAATAACACCCCTGAAGCTCTTTGTTCATATATACTCGAATACACAACTTTATCGTTTTATTCGTTAATATTCCCGTGAATAAATTTGATTGTTTTAACTTTTATTCACTTTTCTGTACATATTTGGTCGCCTTTCGCCAAGGATTATTATCATCCAGGTCCCCCGAAGTTCAAATTTATCATCGCAACATCAACATATATACATAAAAAATGTTGATTTTCGTTGTGTGTAAAGCTAAAGTTAAATTTTCTGTTAAGTTTTCATCAAAAAAGTTTTGGCTGTTTTAATGTTTTATTTATTTGTTTGGCGTATGTTTTATGTATACAAAATATGTATGTAACAATAATTTCTTTTGTTTACTTGGTTTGTGGGGAGAAATATTTACAGACTTGTTTTGTCTTAATTGCAGCCGACTCAATAATAATGTAGCTAAGAAATCACCAACGAAATTGTATCATATTTGAAGCAAGCGCTTTCATGCTGAACTTTGTAACGATTCCTCCAAATATAAGCTTTCTAAATATTTAATTAACAAAATATTTTGACCTGTCGCAATATGAGCAGTTTTTGTAGTCTAACCTACACTTTATTTGGATTCAACAGTTGCTCCAATTAGGAAATATTTGCGAAGCATGTACTAGCGATGGTTTGGAATGATCAATATACAATTTTTTTTAATAATTTGTCATAATAAATATTTTTTTGTGATACATTGAACTTTAAAAATAGTAAATACGTTTATTTTATCATTTATTTATTTATTTCTCTCGGGAAACCTCATTAATCAAAATGTAGTTGGGTGGAGCTACTTACTTAACGTAGCGAACAAATAATAATAATCACCTCCTACATATTCCAGGTAGGTTATTTAGGTTTTAATCATTTCTCCTCCGCATAAAAATAAAAATAGAACCAAAAGTTAAATCCAAAAAATTGAGGGAGGCCCTACAATACAACTCGATCTTTAAACCATAAACATAACTTTTCAAGTAAAGATAAATTATATTTACCCTATAACCTTTTGTCGAGTGAAAATTTAAATTTTTTCCTCAAAGTTTAAACTGTTTTTTATTGGTTTTAGAGGTCTAAAAGGGCACAAAAAAATGTGAAGACGAAATTTAAGGTAAAAATAAATTCCCAAATTTTCTTCCAAACGAAAACAAAAAAACATAACCAAATATTATTATTAACTTTTGTGAACTATTTGGAAGGAATTTGTTACATGTGTACTCGTATATCTAATATAAAGCTAATTTCTTTTTAAACATTAACATTCTTCAACCTAAAAAGTTATTTTTGTGGTCTAGAAAATGTACCTACAACAAATTTAATTTCATTTTATTATTACAGTTTTTTTTTTTGGTACACAAAGAACTAAACCCACAACAATATTTTGCTCATCTAGCAAAATAATTCTTTACAAAAAAGAAAATATGTTGAGGATTAGCATTTATTTTGGTTTCATTAAAGTTTTGAGATGAGTGCATCTCCATATTCACGACTTGTTTTAAAAAACATGAAAAATGTTGTTCTGTATATAATTAAGTTAGTCAATCAAAAATGTTATAAAAATCAAATAAATTTGACTTAAGTTTAAAATTCATCTCGCAGATAAATTATCAAAAACAATCAACATCAATCTATGTCGACTCTCGGAAATAACAAAAACAAAAAATTTAATTTACTTTTTTTTTTGTTTCTATTAATTTCCGAAGTCACAGCTAAAAATAGAAAATTTTTCCTTTTTGTATAAATCAATATTCTTTATGATGTGAAAATTATTTGGAAACCAAATACAATAAAACAAAAAAAAAAACAAAAATTTAATATTTAAAAAAAAAAAAAAAGTTTAACTTTTTATTTTATTTTGTTTGGTTTATTTTTGAGGTTTTCAACAAATAAAATTTATTTATAAATTTAAAAAGCCAAAGTTAATTCGAAGTCATTAATTAAATGGAATATAATAAATTTTTAATTTGTGTTTTTTTTTTAGTTTAATAATTTTATTTTTAAAACTTAATTTGTTTTATTTTTTTTTTTAATTATGATCAATCATTTGAATAAATGGATTATTATTTATTTGGTGGTGGAATTTAAACTCGTGGTGGAATAAAATAATTAAATAACTTGAACATTTCATTTAGTTAGAGTTTTGCAGAAAATTTTGGATTAAAATTGCGTTTGGCTTTTACTATCTTATGCATATCGAAATTCGTAATGAGAATAGGTTACATATACGCTAAACCAACTAATTTCGTTTGTCAATAATAAATTAATATGGCATGTTGAAAAAGTGTAATAATAATAAACGCTTTCCGTTCAGAGTTTTCTTGTCATCGTATATCCTAAATCGTTCTATATCCAAAAGCGACTCCTTACCTTTTAGGGTTCGCTGTCCTACTCATTCTGAATCAGCGCCAGGGAATACGTTGTCTTTTAATGATGTTCTTGTCGTGTTAAGGACCAGGTGTTTTATGCTAAATCTTACTTTGAATATCATCAGTCATCTTACTTAAATCGGTACTAATCCAACAGGTTTCAAAACTCATTCCCATGCACGGCAACGGACCTGATATCATCCACTGCTCTAACCAGAGATCAAATATTTTATTTTCGACTGATTGTTTTGAAAGATAAGGAGATCCTCTAAATTTGCTAATTACACGAATTTGCGGTCTCAAAGCTGGTGTGGTATCACTTAATCCATCAAATCGGTACATGGTTGAGTAACGTGCATTACCCAACCCCAGCAGTATAATGCAGAACTGATAGAGGATTTTAAAATTTCTTTTATTTTAATTTTTGTTTTTATATTTATTTTGATTATTGTCGCTTCCAAATAAGAGTATTACATCTGCAAATCACTAAATTTTTTGGAGGAGCGTGTCAAGTTTTTTATGTTAAATTTGGCCCAATTTTTTTAAATAAAATTCTTGCCACACTTTTTGGGAAGGACTTTATTTTAAAAAAAATTATGTCAAAATTAGCATTAACAATTTTAAGGGGTCTCAAAAAATATTAGTGATTTGCAGATGTAATACTCTTAAATGGAAGCGACGCGGGCGATTTCTATTTTGATTTTCATTTTGACTTTTTATTTATTTGACGTTTATTTCTATTTCTATTTTGATTTTGATATTTTTGTTTTATTTTGATTATAATTTTTATTGTTATTTTTAGTGTTACTTTAATTTTTATTTAAATTTTTTTTGTATTTATTTTTATTAATTTTCATTTTAATTTTAATTTAAGTTTTATTTTTAGTTTTTTATTTTAATTTTAATTTTAATTTTTACTTTAATTTATATTTTTATTTTTTATTCATTTTTATTTTTAGTTATTTATTTGTCATGTTTAATTTTATTTTTATTTTTATATTTAATTTTATATTTGATTTACATCGAAAAAGAACAAAATTTATCTCAAAATTTATTAAATATCCAGGAAGTTTCAAAATATTTGTTAAATTATTACGACAACATTTTGTAGATTTTCTTAAAAAAATTTTTGTCACTGAAATTGTATAACTTTAAATTTTTTCGGTTAAACTGAGTAATTCGTAAATTTTAATTTAAACTCTAGTTACATTAGGAAAACATTCGTTATTAAAAAATAAAAATTTTCTTTCAAATTGTGTAGTAAAAATTTTGCCCCTGAGAATGACGGAATGTACCGTCGAAACGTCGGGTTTTTATTAAATAATTAATAAAAAATAAAATATTAAGTTAAAATCCAAAGAAAATTATTTTATTATAACAAAAAAAGCTTAAAAAAGTGAATTAAATTTATTTTTATGTTTATTTTTTTTCTATTTTGATTTTGATATTGATTTTTTTTTATTTTAATTTTAACTTTCATTTTAATTTTTGTTTTTATTTTTATTTTTATTCTTAATTTTAATTATTGTTGTAATTTTTCTATTTTATTTGTATTTTTTTTATTTTATTTATTTTTTATTTTATTTATATTTTTTTTATTTTATTTTAATTATTATTTATATTTTTAATTTTATTTTTGCTTTTATTCTTATTTTTATTATTTTTTTTATGTTTAATTATAATTTTTATTTTCATTTTTGTTCTTTTTTTTTAATTTTTAATCTTAATTTTTAATTTTATTTTTATTTTTATTTTATTTTTTTAATTTTTTTTTAATTTTTATTTTCGTTTTTAATTATATTTTTTATTATTTTGTTTTTAATTATATTTTATTATTGTGGTTATTTTTATTTTAAATTTTTTCCTGTTATTTTTTTTATTTTATTTTAGTTTTCATTTTTATTAAAGTTAAATTTATAATACATATTATATTAAATCTTAATTTTTATTTTAATTTATATTATTATTTTTAATTTTAATTTTATTTTTATTTTTATTATGTTTAAGAATAAAAATAAAATCAAAAATTACAATAAAAGTAAAAATTAAAATAAAAATTAAATCAGCTGGGTCATTTTACTTACGTAAAGGCATGCGATTAGTCTCTTGGACTCATATGTAATTTTTAAAGAAAAATGAAAATATCTACTACATTTAAAAAAAAATGCATGTACAGATTACAATAACAAAAATAAAAATTCAGTTTGACAGTTACATAGTTCCATAGTACATCTGCCCAAGCGCTGAAGGAGAAATGCTTCACTTGAACTTTTAATATCTTCAAAACCAAATAATCGTCACAAAATATTTCTACAAAAAATAGTACCGGATGTTTGGCCAAACATACAAGGGCCAAGTAAATGCCTCCTGTGTATTGCATAACTTATTTGTTTATTTCTACTTGGTATAACCAATTTCTATTCTAAGTTTACAAGAAACATTTTACTAATCGTCATTTATCGTTTTGCTAATTGGCTTGCTGTAGCAATATAATTGCATTGCGATTACACTACCATCTATACTTTATAAAGTATTAATTAATTAGTAAAATTTTCTGGATCTTCTTAAATTCTTCAGAAGCTTTAAATTCTCAAATTTCTACAAAAGCTTAAAAAACACCAAATTCTAGGAATTCTCAGATTTCTATAAATTCTTCATAAGGTACTTCAGGTTATGCAAATTCGGAAAAACCTATAAATTATTAGAGTTTCAAGACAGACGCGTAGAGACTTCATTTCAGCAGATACTATGATCACTGAGCAAAACTGCGTTTTAAGGAAACCTTATTGGGCAATAACCAATATGTTTAAATATACAAATTTAAACAATGTTCGTTCTTAAAAATTTTCAGATTTTTCAAATTCTTGAAAAATTTCATATTTTTAAATATTTTAAATTATTAAAGTTTCTAAGATTTTTCAAATTAATGCCATCGTATAAAATCCTTGCGACCTTAAAATTCAGTTGTTTAATAGATTCAGATTTACGAAATTCTGAAAAAACTTGAGATCCTTTAAAAACTACAATTTTTTTTTTAATTATTCAGACTCTAAAGGTTCAATTTCCTGCAGTTCTACAAATTATTGAAAATTTTTCAAAAATTTCAAATTCATCAAATTCTAAAAAATTGTTAGATCCAAAAAATACTTTAATTATTTCATATTTTCGATTTTCCTTGCATTCGTAATATTTTTCGAAAGCTTCAGATTCTTCAAATTCTATAAATTCTTCAATTTAAACATCTTCAAAAGCTTGATGTTCTTAAAACTCTTAAAGGTTCCATTTTTTTAAATGTGGTTTCAGATTCTTAAAATTCTCAATTTTTTCAAATGAATCAGATTTTAAAGATTCTTGAAAAGTTACAAATGCTTCAAATTCAATTTTCATAATTTTTTGATTTTAAATTTTTGGTTGCTCAAAATCTTCAAATTTCTTAAATTCTTCAAAAGCTTTACATTTTAAACATTATAGGTACTAAATTTTCAAACTCTACAAATTTTTACTAAGGTTCAGGTTTTCCAAGTTCGAAAAAATCTACACAGTTTTAAGGTTGTCATCTTTAACTAATCAAATGTTAAAACTTTGCATCCTTCAAAAATTTCAGATTTGTCTGATTCTTCAAATGTTTCATAATATTATGAAATTTTTTAAACCATTAATGTTTTATGATTCTTTAAATTCTTGCCACCCTGCAATATCTTTACAATTTAAAAATTCATTTCTTCAAAAAATGGAAAATCCTAAAAAATTGCATTGTTTTAAATCCTTCAGATACTTCAAAAATGCGTCCGTTTTTGAACATTCTACAAAACCAACAAATTGTTGAAATTCTACATATTAAGAATCTTTAGATTTATAAAATTCTTACAACTTGTCTAATAATACACAGAGTCTTCATTCTATCTAATACCAGCTGGAGCAGCAGCCGCACATGCAGCCGCTCAAGCCCATTCACAACCGCAATTGCCACAACCTGCCTCACATCAATAATCAGCCGCCGCAGCTGCACTCGCAACGCGTAGCAGCTAGAAATTCATATAAAGGTTATAGTCTAACAAATGTTGATATGTCAAGTTTCCAGGGTGTTGATTGGGGTAGTATGTATGGTATGGGGATGTATGTCTAAATAATTTTATTTCTTGACTTTATTTTAATTACACTACTAATACTACTACTACTACTACTACTACTACTATTTTATTACTATTATGATTATTTAATTCATTAGTTTTTTTGTGTTATATATTTCTGTTTTTAATTAACAAGAAATTCCAAATTATTAATCGTTACATTCATCTTAAAGTTCGTCAAAAATTTCAGATTATCAAAATCTTTACATCTTGAAATCTTAGAAATTTTCTGTTTTTTTTTCAAAATAAACTACTAAACTACAAATTTATAAGTTATTTACATCCTTCAAAAGTTTCTTTACATTCTACAAAACTTTAAATTTCTACTTAGTTCCAGTGGTCTTAATTCTAATAATAATTTCGGTATTTTACATGGTTTTAGAATAATCAAAAATCGTTTATTAATTTTTAGTTTATTAAATTCTTGAAATTATTGGCGTTCTACAAAATGTCTAAAATTTTATAATTCAATTGTTCAAAAGTTTTAGATTCATAAAATTCTAGAAATATTTCAAATTTTGTAAAAGCTGCTATGTAGTTGTTTTGATTGTTCAGATTAACCTAAAGTTCCAGATTTTTATTAAAATTTAAAAAAATTTCAGATGTTTCAAAAGCTTCAGATTCATCAAATTTTTTGTAAGCTTCAAATCATACAAAATTTTAAAATTATTTAAGTTTATACATAGGTTTCAAATCTTTGTTTTTTTAGATTCTTAAAAATTTCCGAATTCCTAATGAGGAGTCTCTACAAGAGTTCAAATTTTTAAATTTATTAAAAATTTTCAGAAGACTTGGTTAAAATTTGTGAAAATTTATAAATTTTAAAGTGCTTCAATTTCTTCATATCTTCAAAAGTTTATTAGTTTTAAAATTATTGCCAATCTACGATAAAAATTTAATTTTAAAAATTTTCTGATTCTTTAGAAATTTTAAATTCTTCAAATTATTCCATTTCTGTTCAGTTCTTTTAAATTTATAAATTTCAATTTCTTCATATCCCGATTCTTTTGTATCATTAAATTTTTCAAATGCTTCGGATTGTCGAAAAATTTCAGCAGCTTTAAAATACTTACATTAATTATTAAATTTTAAATATTCCAATGTTCTTCAAAAACTTCCCAAAAGCTTCGTGTTCTTCAAATTCATAAAACTAGTGAAATGATTAAAAATTTAATGATTTTCCAAATTCATCCCATTCTACAAATTCTTTACAATTTTTCAAAAATTTTAAGTTTCGATTCTTAAATTTAATTTACTTCTCAACATTCTACACCTTCTAAATAATGCCTCGACTCCTCTGAATATATTTAAATATTCAAATTTCTTCTAATTTATCAGAATCGAATAAAAAAAGTGAAATCCTATATTCAGCACTACATATCTGTGTCAACTCGAAACTACTAAAGCTTTTCGAATATGACGTTACAAGGACTATTGTATTGTAGAATATGGAGTACACCGCTATTTTTCTATGTTTCTGTGAATACTCTCATTTTCAAAATAACGAATTCCTCGGATTGGTTGTTGAACTATTGCAAATCTAATAAATTTTCATTTCATATTTATCAAGTTTAAGTGGAAATTAGTGCCGGAAAGAAATCTTTCTCGAAATTGCTACATCCGCACATCAATAGTAAGTAAATTTCTTAACTACTTCTGGCTACGGTCTCAAAAACCCTGCTTTTCCAAATGTGATGAACCCGAAAACCCGGGTTTTTTATTTAAAACCGGGATTTATATTTCAAAATAAATTCTATTCAAAATTAGGGTTTGCAAAAACCTTGGTTTTCAGGTTTGAAAATTCTAAAATCCACGTACCCGGGTAAAACCTGGGTTTTTGTAAACCTTACTTTTGACTGATCATTCTTCTGAATCAGTATATAATCAAAATGCATAGAATGATAGAAATATATCTTTGTGTTGAATTTTCATTTACCAATAATCGGTAAAAGGACTAAAATTCTTCATAGCACTGTTCTTTAAAATTCTGAACTATTCTCTTTCGAATTATTGATCAATTAAAATGTTAGTTCCTCCATTTATATTGAAATTACCTATTGAGTCCAAGAGACTCAACGCATGCTTTTATGTTCATTTTTTTGAAAATGGACCGGTTAGGCCTTCATTCGGTACGATTAGGAAAATATTAATAGGTGATTCTAGATCTTAAATAATAAGTATTGGAATACACAAAGCTCAATTTTCTTAAAAATTTATTTTTCGGGTATTTTTTAGCTAATAAACTTAAAATGAGCCTACGAGACTCAACCTATGCTGATTAGGGTTAAACACATAAAATTACATTAAAAATAATATTAAAATTAAAATAAAATTAAAAACAAATAAAAATTAATGTTAAACATAAAAATAATACTAAAAATAAAAGTAAAAATGAAAATAAAATTAGAAATAAAATAAAAATTAAAATAAAATAAAAAAATTAAAATTAAAATTAAACATAAAATTAATAATAAAAATTAAAATTTTTAATACAAATAAAAATAAAAGTAAAAATTTAAGGAAAAATAGAAATAAAAAAAAAATGAAAATGAAATCAAAAAAGAAAAAAAAATTACGATAAAAATAAAATAACAATAAACTTAATAAAAAGATAAAAGAAATAAAAATTAAAATTAAAATAAAAATTCAAATTAAAGATTATAACACAAATAAAAATAAAAATAAAATTATAGTTCAAAATTAAAATTAAAATAAAATAAAAAATAAATTAAAAATAAAAATTAAACATAAAAATAATAATAAAAATGAAAGTAAAAATACAAATAAAATTTAAAATAAAATAAAATAAATAAAAAAAAATAAAATTAAAATTTAAATAAAATTAAAAACTAACATTAAAAATAAAAATAAAAATAAAAATGAAAATGAAAATTAAAATAAAAATTTAAATTAAAAACAAAAATTAAAATTAAACATAAAAATAATAATAAAAATAAACATAAAATTTAATATAATAATATAAATTAAAATAAAATTAAAAATTAAAATTAACCTAAAATAAAATATAAAAAAAAAAATAAAAAATAAAAAAAATAAAATAAAAATTAAACATAAAAATATCATAATAAAAATAAAAATCAAATTAAAATTAAAAATAATAATATAAGTATGTAAATCAAAATGAAAATAAAAACAAAAAATAAAAATTAAAATAATACATAATTAAAATTAAAATTTAAAATAGTATTATTTGTAAATTAAAATGAAAATAAAATTACAAATTCAAATTTAAAATAATATAATAATTAAAATAAAAATATGATTAAAAATAAAATTTAAAAATAATAAAATACAAATAATAAAAAGAGTAAAAATATAATTAAAACAAAAAAAAAAAAAATTAAAATTAAAATTAAATATGATAATATAAATTAAAATACAAATAAAAATCAAAGTAAAACTAAAAATAAAATTAAAAATATAAATCAAAATAAAAATTGATTGATTTAGTGTGTATGACCAAGCCTAAGGTAAGTTTCCCGGATACGTCCACCATACACCCTTTTACTTCTGATCGTAAATGTTCAATTTCATCATAATGGTGAAGGAAAATTTATATGTATAATACAAATCAGAATTTACACAACAAGACCGAAGGAAAGGAAATGTATGTTAGCATTAAAGACTCGATTCCAGACACCTAAGTAGTCGATAGTTAGTAAATTTGTTAGAATTTTATTTTTTGACACTATTATCAAAAATTCTAGCTGCTTTCATATGGAATCCACGGAATAGAAATAGGAATTATCAAGTATAATTTCCTTTGTTTTACACTATTCACCTTTTAATCGGGCTTTGGTGAGGTGTATCATCCATTTTTTTAAACATTTTTAGGTTGAATATTATAAGCAAGTACAATTAGGATTAATATAAGAACTTGGAACGTTAACTGAACTGCAGTTAATTTTTTCACACGAGCCATTTGATTCTCGAGCAATGGATTTTTTTAATTTGTTGGTCGTATTTGTTGAACTGTTTTCGGAAGTGAACTGTTTTCGGAGGTGAATAGGTTACCGTGTAATATGGAAATTTCTGAAATTACCTAAAGTACTCTACTAGTAAAGTATTTTCTATGACCAACTCTGATATTTAGGTAGGGGTCTCCAAATTTAAGAAATGGTTGGTAAAGAATTTGTATATGACAAAATAAAATATTTGTGACTTAATCTTTATATTTCGAATTAATTTTATTAAACGTTTAAGTTACACTTGCCAGATCAAAAACTATGTGGTAAAAAAATGAAGCAGGCATATTTGTTAAAAAGTAAATGGTTGGCTTGACAGCGATCGAGCATGAAGGTTTAGTTTTAGCTCTCTATTTTCTCTCTGTCTTTGCCTTCTCTCTCTGTTCGCAAGACCACAACTAGGCAGAAATTCTAGAAACTATTGGTGATACCTATATCCTTTTTAAAAATCGTCTGCCACTAAATTTCAGATATCACCCCTTCATAGAAATAGCTGGATTAGTCTTCAAGCTTGATTAATTTTATTATGGTATAGGTATTTGTCGTACTAGGTTTGATTATTTAACCTTAAAAAATTTAACCGCTTTGATTGGTATGAGGCACGTTCGTACCAATAGCACATACATACATATTTAATATAGGTTATACCATAATTATGTTAAATAAATATTTAACACAATTGTATCCAAATTAATTTGATTATTGAAAAACCAATCCATTCACCATAAATAGTCAAAAACCTGCATTTATAATTACAACAATTTAACTCTTCAATTACTCAGTTTATGTGCGTGCGGTCAACAGTAATTGAAAAATAATTAAAATTAATTTCGAAAAAAAAAAAAATTGGATTTAGCCAAAATTCGGGATCGAAAACTGTTACACAATCAAATAATAATTTTGTTTTGCGTGCCCCCTCAATAAATTTATTAATTTTATAAAACTAGAGTTTTCTGGTCAGATACCTACCTAACTACTATTATACAAAGTCTAAAAAAAAAAATGTTTCAATTAAATTTATTTTCGTTACACAGCGAAGTCCATAAAATTAAAACTGGATACAAAATATTTTATAATTATGTATACTTAATTTCCATTTGTTTTTTAATTTATTTATAAAAAAACCAAAATAATTTAATAATTAGTTTTTTTTTTTGTTTTTGCAAACAATATACATAGTTTTTGTGATTTTAAATTGAAATTAAAATAAAAAATTATGAAAATGCATAATTTTTTTTGTTTTCATAATTTTAATTTTAGTTATGTAATGCTATTAAAATATTTATAATGATTTTTATATTTTTGTTGAATACGCGAGATTATTATTTTAATTAAATATTTAATTTTTATTTTTATGTTACTAATGTAATTGTTGTTGGTTAAATATTTGTGTATAGTATGTATATACCTATACACATAAATAAATTAAATAAATATGTACACGGTACTAGTAAAAGTTAATTAGATTAAAATGCTGTTTGAACTCACATTAATTCAATTATTAAATTTTTATTGTTGATTTAACAAATTTAAAAAACAAAAAAAATATTTTAATTGGTTCACGATTTTTTTTTTTTGAATATTTGTCAATTTTATGAAACATAATGTTTCACGTTTAAATTTATAGAGGAGTAATGCCATTTCGAGGAGCTCTAATTTTTTAAGTATTATTTTAATTTGAAGCAAATTAGTCTAACAACATCATAAGTAAGAATTTGTAAATTTTGTTGAAATGAATTGATGAACGTAAAAACATATTGCTCATACACAAAACCGCAAACAAGCCACTGCCATAACATTTCACCGCACTAAAATTTTATCTTTCCGAAATTATTTGTCGACGGCACCACCACACACACACACATACAAAACAAGGCAAACATTTAATCCTATTTCGGGAATTACTTTGTTTTGATTAAATCAACCAAATTAAAAAAGCTTAAGGAGAAAAGCTGTATGGTTCAATAAAAAATATAAACGGCAAATACAAAGAACACTAGGGCGAGAGGGAAAAATACTAAAATCAATTCAATTCAATAATCAAATATTATAATGCATATAACTATATAGTTTGGTTGAGCTTTTCTTTTATGTTTCCCTTGATTTGGGTCTTTATCACGATAAACTTTATTTACTTTTTGTTTTCCGTCTATATTATGTGTATTATATCCGTATAAATTCATTGTTTGTGTGTATTTAGCGGAAAAGAGCGGACGACCATGAGTAGTATACAAGAATTTTTCTTTTGGCAACAATTTTTCTTTTTACCATTTTAAATATCCCACAGGTGCGTTTAACGACAATATACTATACAATTTTTTAAGGTGTTATTATCAACATTATCATCATTTTCCACCAAGTCTTAACTTTTCTCGTTTCGTTTCTTCACGACATTTTTTATTTTTATTTTTTTTTTGGTTACTCTTATAACTTGGGCACCTTGTTAATAATATCCGTACAATACAAAACCAAATAGAGAGCGAGAGTTTCTTTGTTTCCGTTACGCTTAAGAATTTCTTTATTTTCATTGATATGCAAAAGGAAATAATTTTCTTTTATTTCGTCAACGCAAGCAAACCAGAATTAAGAAAGAAAAACTGAAAAGCTTAGTAAGTAGAAAAGGTATAAATGTATACATAGCGAGAGTACATAATAGAAAAACTTTTCACTTAGAAATAATCAAAAAACATAAAAAGGAACGAAAATGCGAGAAAGTAAATTTTCTTGAGTGATATTCGCTCGTTCGTATCTTTGTTGGTGGTGCTGATAAAAGTTTCGTTGTATAGTTCTTTGGTGAACATTAATAATATTTACTATTTGTGTTGTTTATAAATATTTACGTTCTTAATACTTTCTTGTGTTATTTAACATTGTGTAAATACTTGAAACGAAATCGAAAACATAATTTGAATGGCATAATAGTTACTAGTGGTGAGACTAGAATGAGAAATTTTTGTATTGTTGAAATTCAAATTTTTGCTTGGATAAACTACAGATAAACTACTTTTGGAAATTCACCTTACTATAAAATCAGCAAATCCTTAGCCAAAAAAATCCAGAATCTGCAATTGGGCTCAGATTGCTGTTCTTAATACCTCTAAAGATTGGTTTTGGTGTCTGTAATTATTGTGACAATGCACAATGTAATTATTGTGACAATGTGTCCATGCAAACAATTAAAAATACAATAACAACTTAAAACAAAATTGAAAATTAAAATAGAATAATAAAACTAAAAATTAAAATCAAATAAAAATAAAATTAAAAAATTAAAAACAAAACTTTGAATTAAATTTAATTTTTATTTAATTTTTTTTTATTTAATTTTTATTTTTATGCTTAATTTTAAATTTTATTTATGACGGGGCGACTAGACAAGAGAGAAGGGACGCCACAATTTCAACAACGATGTCAAGCAATATTTACTATGGTTAGTCCGCTTGCGAACATGATGATGGAACGAAAATCTCGCCCCTCTCACCGCTCAACCACCGATGGGAAAAATAGTGGAGACACAATTAATTAATTAAATTAAGGCTGTTCAGATATTGTGGTTACAACAGGGGGCGCTGTATTAGAAAAAATTGTGTTGTCTTGTGACTAACAATATCACCCAGGATAAACCGAAAAAAAGTCTGAAAGAACTCCTTCTACTTCAGGATTACAATGATTCTACGAATAAACAGCACTTCCCTTCATTCCCATACTTTTTTCGGTAATTTCGCAACAGAGTAACTTGACGGCCAAAAATTGTTTAGTAATTTTTGACAAAGAATTGAGGAAAAATTAATTCCATCAAGCTCTCCCGCTGTAAATATACCATAATGTTTACTGACGACAATTTTCGAGTATGCGTTATTAAACTGTGTATCTAATTAATGTATAACGACACAATAAGAAACATATGGAAACACATTTAAGCCTTTTAAACTTAAATTTCACAAACCGAGAGCTCAGCGGGGCGAAAAATCACAACCTTTGAAACGCAAGAAACCTCGTCCTTTTGTGGTAACCAATTTACTTTTTGATGAATTTTTAAATTTCAATTATCGCAAGGCAAAATTTGTAATAAAAAAAAATCAAGCCAATGATACAAAATTTAAATTTAACGACGAAATTTGGTTTCAATAATGGAAATATGAATAAACAAAAAAATGTTAGTGTTTGTTACTAAAGCAGGAAAGAGAGAAGCAAAATGCTAACGCTTTTCTGTCATACAAGTAGAGAATCCTAATTTCGATTGAAAAGAAAATTTGAAGCATGTACAAGACACATGGAATAAATATACAAGGTATGTTCCAACCAATCGACATATCGCCATTTTCCTTATAGTGACGCCACTTTGAGTTACATATAATATATTTCGTAACGTTGACTTTGTTTGGTTGGGATTTGTGTTTTTTTTCTATCGTGTGCAATCATTGAAACTTATTTCCATTTCCAAAACCTAAAAATATTCTTATAAACCTAAACCAATTCGCAAAAAAAAATATTCAAATTGACTCTGAGTGACGTCAAACTCATACCTTGTAATATTTATATCATGGACTAGACATGAGTTTGAATTCTCGGGTAAATAAATTTAATTACTACGGTAAAAGTCGAATTTTAACGACCATGTTCATGTTGTTGTAAAATAGGTACACCTTTTTTTGTTCTTTTTTCGTCTACTCTGTTCGTACAATAAAACAAAACTAATAATCTACACATAACAGATTTACAGTTTTTATTCCATTTATCTTTTTTTTGTGAAATCGTTTTACAGTGTTTTTATGTGTTGTGGTGTAGTGTGTGTTATGATTAATTGGTTTAATTAAAATAAATCAATTATTAATAACTTGTTTAGTGTTTTAGAAGTAAAAATATAAATTCATTTGCCATTTAACGTGAGACAGGATTCTCTTGTTAAAATTTACATAATAAAGGAACCATTCATGTATCATTAGCCAGGTAATCTTACGCCATGGTGTAGTGATCATTTTTATATTTTTTTTTGTTGATATTTTAGTTAATGGCACTTTGGAACATTGAGTGCTTTGTCCACTTACTATGGTAGACATTTGAGAACCAGCCGTATGTTGAGATTTGTGCTATAGCCCCATATATGTATGTGTATAGCCGAAAATGAATATTTTTTAATAATTGAGTGTGTATAAATATTTATTATTATATTGTTAAATAATCTCATTTGTGTTTTGGATGAGTTGCTTATTTCTCTGTTATTCATAGTAAGAATTTCCGTTGGTTTACTTAAATAAACACATGTCAATGCGGTCGTATTTGTATGCATAGTTTTCGTTTACTGGGTATCGGAATCGAGCGTGATCGCTTTGTTATTGTTTTTTCCAGCAAGTGAAACGTATTTGGGCATGGATTGAGAACAATTTTATTAGCTGAAATGTGTTGATACAATTTATATTTTATATTTAATCGTCCAACAGCCGAAGTTTTCAAAATTCAAATATTATATGTTGTTCATAACATTTTTCTTTGGGGCAAGGTTAATATAATTTAGGATTCCTAAACCAAATGGAATCTGAATTTAAATGTATTTATTTCCTCTAATGGAACAAATTATGGGCTTAAATTTGAATTCAGTTTTTTAGCCAAATCATAAATTTTATGCTAATTGTTTTTTCATATTGGTACAAATAGGACAAGTTGTTGATTTATACTCGAGTTATTTAATTTAATTGAGAGCGGTATTTCAATTCAAGACTAGATGACACGGCTCATAGCAAGATTAGAAATAGATTAGTAAATATGTTGATGAATATCAAAACAAATAATTATTTGTGTAAAAGATTTGTGAGTATTGAATAAATCCAACATATTGGAGGGGATCAAAATGTAAAGCAATTTTTGAATGAGTAACCCAAATTGTATGTGTTGAAAGCTGACAGCGGTAACATAACGATACTTACAAAAATTGAATATTAAGAAAAAATTGAGCTACTCTTTTCAGAAAACAACACTTACATTGAATTTCGAAAAGTTGGTATTTCTACAAATAAATGTAATAATTGGCTCTTGGGAACGTTTAGGAAAAATTGAGAAAAATTTGGCAAATTTTTATGGTAAAAATTATCATGGTACGAACCCACGAAAGTATGGTCTGCTAAAAGTGCACAAAATTGGTATTCCCTTGAAACTAATTGGTTCCACTTTATACAATTTATTCAAATTTTTAAAAAGATTTTTAAAATAAAATTAAAAACGTTTCTCTACCAATAAATCATGTATTAGTATCGTTAGATGTGGTCTCGCTGTTCACAAATGTTGATTCATCTTTAGTAATATTTTTGGTTAAAATTAGAAGCGTTTAAATTTGTATTAGACCATACTGAATTTAGTTTTGGGGGATGTTTTAGACAAGTGTCTGGTTCACCGATGGGTTCGCTAGTTAATCAAATAGTGACAAACTTATTAATGGAACACGTTGAAACCGAAGTGTTAAAAATATCTTCCGTCAAACCTATCTTCTTTTATCGGTATGTTAATGATATTATTGCGGCGAAATATTTTGAATATTTTGTAAAATCGCAAATTTTTCTTTTCGATCCCGTATGTTACAATTCTTTTCAAAAAAATTAAAATTCTTTTACAAAATTATGATGTACAACTTGTTGGTAGAGCATTTCAATATTTGGACATGGTTTTATTCACTAAATTCAAAGACAAAATTCCCATAGAGTTTTTTTTTTATTTTATTTTAGAATTAGATTATAAATATAATTAATAAATTTCTTAACGCTAAATTTCGTTCCATACAATTTTACAATTTATTTTGCTTTTATTATAAGGAAGTTCAGCATTTTAATGTTTTACAAATCAGTTGCTCGAACCTATAAAGGCATTACAACACAACTTTACAATTTTAAGATTTAAGCTACTTATAATTTCATACTTTTATATAACTAATAATTCATTAAAAAATTGATTTAACTTTCATGCCTATCTAATTATAAATAAGAAAATTTGAAATACATTGAACAAACTAATTAAACTAATAATTATTTTACACATTTTAAATTTAGCAATCTACGAGCACTTGTTAAATTTAATAAACATTGTTATTAGTAAATTGGCAACATCAGCTTTAATTACATTTAAGATTTAATTATTTTATTTCTAAATCCTTTCGAATCGGTTAAGCATTTAATTTCTTGTGGAAGATTATTATATAACCCGTTCTTTATATTAGTCATGAACTTTTGTCAATTATAAGTTATCGATCAATTAAAAAGTGCAGAGAAACAAATTATTTAAAAAGTTGCTCAGTTGCAAATCTGATTGGAGCTTTAATTATACATTTTAGTACTCTCTTCTTTAAAATCTGTAGTTCTGCCACCTTATACTCTACACAACCACTCCAAACCGGGTTGAGATAAATTAACCGCGATTGAATGTACGCAAAGTACAACAGAACGATTAGCTTCGAAGACATCTACTATTGAATATCGATTGTCAAACAGTATGTATGTACTTGGTTTTGTCATGATTTAACGTTAAATGATTAACATCAAACTAATTTTCGAAAAATTGCAAATCACATTGCATCTGAGACCACACTATATCTAGAGATGGTGCAGCATACATAATTAAACAATCATCTGCATATAATTAGATTTTCCCCTGTAACTTAGTAAAAGTTATATCGTAAATAAATAGATTGAATAAAGTGGGACCCAAGATGGAACCCTGAGGTATCCACCCCCAAATTCAATACGCTTACAGAACTAACATTGACATTAATTTTTACAAGTTGCTTTCTGGAAGATAAATAACTTTTGAATAGCTGCCTTTGAGCCGGAATAAAATGCAGTTTGTTTTGCTTAATCATCAATATCAAACGCTTCTCGCAAGTTAAGGAAAAGACATACACAAGAAAACCGTTGGTCAATGTTTTTACAGAGGAAATTTATAAAATTCATGCACGCCACAGTAGTATTAGAATTTGAAGTGAAACCAAATTGATGTTTACTAATAAATTTGTTTAATTCTAGAAACCTTCCAACTTGGGATAGGTGCATAATTCGATAAATCAGTTACAATCTGGATAAATTCCAGTGGTAAATGCATGCTAGATGTATGTCGCAAGCAGTGGGCTTATATAATTAATAACGTACATTGGTACTTTCATTGAAATATTATCTACTCCAGTTGCCGCATTAAGATTAAGACTTAAAACCGTATTTTTTACTTCTACCTCATCTGTGGGATACAGCTGCAACGCATAGGTAATTCTCTAGTCCAAATACATAAAATCATTAGCATTTGGTGATGCAAACTGACTACTAATTTCAATTAGAACATTTTCAAAATAATTGTTAAATTGATCAGAAATCTCTTGGCTACTGGTGATTAGTTGATCAATATATGGAAGTTATTCTTCAATTACTGTCACCAGCCTTATTGAAAATAACTTCATTAAAATATTTCCACAGCTCTTTAGGTTTGGCGATATTTTTCCTTACAAAAGTAAAACCACTTTCTCTCTTGGCTTTCTTTATATTAGTTTAGTACTCTATACAAAAATTGTTCTTGTCTATGACGCATTTTGGCTTCTAGTAGTATGCTCTCGACTAACCTTATTTAGAAATACATGCCCATACGAATTTACTAACTGTTCATAACGTAATACGATGTCCTGGTCATCTAATAAATTAATATTTGAAATCCCCTATAAAAATATTTTGACATTGTTGCTTTAAATATTTATCAAGCATATCGAAAAATTTAGAAACAGAATTTATTTGAGACCGGTATATTAATATTTATGTCACTTAGTTTGATTCCCACTGCTTAACAGAAATTGACAAAGATTGCCGTTCGTACAAGTTTTCATTGAATGATGGGAAATGTTTCTTTTAATTCGATAAAATGTCTAGTTTTCGAAATAGTCTCGCTTAATTCAGAAACGGGATTCGTTTAATCCGAAAACCATATAAGTCAGGTTCGATTTGGAAAGATAATACTCACAATCATAAATTATTTTGACAAAAAGTATTGAGGGCACGGATTTCCAAATTTATCTAAAGCTAAAATCGGGCAAGATGTTAATTTAACTGCGCATTATAGCTTAACCATCGTAAGGTTTCTTTCCTGATTCAGAGCAGCACAATAACAGAGAGCCCAACGGGATTATTTGCATAAATCTGGTACGTTCTTTCATTCTATAATATTGTTAATTTGCTGCTCGTTATGCCCTTGCCCGCCAAGATCACGCACTGACAATTAGACAATATTAATCAATTCACTATTAACAAAAACAGAATTTCGCTACACACTTGTGGCGGAAATTAAATGTTTTTATAATAAACTGTATAATCCAAGCACTCTCAATAAAAAATGACAACAAAAATGGCATCCTCGCAAGACCCTGTTAAAGCCGAAAGTTCCCAGCCGAAAGTAATAAGTCGATAATGGCGATTACGTTATTAACATTCCAGCTGAAAATAAAAAATTTTGTGGTTATCAGCCGAAAGTAAATAGGATACATTGATTTTAATAAAACATTTTGTAAATAGTCTTACGTGGAAAACTTTGTTAATCGCGGAAAATATCGGAAAATCAGAAGAATTCAAAAAATTGGAATGAAATGAACCTCTAGAGTGTTTATCTGAAGTTGAATTGTTTTTATTGGATTTGTCAATAGCTATCGCAGGACAAAATTTTAATTCAAGCTTTTCGTTGGAAATCTCGGAAAATTCGATTTTTCAAAAATAATTTTGGATAAATGAAAATCATTTTGAATCTATTGACACGTGACATCAATAAAATACATCTCCTGACATAAAACTCTAGAGTCTGATTTTATTCCAGTTAAAATATTTTTTTGAGTTTCGTGAGTTTTCCACAATTTTCCACGAGGAAATGGAGCCAGGTTTTGCCATATAAGAATATTAACAAAGGTCTTCAAAGCTATTCATTCATCCTTAGCAATTTTTAGGCTAAAGACTACCGATTTATATCGACTTAATATTTTATTTTCTGCTGGGATACCACAATCTGTATTACCGTTTTTACTCCCGGTTCGGCTCCCAACTTTCGGCTAACTTTAACAGTATCTTTGCAAGGAGTTGAAGTATATTGGGAGGTTCAGTTGCAGATTTATTTAGGAATAGTTGTTGGTTGAATTGAAAGTTAACTTGCGTTGAGTTCATGTATACACGAATGTATTTTTTTGGACCATCTTGATTTGGGGATTTAGTATGGTATTGAGTTCTTGAACTTTTAGTTAGACGTTACCCTGAGTTAGGGGTTTAGTTGCGTGTTGCGTTGGTGCGTTGATGGTTGAGTTTTTATCAGTAGGTTTGAGGCGGAGGCTAATGTAGTTTTCGATTCGCGTTGATTTAGGGTTTGATTTGGGGTTAAGTTTTGGGCTGAGTTAGGATTGAGTTGAGGTCGAGTTAGGTTTGAATAGGGTTTGAGCTGAAGTTGTGTTGGATTTGAGTGAGTTTATGGTTTCAAATTTGACTAAACACAAATCATTCAATTTAATTTAATTATTTTAAAAATTCCTCTAAAGCGTGTCAGATAAAGATGCTATTAAGCAATTGCCGCGTATACATATAAATAAATCAAACCAAAATATTTTATAAAAATGTAAAAATTTAAAGCAAATAATAATATTTATTAATAAATTGAACGAGAACGGCACAAGGACAAAATCCTAACTGAAATAAATTGGTAATCCCAATAAAAGCTTTTTACAATTTTTCTATGCTATATACAATTCGTATACATGTCTCTATTGAACTGTAATAATCCATATCAGAGATAAATGTATGTAAACCTTGTCGTCTATATACACACACACATTCAATATATTACATTTATCTACAGAAAGAGAGAAAGCACCAGTAGTAGTTTTCAATTTTAGATTTATTACATGTCAACAAATCGAAATATAATATTTGTACAAGTAGCTTTATTTATTTAGTACCCTATATAGTACACTGTAGTATAGAGGCCTACCAGTATTTACTAATCAATCAATTAATTTATTACTTTCTCTTAAATCTGATAGATTAATAGTCAATTAAAAGGTTTTTATTGTGATGTAAATTAAACGAAAAACAACAAAATTTATGTAATTTAATGGTTAATTATTATGTATGTATATACATATATGTATGTAATATAATATGCTGTATACATATAAATTTTGTTTTTTGTGCCATATACACAGTTAGGTATGTATGCTCTATGCTGTTCTGCTGCTTTCGAGTTAATCTATTTGATGTACGATTTAACAAAATTTATTTATTTTAAATGTTAAATCCTTTGGGTAAAATTAATATGTACATACATTTGATATGTCGTCTTCATTTTTTTTTTTTTGGTTAAGGGGTTTGGGTGTTTTTGGGGTGGTATATGGAACATAAATAAATTTCGGTCTTTTTTTTTTAGTTAGTTGAATAATATTCTTATTTTGAATATAATATGTAAAGACTATATTATGTAGATGTACGTTTATGTGTGTGTGTGTATGTGTGTATTGGGATGTGTTCTTTAAGCTTTAAAAGGTATGTTATCTTTTCTTCGATCACGGATTTATATAGTGAAAAGTGAATTAATGTCATAGAATTATTTACATTCATCGATTTTTTTTTTTTTTTGGTTCTTTCTTCTATAGAATCTAGATGCTGTGTGACTTTATTTGTTATTTTTGTGTTCTATATTGTTCTAATACATTCTGATGTAGTATAGAGAGTACGAATAAGAAATTTGGCATCTATAAATCAATGTTAAAGTGTATTGAACATGATGCTGCTATATAAACAGATGTTTCAATTTCTATTGGATATATAATTCCTGCATTAAAGATTTGAAGAACATTCAAGTCAATGTCAATTAAATAGACGAAGAGGTTCTGAATATGTCAATTGAACCAATTTTATTGGGATTAGCCAGTTCATACTGCTATCTGTTCAACCATTCGGGACCTTGAAACGCTCAATTGTTATCAAATATTTGAATAAGCAATTCGAAAATTAAGTATTGATTATCTAGGCAATGCGTTCTTTTAAATAATCAATGTGCAAATTCCATCGTAATTCTGAATCTATGATAAGTCCTAAATATTTATAGTAGTTCACTTCTTCTAAAGCGAAATTATTGTATACTAGTGGTTCAATTACCATAGGGCGAAATAACATCGGTCTTCGAAAGCATAAAGTTTTAGTTTTTTGACATTTAGAATCATTTTACTTAGAATGAACCAATTTTTGAATATGATTAAAGTTATTTTGAATTAATTCTCTTAATGAAATAAACTCCTCTCCAGTGTATTTCAACACAGCATCATTTCACCATTTAATGTAATTGCAGTAATATCATTAATAAATAAATTGAAGAGAATCGGCCCTAAAATGGAACCCTGAGGGACTCCGTTTTTTCAAACTTTTTGATTACTTTCTATTCCATTATATGTTATAACTTGAAATCGGTCTTTTAAATAACTTGAAAGTAATTTTATGTCATTTGATAATATTTAGCTTTTCGAGAAGCAGAATATGGTCCACATTATCCAATGCTTTCCTAATGCCAAAAAAAACACATATGACTATTTTCTGTTTATCTAAATTACTTATTATAAAATGTGTTAATTCAACACACGCGGCAATAGTGTTAGATTCATTAGTAAACCCAAATTGCTGAGGGGATAATATATTTTTAGTTAGTATATGTTAGTGGAATCGGGAATAAATGCCCTTGCGAAAATTTTGGACAACACAGGGAGAACATATATTGGTCTATAATTAGACGCTTCCATACTACTACCAAATTTAAAAATTTGTACAACTCTCCCAAACTTCAATTTGCTCGGAAAATTGGCGGTTGAAAAAGAACTGTTAATGAATTTTTTTTGCTATACTTATTAATCGAGTGGAGTATTTCTTAACAAATTTTGTGGAAATTTGATCAATTTCTGTAGCAAAATTATTTGTTAATTGAGAAATGTAGAGTTCTACTTCCTCACTTGAAGTTTCAGTGAAAATTCTTGGATAATCTGTGGCTGCACAAAGTTTATTTAAAGTTCGATTAGCGAAATTTCCGTAAGAGAATTTTTGAATATCAACATTTACAAAAGAGTCATTGAAAATATTAGCAACAATTTTCGGATCAGTGAATGTAACATTGTTTATTTTTAAATATATCGGTTTTGTTGGTTTTGATCTATTGAATATGTTTTTAATGCAATCCCAATACTTTTTAGAACTAGGACCACAGTTACTAAAAATATCAAAATAATATTGTTGTTTTGCAGATTTAATGACACTGATTACAAGTAGATTACAAGTAGATTATATGAAAATTTAAATTTTTTATAATTTTGGATTTTTCGTACTATCAAACCATGCATAGGAAACAGGTTATTTTCATCATTTTCAGATAACTGGCCATCTGTTTATCTCGTTAGCCAAAAGCATTCAATTTTGTTGAACCTTGCTGTATTTCAGATAATTTAAAAGTTGACTGATTTTTGATAATTAAATAATTGTTTAGCGCCAATCCTGGAGATATCCTGAAGGTGCCGCACATTTTCTAGAATAACTAGGCCATATAGCTGTATATGTCACCAAGCTGATCCAATTGTGATGAACATACTATATATTTCACAGAATGTGGAATTTTAAATAATTTTGGGTGATTTTAAAAGTTGTTGTATCGCCAACCATACCACGAGGTTTTTCCTTCATTCACAAATAGCCCTTATTTTCGGATAACTTGGCCATATACCAATCTACGTGGCCAACCTGATCCGGTTGTGAGAAACTTTACTGTATAGTAAAGATCGGAGATACCATAATTTATAAAACCATCAAAATTATTAAAAATTCGAAATTACGAACTTGGCATATGGCCAAGTTATCTGAAATCAAGGGCTATTCGAGAATGTGGGAAAACCTGGTGGACATTTGTATGAATGGCGATATAACAACTTTTAAAATCATCCAACATTATTAAAAATTCCACAATTTGAGAAATATAGTATGTTCATCTCAATTGGATCAGCTGGTGATATACATATACAGCTATATGGCCTAGTTATTCTAGAAAATGTGCGAGACCTTCGGGGCATCTTCAGGATTGGCGCTAAACAATTATTTAATTATCAAAATCAGTCAACTTTTAAATTATCTAAAAAACAGTAAGGTTCAACAAATTGAATGCTTTTGGCCAACGAGATAAACAGATGGTTCAGCTATCTGAAAATGATGAAAATAACCTGTTGCAGGGTTTGATAGTACGAAAAATCCAAAATTACAAAATTTTGAAATTTTCATATAATCTAAATTCCAATTGGAAAAATAACTAATTTAACAGTGTAATTTTTTGTTATTTTTTTTTTTAGCATACACTTCACACTCATTTACAAGTTGTCTATAATACTTATACTTAGAAAGCACGTATTCTGATTCATGATATTTTTTTATAAGTTTAAAGAATTTTTCACGTAGTCTAACTGTTGCCAATACTTCACTTGTAACCTATGATTTTTTTATGTTTCTAGTTTGATTTATAATAATGATCGATTTATTATTTTTTATTATACTTTGGAACTTACTGACTAACTCATCAACTGCTTCAATGGAATCTAAGCAATGCCCTACGGGATCGTTTTCTGTTTTTTTTTGTATAGTTTAGTACTTCAATTTGGGTTTGTCTAAATTGCCTAGGAACATATTTGGCCATTTTGACTAAAATTAGCTTATGATCCGAAGAGATGTCATATGAAACATTCAGTAAGTCAGTTACAGACCCTTGTGGCATGGTCATTATCAAGTTTATTAAGGACTAAGAAGCTATGAGATTTGATAAGCTCAGTATAATTTCTTGAAGTTCTTTCACTAAAATTTGAAAGATCGATATTAAAGTCTCCAATGATTATAGACTTTTTTATATTGCGCAAGAATTTCTTCGAGTTTGCTAAATAGATTATCGGTAGAGGTTTTTCTGCCTGATTAATTTTACAATAACGATGTTGCTACCCCCAAAATCTTCCTATTTAATGAGAGTTGCCGCTTAACGATTATTAACTAAAAAACTGCTGTAAAAGGTTTTTTCACTGTATTTTGAAAATCACATTTAATTGTATTTGGCACTACCGGCAATTATTAAATTTTTAGTTAGATCGGCATGTTTTATCGTGTCCAATTCAGCTTCCAATGTATTAACCTTGGATTCTTATTTAGAGTTGTACAGCTTGGTAGCCCGCAGTTCACTTTTAATTGTTGTGTTTTCCAATAGAATCTTTTCATTTTCCTTTTTTAGATCATCATTTTTTTTACTGAATTCTGACTGGTTGAGTTTAAGCTCTTCGATTTGAGATGAAAGTTTTGATTGACTTTGAACTATCAGTTGATTAAGCTCCTCATACATATTTATGGACATTGTAGGTTCCATACATTTCGAACCTGTAGATTGAGCCGTAGTATAACATCTATATTCTGTTGACCACTCGCCTCTTTATTATCAGCATAAGTTTTACATTCATTTGAACAAAACCAAGTAGCATGATTGACGGTGGTAAATGCTTCCTGAAGAGATTAATACAAGGCGGATGAACAATTTTACCACACCAATCACATTGTATGTACGTTTGTATTTCACTAACTGGGTTTTTACATGAACAACAGCTAGTATTATTAGAATTAGGATGTGTTGTTTGTTGATTGAAATATGGCATATAATAACCACAGAAATTAGGTTATGTTGCATAGGTGTTGTATTATATTAAGAATTTTTAATTATAAAACAACATTTTCGCAGAATTTTCCCAACGAAACTTTTTCTTGTAACATAATTAATGAAATTTTATAACACTTTAATAACACAAACGTTCAAATTAAATTATTAACATATTAGTCTTATCCAAAATCATCATCGTCCATTAATGAAAGCATGTTTCATTTTGCAAAAAAATTAAACACTTTTGCACTTTAAAATTATACTTTTATATTTAAATATTATTATTTATTTATTTAATTATTAAATTTTATTAATAGCAGTTTCACACATTCAGCCTGTCAGCCATCTTGATTTTCATCCGTTGTTATCCGTTGATTGGTTTTCTTTGGTACGATTTCCTTCCGAAGTTTGATCGTTAAATGAATGTTTGAGTTTCGGCGAATATGTGTGTAGCGATTTTGTAGCTCTGACTTCTGCACTATTTTTCCTCTGAGAGGTAGGGCATTCAATTTTTGGCCAAAAAGTAATTCCGGAATTTTCGAATTTAAATGTTCGAGATTCCGGAATTGATTTTTTTTTTAAATAATCTCTGATTAAAAATTAAAAATTTGTAAAATCGTTAGAATGTTGCAAATAATAAAATGACAAAATGGCTGCTTTCGAATATTATTTATTAAATTAGCAATAAACCTTATTCACGCTTATAAGCCTCGGATATCTTTTTTCTTTCTCTTCCTTTTTTTTGTTTTTTCTCCACACAGCATAAATGCTAACAATAGAATGAATTAAAAAGCATGGCGCCCTCATTTCTTCTCTTCATATGCGTACGTGTGAATTCACTTAGTAGTTTACAGCTCGGCCAATCTGACTCAGTGATCGACCCCGATCACCGAGGGGGGGGGGGCAACCTAGAAGTTCAGCCTCATCTTCTACCTCGGAATTAAATACGTGGAAATCGTCTTCTTCGGTGTCATTATCGCATTCGCTTGACTGATCAATTGAACTTTCTGCCAGGCACAATGGTATCCACCGACGCATTTTATTCGCTTAAACAACTCCATCGTATGGAAGTTGTATCTGCTGACAACCCTCAATGTTTCGGATAACGTATCTATCATTGCCTAAAACTGTATAAAGCACATATGGGCCGCAATATTTTGGAATGAGCTTCTTATTTGATCCTATGACTGTAACCACGTTTCGAATTCCCACATAATCTTCTACATTGAATCGTTTCGTTGGTTTTTGATTCTTCTCATATTCTTGGCTCTTGGTGATTTTGTTGTGAGCGTTCGCTCACAGCTCCGTCAAATCTGTTGGTGGTTGGAGTTCGTCCACTATTTTTCCTCGTTGTTCTGCACCGAATAATAATTTGCTTGGTGTTTTTTCGTAGCATAGCATGAGTCGAATTATTAATTGCGTATTCGATCTGTTGTAATTTCTGTGACCAGTCCGCGTGATTGATGGGAATACTTAATTTTCCCAGGGCGGCCTTCAAAATCCGATTAACTCTTTCCTCTGTCACCTTCATATGTTCCACATTATTTCTCGTCAAAAATTCCGTGAATTCCAAGGACGTAAAACAGGTGCCTCGATCCGAAATGATTCTACCTGGTCGACTATGAAATATGAAATATTTCTCCAGAGACGACCTAACCTTTTTCGTGCTCGTTGAATTTACCGCAAATAATTTAACGTACTTCGTAAAAGCATCCACAATGACCAATACATGCCTCCTTTTGTTCATGAGTGCCGGAAATGGGCCAACGTGATCCACGTGCAAAGTATCGAATGGAATCGGTGCCTTTGGTATGCAATACAAACTCTATTCAGACACACGCACCGGTGCCGCATACATAATTCATTTGATACATTTGTCGATAAATGACTGCAATTTGGTTTTCATCTTCGGAAACCAGTAGTGTTCGCGAATCTTTTCGTAACATAATGTTATCCTCCTAAGAAATTTCCTTATAGTTTCTTTAGATGCTAAGTTTTAAAATTGATTAACTAATTATGGAAGAATATAAAATTAAAAAGTTATTCCCATGTGGATTAAAATTTTTTCATAGAGGCGTCCTTGATTATACTGAATTTAGTTTTACCGCAAGATATTTCAAACGCTTGTATTTCATTTAGCCTCACAATAGACATTGACAGTGTTCATTGAGACGGTCCATATTCCCTTAGTTGTATCGTTTGTCACGCCAAATAGCAGTCAAGTTTTAATATTCCTTCTATAAATCCTAGAAGGATTCTATGAAAATCTTCGTATTGCAATAATTTTGTACGACAATGGCAATTTAAAATGGCTTTTATACCGCATACTCGAAAACTAATGACAACAACTTTTTTGGTAATTTCATTGACGGAATTTATTTTTCCTCATCTTTTTTCAAAAAATAGTAAAAAAAAAACAAAGCCGTCTCAAGTTCTTCTGTTGCAAACTTACCAAACAAGTTATTGTCAACAATTTTTGAGTATGTGGCAATATTGTCAAAATATATTTTCGAGTGAGGAGTGGCTGTGCTACATAATAGTCCCTTGAAATGACTATTTTCGCGTATGTCGTAACTCAGTGTAATAAGATATTTTTCTTAGCAGCCATCTAGGGTTTATAAAAGAAATAACCCAACAAAAGGAGTCGTAAGGACCAACGGACTGTTAAATATTTTCCTAATTTTCCCTTTCTTCTTTATAATGTAAATTCAATGCAAGCCGCTTATGTTTTTTTCTTTTAACATTGACTATTTGACTTTCAGCTAAATATTTTACTAAATGAATTTAACATTTGTAAGGCGCGTTTTCTCATTGTCTGTAAATGTTTGGAATTTTTATTTTATTTATTATTGCTTTAAATCCATGGAAACGTCGCGTCGGTGTACAAATAAAAGATTGTATCTATTATTATTTCGGCGTTTCTTCGTATCCCTTAGATCACGTAGCATCTGTTTATATTATCGAAAACAACAACAAAAATAATATTTTCATTCTCTACGAATTGTCTACGAATTTTCTACATTGTCTACGTTGAAAACTATTGTCTACGCAATTCTCGACATTTGAGTATAGACAATCTCAAAAAAGGCGTAGACGCACAACGCTGAATAAAGTTTAAAACTTCAGTAAGTGCTTTAAATTCTACAAATCTCATAAATTCTCCAGTTCTTAAAAATCAAATAAATTTTCTAAATTTGACAAAGTCTATAAATATTATAAATTCTAATATTTTTATAAGCTCTATAAATTCTATAAATTTTATGAATTTTATAAATTCTATTAATTCTATAAATTGCAGAAATCCTTTAAATTTTAATTCTATAAATTGTTTTAAGTCTGTCACTTCTATAAATTCTACAAACCGAAATTTTACTTATCCTAAAAATTCCGTAATTTCTATAAATTTTATAAATTCTGTATCAATTCTACACATTTGATGAACATAAAAATTTCGATAAATCCTATGAACTTTAAAAATTCTATAAATTCTACGATTAATTAGTACGATTAATAAATTCTTAGAATAAAGTTTGAAAATTCAGTAAATTCTTTTAATTCTGCAAATCTCATAAATTCTTTAGTAAGTTGTAAATTGTAAATTCCATCAATTCTATAAATTATAAAATCTCAACCAATTTTTAAATTTTGAATATTCTTTATATTTTATAGATTCAATGTCTTCTAAAAATTCTACAAACTCAAATTTGACTTATTCTAAAAATTTCAGAATTTCTATAAATTCAATAAATTTTTATAAATTTCACAAATTCAATAAATTCTTTGATTTCTGTAAATCGAATAAATTTCTGTAAATCTTATAATTTTTATTATTTCTTTGAATTCTTTAAAGCCTACAAATTCAGTAGGTCAGGTTAGGTTAGTTATAATGGCACATAATGCATCCCTTTCACCCTTACTGGAACCATTTAGAGCTATTTTGGTAGTGTAGAATATAGTGCACTTTACTGTTTTCGAGATCAAATAGATAATATTTCGAGATAAATATTTATGCTGCTAGTTAAACAGCTTCTACAGAAATCATTAGCCTCTAACTAAACCCAGCCTTCTTGCTTTCTATCCAAAACGGCAGTGCGGCGTGAAGTCTATTTTTGGCCAGACTTGTTTTGTATCATTACAAGTGAGGCTGTCAGTAAAACCTTTCCAGTTTATGCGCTGTTATAGGACTCCCCAGACTTGTTCTTGCATCAGGCGAAAAATTCAGTAAGCTTATAAAATAATTTATAAAAATTTATAGATTTAATAAATTTGATGAACTTTGCTAATTTAAAATGTTTTTCTATTTTTTTTTATCTAAAATTCCCCAATTTTTATAATTACTATAAATTCTTTGAATTCTGTAAATTTTATAAAATCGATGAATTTATGGGATATGGGGTTGCTGCGTGTTCGAATTATGAGCGTTCAATTAATATCCCAACCACTTAAATTTTCTACACCACGCCAAGCGTGTAGTGTTTTCTATTCACAAAATTCAGGTTACAATATTTTAATTTTTACAAATTCACCAACAATAAAAATAATAAAATCCACCACCAATAAACGCGATAATTTAAATTTAATAATTATCTTATTCGCAGATAACTTGTTTCCCCTTTTTTTTTATGCACCGAAGATAAAAATTGTGTTTAATATTTTAGAAATTTAGAAATGGACGATGACGTCTTGAAAATAGAAAAATATTATTAAGCGAGCGTGCGTCGCTATTCACTAATAAATCGAGAGTGTGTGTATTTTTAGACTGCAAAACTAAAATCAAAAACCAAAATAAATGGACTGAATTTCTGATCAAAAAGAAATTAATTTGGTTGTGAATGTTGACAATAGATGGTGATAACTTCGATGTTGTATTAAATTTATCCAAGATATTTATTTAATACAAAATAGTGAACTGTGCTCAAATACCGGGAAATTATATTTATTGAGCACAGACTCAAACCGCTATAATAGTTGCAAAGCAAGTTGCTATCCTATTATAGGTGTCACTATTGATCGAAAAGAGATGTGCCATCACAATTATATTTTTAAGTTGAAATGCGTTACATTTCAAATAATTGTGGCGATAAACGAATTTAATTATCGATTTAAAAGAGTGGGTCGCTACATGACTCCCCCTCAAGTCAAATCCTTCCATAAGGAAATTATTTGGCTGAAATACGGACAGTTTTAGTTGTATGATGAACTGATTTTTGATCAGTTGAACAAAGAATGCCGTAAGCCGGTTTGAGCCGGTCGATTGAAATGGTTTGGTTCTTACCATTAATCAACACGGTGAATTGTTTGCGAAGGCGTCGAATGACTTTAAATGGACCTTCGTATGGAGGAGATAATCCGGTGCGAACCTTGTCTGTTCTTACGAACACAAAATCACAATTGTCAAGTGATTTTGGAATAAAAACGTCGTCTTGTTTGGACTGACGAGTGTCTTTTGGTACAAGGTTTTGCATTGTTTCGCGTAATTGGTCAATGACTGTATCGGTAGTAGGAATAGGTGAAAGAGGATTTTCGACAAAGAATTCACCAGGCAGTTTAATGGTTTGCCCATAAACTAATTCTGCCGGTGAGCACTTTAGATCTTCTTTCACTGTTGCTCGGATGCCAAGTAAAATGATCGGAATTTCCGAGCTCCAATGAGTTGTATTGCTTCTGGCCATTAACGAGGCTTTTAGTTGCCGATGAAAGCGTTCTACCATGCCATTGGCTTGCGGATGGTAAGCCGTTGTACGTATTCGGTTTGAGCCAAGGAGTTTTGTTAACTCGGTAAAAAGCTTGGACTCAAATTGCGTTCCCTGATCAGTGGTGATATTAAGGGGCACGCCGAATCGAGATACGTAATTATTGACGAATGTAGTGGCAATGGTTGCTGCAGACATATTGGTCATGCAGTAAGCTTCGGGCCAGCGAGTGAAGCGATCGACACAGGTAAGTAAATATGTATATCCATTAGATGGAGGAAGTGGACCTACTATATCTAAATGGATATGTTCAAATCGACCAGATGGAATTTCGAATTTGCCATGGGGTGATTTTGTATGACGTTGTACTTTTGCACGTTGGCAAGATAAACAAGACTGAGCCCAATTGCCTACGTCTTTGTTTATGCTGGGCCAAAAGTAACGTGAAGCGATCAATTTACGAGTAGCTCGGACAGCAGGATGCGAAATATTGTGCAGTGTGTCGAAAATAGCTCGACGTAACGATTCTGCAATGTATGGGCGATTAGACCCAGTGGATGTTTCGCATACGATTTCAAGGCCAGGCAATTTAAAAGTTTCTAGTTTCAGTGATGAACTATTGTGACATTCGGAACCAGAAAGTAAATTCTGAAGTTCTAGGTCAACTTTTTGAGTATTTGCTATTTTTATCAAGTCGAAATTTGTTTCGACTGAGGCCGTTTCGTTGTCAGTAGTGCGGGATAATGTGTCCGCGACAACATTGTCATGTCCAGAAACATGTTGTATGTCCGAAGTAAATTGAGTGATATAATCCAAATGGCGTGATTGCCTTGGATTACGTTCAGTTTTCGACTGAATCGCTCGTGTCAGAGGTTTGTGATCGGTATATATTGTGAAATCACGACCTTCAACAAAGTATCTAAAGTGTTTTACTGCTAGATAAATTGCGAGTAATTCCCTGTCAAATGCGGAATATTTCTTTTCGGCATCTGAGAGTTTTTTCGAGAAGAATCCCAGGGGCTCCCAACACTCGTTATGGTACTGTTGCAGTACTGCCCCGACGGCAGTGTTTGATGCGTCAGTAGTCAAACTGAGCTTTGAGTCGCTCAGTGGATGCGCCAGAAGTGTTATCTGTTCCAATTCAGTTTTCAACGACGAGAATGCTTGTTGACATTCGTCGGGCCAAGAAAAATTCTTGGCGGTTTTTGGCTTTTTAAGTAAAGTAGCCAAGTGACCGTGAATTGGGGCGAGTGTTTGTGCGAGTTTTGGTATAAATCGATGGTAGTAATTTACCATACCGACAAATCGCTGAATGCTTTTAATTGAAGTTGGAGCTGGAAATTCTCTGATTGCGTTGATTCGTTCTTCTGATGGTAAAATACCATCAGGTGTAATCTTGTGGCTGAGGAAATCAAGAGTTGTTGCGCCAAAGACGCATTTTGCGCTCTTGATATGCACGTCAAACTGTGCTAACTTAGTGAACAATTGTTCTAAGTGTAGTTTGTGCTGTTCCTCCGTGTGCGAAGCGACAAGAATATCGTCAATGTAGACGAAAACGAAATCTAAATCACGAACAACTTCGTTCATGAAGCGCTGAAATGTTTGTGCGGCGTTTCGTAGACCGAATGGCATTCGAGTGAATTCGAAGAGGCCAAATGGGGTCGTTATTGCCGTTTTGTATACATCTTCAGGCGCTACGGGAATTAAATGGTATGCTCTGACTAGATCAATTTTGGAGAAAATTTTGCAACCATGCAAGTGCATGGAGAAATTTTGAACGTGGGGTATCGGGTAGCGATCCGGTGTTGTGACCGAGTTTAATCGCCGATAATCCCCACATGGTCTCCAATCTTGATCTTTCTTTTTGACCATGTGCAAGGGGCACGAAACGGGAGATGCCGATGGCCGACAAATCCCTAATTCCACCATGTGCTGAAATTCCGTGAATGCAGCTTTGTGACGGATTGGATCTAGCCTCCGTGGTCTCGACACGGGCAGATGGCCTGCGGTGACGATATGGTGGACCACGTTGTGTCGGACTGGAACATTATATTTCGGCTCTGCAGTTAGTGAAGGAAACTGTTTAAGCAGATTGCCGAAATCATTGTTGACCAAGAAATGGATCGGTGTCGGTGTATCGACACGAACCATGGCGGCATTGATTGACAGCTTTGTCGCTGAATCAACCAGCCGTTTGTTCTTGAGGTCAACAAGAAGTCCGAATTTACAGAGAAAATCGGCGCCAATGATCGGACGATTTACAGCAGCTATGATAAAAGCATGTGTAAAGGTTCGTTTGAGTCCTAGATCCACCTGTAGCAACTTTGTGGCGTAAGTATGGATCGGTGAACCATTGGCCGCCGATAAGACTAGATCGGGGTTTCGTTTATTTACTGAATATAAATTTTTGAATTGCATTACTGGAATAACCGATAGGTCAGCGCCAGTGTCTATTAAAAAGGTTAATTTTGTTAATTGATCAAATATGTGTAGGCGAGTCGAGAAATTGGTGTTTGTCTTAGCAGGTATTATTGGGGTATTCGACATATCGATCGAAACCCGGTGATTTATTGGTTTTTTGTATTCGGATCGGTATCCATGCTGGCAGTTGAAGTCGGTTTTCGCCAGTTGCATGGATTGTAGCACTTTTTAGCTGCTTTACCGAATCGAAAATGATACCAACATAAACCTCGTTGGTTTTGGTTGGCATTCGAGCTGTACGCTTGTGAGCGCGATTGTGATCGTCGCCCTTGTGATTGGTTTCGACCGCCTCGGAATAGGTTATCTATTTTGTTCTCAAGGCGGGTCAAGCGTTCTGAGAACGTGCCTGTATGTGCAGGAGAACGATGGTCTCTACTGCGGTCACGATAATTCTGCTGCCTACTTCTCGACTGTCTATCAGAATTTGTATTATGTTTATTTTGGTTGGGTTGTATTTCGTGAAGTTGGCGTTGTGTTTGTTGACCGATGTTCATTAGATGGAACATTCGATCTGCCGTCGTCGCCAATTCGTCGACCGGTGTTGTTTCTGGTTGGGCCGCGAGTGCGACTCTTATGAGTTCGGGCATTTTACGTAACCAAATTGACTTGACGAATTGTTCGTTTACAAGCTGATTTTTTCCAGCGAGTGCACGAATGTGGCGCAATGCCTCAGACGGGCGACGGTCGCCAAGATTTTCTTGAGACAGTAAAGCCTCCAGTTTCTGCTCGTCTGTCGGCTCTAGACGCGCCAACAACGTGTTTCTTAACGCGTTATATTGATTTTCGTTTGGTGGCGTCTGGAGGAAATCCGATATAATAGCGAATGTCTCGGGTGAAATACAACCTAATACATGTCCGTACTTTGTTCTCTGGGCGGTGATACCACGAAGCTCGAACTGTATGTCCGCCAATCTGAACCAACTACTTGCTTGATTCTGCCAGAATGGAGGCAAGTTTACCTTGTTTTGACTTGCGATTTCCATTTCTACATCTGGTGGATCAGCTTTGATTTGTGTCTCAAGCGTGTTTGGCGGTTCATTCGTATTTCGTGAGCCCGAAGGTTTTGGCTCTTTGCCCGTGGTACCGTCTAATGTCATTTTGCTGCCCAGGAATACAAAGCGATTTAGAGTCTAATGAAAATTTTATAATTATCGGGATGGTTACCGTATAAAAGTGTATATAATGATTGATAATTAAGGAAAAATTGATTATTATTTAGCTTCTGACGATAGCCCCCAAGTACGGGACGAGCCGCCACCTGCGTCTTGCGGCTGACTACTCGTCAGATTTTAAATTGGCAATAATTAGGAAATAACTAGAAAGTGCGAAATTCGATACAAGAAATAAATGTGCGGAATAAAATAATTATGCGGAATCAAATAAGCGGTAAAAAAAATCCAGAATTTAAGCGAATTAGTGGTGAAAATTTTACAGTAATAATAAAAAAAATATATATGAAATAGTAATAATAAAATGACTCTACTCTAATTGTAGCCAAGTTTTAGAAAATTAATTGAATATTAAAATTATTAAATGTAATAAGTTTAGCTAACATTGGCTACACAAAGAAAATAAATTGTATAATTTTATTAAAAACTTGCGGTTCCTTAAACTGTGTTGTAGCCGTTGCACCATATGTGTAGGTGATTTGCCCTCTCGTTGTGTGTAATACCGTAAAAAAATTTTTACGTCACTTGCTCGTTCTTTGTACAATGTTGATTTCCGCCGTATCGTTTATTTATTTTATTTTTAATAAATGTTTATTTCTCGTTGAGCCGTATGTGTAGGCGTTACTTCAATTTTCCTTTGTTGACTTTTTTCTGTGTTATTTATTTCGATGTTATCTATGACTCCATTTTATGTAACTGGCCAGTGTTGTTTTCACTGTTATGAATGACTCCTTGTCCTCTATTGCTTGTACGTTATGCGTGGATGCGGGACGAAACGAGAACAAAATGTTTAGAAAATTCGGGAATGATGCAAATAAAATATTTTATATGTTGAAATTGGCACTTACCAATGGGCCGGTGCTCAATAGCACCTGGCCTTTTAGATAATAAAACTCCAAAATTTTATGTTGCTCCGCTATATTGTCCCGTTTGTTTTTTTTTAATTCCCGTAAAAACGGACGTTGGTGGTCACCAATATGGGATATGGGGTTGCTGCGTGTTCGAATTATGAGCGTTCAATTAATATCCCAACCACTTAAATTTTCTACACCACGCCAAGCGTGTAGTGTTTTCTATTCACAAAATTCAGGTTACAATATTTTAATTTTTACAAATTCACCAACAATAAAAATAATAAAATCCACCACCAATAAACGCGATAATTAAATTTAATAATTATCTTATTCGCAGATAACTTGTTTCCCCTTTTTTTTTATGCACGAAGATAAAAATTGTGTTTATATTTTAGAAATTTAGAAATGGACGATGACGTCTTGAAAATAGAAAAATATTATTAAGCGAGCGTGCGTCGCTATTCACTAATAAATCGAGAGTGTGTGTATTTTTAGACTGCAAAACTAAAATCAAAAACCAAAATAAATGGACTGAATTTCTGATCAAAAAGAAATTAATTTGGTTGTGAATGTTGACAATAGATGGTGATAACTTCGATGTTGTATTAAATTTATCCAAGATATTTATTTAATACAAAATAGTGAACTGTGCTCAAATAACGGGAAATTATATTTATTGAGCACAGACTCAAACCGCTATAATAGTTGCAAAGCAAGTTGCTATCCTATTATAAGGTGTCACTATTGATCGAAAAGAGATGTGCCATCACAATTATATTTTTAAGTTGAAATGCGTTACATTTCAAATAATTGTGGCGATAAACGAATTTAATTATCGATTTAAAAGAGTGGGTCGCTACAAATTCTTAAAATTTCATTCTTCCTAATTCTTTAAACTCTATAAATTCCACAATTTTACGCAAAATGAGTTTTCTACTCTCACTCCTACTGTGATTTAGTACCTTTTGAATAATTCACCATAAATGATTGAAATCAAGGGTTTCCTGTCTTTCTCATTAAACCTAATGCATTCTTTAGGCTAGAATTTTGGTGGCGATATTTCTCCCGGCTAAAGTCCTTTTCGAAACCTAGAGAAAATCATTCTTACGTATACTGCAGGCGACGATGCAAAAACGTTTTTTGTAAACTAACATTTTATCAGCGATATGGTGGTGAACGCAAAATTATTCTGTTTATGAAGAAGAAACAATATGGCGTACAATATATTGTTGGCGCCATTATTTTTTGGGATTGGGGTGGTTCTTCGACTTCCTCGGGCAAACTATGAAATCTTGTAGATAAAGGCATTGCAGTTTGCAGCTGCAGGTTGCGCTAACCAGTATTCATTTAACTTCATTTGTTTGCATTTGCATGGGCACAGTTGGATCACTCAACTCTTCAGGTTGTCCCGATTGTGGAAGTAGTTGCGGAATTAGCGGAATTATATGTTTGGGCGATATCGGAGAATAATTTTGTTGTATAGATGATATGTTTTATGATGAATTTTGATTCATTTGTGACATTTTAAACGAATTCGTGGAGTTTATGTTGTTTTTGAAAATAATTCAGTTTCCGACATTGCAATATGTAATGACCTACAATCTAGGTCATTAACACCTTGCAATGTTTAATCACTTTTTGTTTTTCCAGCATTTCATAGTTCACGCTTTATGAAATTAATATTTTCAATTGCTAACATTGCAATATTATTTTAGTTCCTGCAAGCTAAAGCTAATTTACACAAAATGTTTTATTAAAATTTTTGTTAACAGAAAGAGCACTTTTTATTATTATTTATTGCATAATAGAATAAATTTAATTGTTTATTGTGCATTGGTTGGAACGTAACTCATAAATTTCTTAAAGCTCAATAAATTAAGACAAAATCTGATTAGACGTCAGACTAGCTAAATTTGATTAATTTCATTAAATTGTTCACTATTTCTTTAAATAAACGATTTTCTATATTCATTTTCCTCCCCAATTAAATCAACACATATATTCAGCGCGCAAAATATGTGTTAATTTACTGTGTGACCTAAATAATTACAGAGTTTATTCTAGGATAAAAAAAACATCCCCTCACCCGATATTTTTCATTTAGTTGGTTATGGGTTGATGCAGCATAAGTTACTTTTGTGAATACATATGCTCAAATGAGACACTTTAATTTTCCGACTTTATGTATCATGTGTGTATATAATACCAATTACTACATTATTAAAAAAATCCCATTATAAAATTATTCATGGTTGAAATTTTCATTTTCCGTTTTTCGGCTGTTTACTAACTTTAAATAAAAACAAAAAAAAATGTATATGTCATTTGAGAATTTATATTATTATTCCAAAATAAAAACCAACATAAAAAAAATTAAATTAAATTAATAATTTATGCTGCTACACCAGTATTATTATATACATTGTCTTATGAATATATTGGGTTTTAGATTACATTCTCATTTTACACTTTCGAATTTTTTTTTTTATGTTGATAGGTACTCTCCTTTGGTTTAAAAAAAATAAAATTATTTTAATTTTAGTCTCATTCCTATAATATAATTTTACTCTTCTGACGGTACTACACTCCACTCCAATATATAAATTTATACAGAAAGTCTACACAAATTTTATATTCCAAGATTTTTTTTGTTGTGTGTGTGTTCCTTTTTAATGTGGTCAAAATATTCACAAAACAAAATAAAATAAAAAATTTGAAACATAATACAACACAACAATAATATAAAATATTAATTAAAAATTGTAAATAAATGTAAATGACTAATTTTACAATTTAAATTTAACACAGAATATAAATTGAAAAGTACAAACAAAAAGATTTTGTATTATTCCCTTTTCTAATTCATTTCACACAAAAAAATTTTTTTTTGTAGTCTTAACTATGCATTATATCATGGTAATTTAATCTTGCAAAATAGACCTGCCATTGGGATATTCGTGTATTCTGCAAAACTGTATACGAATATATTTTGATGGTAAGCTTCCTGAGGGTCTAACAAAAATTGAGCTTCCAATCCGATGGTCGAGCTTTTTATCACAAATTTACAAAAACGTACAAAATTTATTTATACAATATTTTAGTTGTTTTGTTCATTTTACAGATGAAAATAACAAACAACAATAACAAAATGGATAAATAAATAAAATGTGCATAGAATAAATGAATAAATAAATAATAATCACAATGATACGAATTTATATAATACAAAATTTTTTTATTTTATTTTATTAAATAGATGTACCATGCGACAGAGACCAACAACCAAGCAAGACAAGTTTAAGGTAATTTTTTTTAATTTATCTTTTGAGACATTATTCTTATTATACCTTCGTACATAGCTTTAGCATAAAGCTTTTTCACTTTTTTTTTATATTAAAAACTTTTTAATATATACATATTTCTTATTTTTTTGTGTTCTTGTATGTGTATGTGAGTGTCGTTCGCTTTTTTCTAAAAATGTTCATGTTAAAGTATCTTGTGCGCTTTTTGATTCTTATCGCGTTGCCAACGACGAAAATGGAAAATGAAAGCAAAAAATACTTTTTCCGTTGTCACATTCTAATTTGTAATTTTAAGTTATATGAATGATGTTTAATCTTCCTTAATTATTTTGTTAAATATTATAATTAACAATTATTTTTTTGGGGAAATTATTATGACGTCTTAATTATAAGGTGTGATAGTTGGCATAAAGATATTTTAAATTAGATGATATGTTATATGGTGTTGTCAATATAGAAGAAACGGTTTGTGAATTATTTATGTTTGATAGATTTGAAGATTTTTGAAATTGGAACAGTAATTGGTCAAGTCGTTTAACAATAAATATTTCATCGCGGTTTTTAAAACTTGGCGTTTAAAAGCTTCAAATTATTTATCCAAGCTTTAGGTAGAACTGAGTTATTTTTTGTTTTCAAGAACTTTCTTTACATAAATTTAACCAACTTTTATATGTTTCAATTAAGCCTAGCTAGACAGCAGTTTTCTAAATTCTGGATTGGTAAAATACTGGGTTGGCTTAAAGCTTGATCCAAACCTGTTGTGAAACTTCGCAGACTAAAGCCATATTGTTGTGACGAAACCACCCATCTTCGTTGCGTGTAAGTGTTGGTGTTGATGAGCAATAAGTTATTGTAAATTAAAATAAAACCTTTTTTGTTGGGATTACATGGTGATAACATGGTAAATAATAAATAACAAATACTCCTAAATTCTGTAAAATTATCATTACCCCCCTCCCCCTTTACTTTACCCCAGAGTCAATACAAATGTATCCACTCTCAAAAATGAGAACCCTCCTTGAGCTCTAAATTTATTAACTAGCGCATGTAATAGCTCAGTCAGGTATTAAACCAGATCCAATGAAAATTGATACAGTAAAGTATTATCCAATGCCAAAAACACCTCGTGATGTAAAATTATTTTTTGGTTTTATTGGATACTACCGAAAATTCTGTCCCAATTTTTCTAAAATTTCTAAGCCAATGAGTGACCTTTTAAAAAAAGATGTAGCTTTTGTATGGGATGCGTTCTGCAATGAAACATTTACAAAAATGAAAGAATTTCTTATCAATCCTCCAGTTTTAGAATTTTCTGATTTCTCTAACGAATTCTTTCTAAGCGACATTGCTATATGCTCAGGAGACAAACGGTGGTGACTTACCGATCGCTTACACAAGTCGTGTTCTGAATTGTGCCGAGAAAAATTATGCCAAAATAGAGAAGGAACTTGTAGCGATAGTCTGGGCTACGGAACATTTTCGTCTTTTATATTTATGGTAAAAATTTTAAAATTGTAAGTGATCATAACCATTGATATGGCTTTGCAACATTAAAAACCCTTCATCAAGACTTGTCAGATGGAGATTAAAATTGGATGAATACGATTACAAAATTGTTCATAAATCAGGTAAATTAAATAGTAACGCGAATATAACAAGCCGAATTGTTGTAGATATTCCTGAATGCAACATTGTAACTCGTTCAAATTCTAAGATATCAAATCTACTTTTACAAAACAATACGTTTGTTCAAAATAATCAAAATTCTGAACATAATAATTCTACATTATTACAAAATTCTTAGTAAGTAAAATTCTGGTTAGTTTAAATTTTATTTTTGTAATTTTACAACAGATTTTTAACATTCAAAAACTTTAAGTTTTCAAAAGCTTTGTTAAAATTACAAATTTAAAATTAAGGACAGGGGCCTGAAGAAAGTACGATACGGGCTTTTAATTTCTCACTGTAATTTTTTCTTTTGGTAGTCACAAATATTTGATTTTGATGAGTTTACTGTTGAATGCTGAACAATGGATTAATTTTATTTCAATAAATATAAAATTGCTTCGTTTCTCTATTCTTAAGTCATCATCATTTTTAGATTGAAGATTTGATTGAAGACGTGTAACGATATTGGCACACTTATCATCATTGATTGAAATGCGGCTAAGCGCATCTGCAACGTGATTCATTTTTCCAGGAGTGTGACGTATTTCAAAATCATAAGATTCTAGTTTTAAACGCCAACGTGTCAATCGTGATGAAGGATCTTTAATATTCCATAACCAACTTAGTGGTTTATGGTCTGTGTACACAATAAAATGTCTTCCAAAAACATATGGTCGAAATTGTTCTATTCCCCATACAATAGCCAAAAGTTCTTTTTCAACTGTTGCATAGTTCTTTTCTGCCGAATTAAGTGTTCGACTCGCATAAGCGATAGGGAGATCTATATCATTATTAACTTGTGACAAGAAGGCCCCCAATGCCAAATCACTAGCATCGCAAGTAATATGAAACTCCTTTTCATAATTTGGGTATTGTAGTATTGGTGAAGAAGTTAACAATTCTCGAAGTTCGTTGAAAGCTTAATCACAAAATGCGTCCCATTTAAATGTTGAATTTTTTTTAACAATCGTAAAATTGGTGAAGCAACATGTGAAAAATTCGGAATAAATCTCCTGTAATATCCGGCAAAACCAATAAACGCTTTAATATCCTTAGCAGATTTAGGAACCGGGTAATTTAATACTACTTCAATCTTTTTTGGATCAGGTCGTATACCATAACTACATTTATTTAAATTCAATTTCAAATCATTTAATCGCAGACAATTAAAAACTTCCGTTAATTTATTATTATGGTCTGATAAATTACGGCCATAAATAATTATGTCATCAAGGTATACTAGACACTTAATTCCATTTAAACCAGTCAAAATTTGGTTCATTAAACGTTGGAACGTAGCAGGCGCTCCTTTAAGTCCTTGTGGCATTCGTAAAAAATGATAATGACCCTTTTGTGTACTAAAAGTGGTTTTACTCTTATCATTTGGATCAAGAAGGACTTGATGATACCCATGTGCCATGTCTATTGATGAAAAATAGACAGAATTTCCCAACTGATCCAATATGTCAGTTATGTTTGGTAATGGAAATACATCATTTGTTGTTACCTCATTCAGCTTCCTGAAATCAATCACAATACGCCATTTTTTATTATTGGGATCATCAGACTTTTTCGGTACTAATAACAATGGAAAGTTCCACGGATAATTTGATGGTTCTATTATTTCATTCTTTAACATTTGTTCAACTTGGTCATTTATTTCAGTTTTTTCAGTTCAATGTCCTGCGAAAGAGGAATCGAATGTGATATTGCATTAGTTACTGTCAATTGATCACCTTCTAGTAGGAAAATATCGTTAAAGTTCTTACATATTTTAACAATGGCGCTGTATTCTTCTTCATTCATATTTCCCTGTAAAATTGCGGATTCTATAGTATTTAGCCGGTTTGTTAATGTATTGTTCCATTGATGAGAGAAATTGTATATATCAAAATCATCTAAGGGCTCTAGAATCAATTCAATATCTTGCAAAAGTAATTCTTTTTCGCCTGAATTCATTATGGAAGTATAACCAATATTATTATTGATCGTTATTAAAGAACTTGCTAAATAAACATTCTCGACTGATTTATTGGACCTACAAAAATAGTGCCCATCGTCAGTTCCGGAAAATAACAATTTAACAATTTTTTCAGTGCGACCTGGAATAGTTTTAGGCAAAAAATTATTGTTTGATTTAAATTCAAAGTTATAATTCCTTGTTTTGCAAGAGATTATTAGCAAACTTTGAGAATAATCAATGATACAACAATTTTGTTTTAAAAAATCTTTCCCTAATATTCCGTCACATGAAATTGGAAAATTATTCTCTACTAGTTGAAATGGATGAGCAATTTTATTATTGTTATCAAGTAGGATTTCTCCGAAACATTTGGCTAATGTCCATGTAGGTTCAGCTTCAGAAGATATTCCTGAAATTTTACATTTTTCTTCAGGATAGCATAAAGCTTCACCATTAATTGATCCTTTCTTAATAAGACTGATATTTGCACCCGTGTCAATTAAAAAATTTAAAACGCGATCTGGTTGTAAGTTGATGTTCAACGGGATCACGTCAAGACCATGAGGCTGTAATACTGTATACAATTTATTACATTTAAATTTAATTTTCAAAAAATTAAAAATTGAAAATATGGTTGTTTTGTTTTTTGAAAAAATTAGTATAATTAACAAACTGAAAGCTATCGAATCGAATTATGAAAAAGGTCAAGGAAATTGACATAGTATAAAAAAATCGATTTCGATAAGTAAAAGGTGTTACCTGAAAATATGTATAAATTTAAAAAACAAAACCAAGAGCTCAAAAAATTTGTAAGATTATTAAAAATAGTCGAACATAAAAAAATTATAGAAATTTGGCTCGCACAGCTTTGCTCGACATTAATTGGTTGAGCCCCATTAAGTTTTCCGAAGCTTCTGATTTTATTACATTCATTTTACTTATTGAAGGCTTTGAAGTAACTTGCTGCGTATTGAAATTATTTTTCCTTGTTTCTGTGTGCTTCCGTTTAAAACAATTGTTTATATGATGTCCAGAGTTTTTACAATAAGCACAAACCATTGCGTATGAATTTGGTGAAGCAGGTTTATTAGTATTCCTAAAATTTACTGTAAATAAAGCTGACATTTTAAAGCTTTTGTTAAATCAACGTTACTTTGTCGATTGAGGAGTGATTCTTTTTCACAAGCTTTAGTGATAGACTCTTTAAGTGTTTTACAATTTGCTGATTTGACTAAACTTTGACCTCTTGAAATACAATTAAAGCAGTCTGACTATTCAATAATTCCACAGTTTTCTTTGAACCTTTCCCTGCTTCTATTATACAAAGATCGTTTAATTGAGACAGAAGTATTCGAGTTCTACTACCAAATTCTTTTACCGATTCATTGGGTTTTTGATATATTGTATTTAATTCATGTGAAATTTCAAGTTTGGATCTAATTTCAGTAAATCTCTCTTTAAGATATTTTTTCAATTCTAACCAACTATCATATTCTATATGTTTTACAGTTTCATCTTAAGCCGTTCCTATTAATAATTTTTTCATTAAATTTAGAATGTTGATTAGCATGTAATTCATCAAATACTATTTCACTACATTGAATAAATTGATGAAGCTGAGAAGGATTTCCGTCAAACGGAGAAATCAGCTTTAAAGCTGTTGATATATTTAAATCAGTCATATTTGATTTAAGTACAGTTCCACTTCTGAGCTTTATCGGTAAAGCATTAGTTTCAGTTTCGTTATCAGACATGCGATAATAGAGGAGAAAAAAAAAATCTAAACCAAAATTTAAATTTGTAAAAATTAAAAATAATTAAGCAATTGAATTATATCGATTGAGAAATTCATTAATAATTAATTACGTAATAAAAAAAAAATTGTAGTTGATAAACACTAATTGAACACCATAGAATATTCTAAAATCTAATACTATACGAAATTATATCGGTAAAAATTCAAAAAAAAAAAAAAAATTTGAAATTTCATTAAATATAATTTATGGAAAATTATAAAAATTATTATTTAGGTTTTATTTTGATTTACTTACTAATAATTTTTTGCATAATTATTTTTGATGAATCTTTTGTTGTTGAATGATGTACATCGAAATAATGAGCGTTGATTATAACGGAGTATTGGTTTGTAATGATCAGCTTAATATTCGTTATGATGACAAATCCAATGTTGATTACAATTACAATGATCATCTGTTGTATACCAGTTAAAATGTGCAGCTGAGTGTAAGTTTTAATGTTCAGCTGAGTATTTGGTTAAAACTCGTAATTATTGAATTTGAGTTTTCGAGAATAATATTGGTAACGTATATTAACAATAAAACGTGTACAGATTTTGTTTTATTCTAATGAACACGTTTTCTTATTGCACATCGGAACGCATAAGCGTTAATTCACAGTTTGGCAATAAGTTTATACTTTTTGATGTGAAAACATCTTTAGCGGCAGGAGTAATAGCTGATTTACATTCAACGACTTTCGACGTCCGCAAAAAAGTTCAAACACAACATATGAAAAACAGCAAAGGCAAAAAGAAAAAAAATAATCATCTGCTTAAAAAAATCAATTGAAACCCGAGAAACAAACCCAAAAGTTTTTTCTGGAAAATCGTCAATGCGTTAATAAATAACTATAATAAGGTTACATAAACAAGGAAACCAATCATTTATATTGGTTTATGACATTTTTTGTTTAAATTTATTTTTTAATGTGTAAAAAAAACGAATTTTTGATTTAACATCTGCATCTGCAAAAATCTTTGAATGTAAATCAGACTTAAGTAAAAAATTGTATAGAAGTCGGGTTACGGAAACAAAAGTGCCGAACAAAAAATATTGCATGTATGTGTGAATATCGACAAGAACAAAAAAATAAATAAAACGTAAAATCAATGCAAAATCTACGCATACACATGCAATATACAACATCATCCGGCATTTCAAAATCATCGCGAGCCGAATACAAAAAAAAAAAATCTAAAAAATCACTGCCTACTTTAATTTATTTTGTTGTGAAAATATCTGCTATGTATGTATATATGGCAGCAGCAAGTGTTTTTGAAAATGAAAATTTCATACGAGCAAAAGGACTACAAATTATGCTTGTGTAATGTGACTCAAAAAACTTAAATGATCGCGAGCTGTGAAAATTGCACTTATACATTGTTACATAATAGAATCACAATTTTAAAACTTGTTAAATCGGTATGCTTTCTTATTAGTATTGCTCATGCTGTTAGTGAGTTTGGTTATGGGGGGTTTCGCGCTGCAGTCTTTCCAACTGCAATGATTTTACGGTCAATATTCCGCTCAAATAGAACCGCTCCATTTAATTTATCTTAAACTGATCAGTGATAAAGCGATGCGATTTTGCTTTGTTCAGCGAGTTTTCTGTGTTCACATACTACTATGGAATCTTGAACAAGATTGCTGTGTATAAGTAATGTTATACTTTAACGCGTACATGGCAGGTTTAGGTGATTAAATTAACAGAACTGTACTTTGCTTATGATCAATTAACGTCAGTAAAGTTCGTCCTCCAAATCCGAAATGGAATAACTTATAGATTTTTGAGCCTTATCGAAATGGCTTGAAATGATTCAATAGATATTTATACAAAAAAGTTTTCACATAAATCTCTGGCGAGTTGAGGGTGAACTCGCTCGTTGTTTTTTTTTTATAACTGTATGACTTAACAACTAATTTATTGTTTTGTTTGCTTTATTTAATTAACTTTGTTTATTGATTTTTTTTTTTTAAATCTTTTTTAAAAATATTTTGTACAAAGACACTTTGAAACACATCATATACATGTCCCAAAAACTATTCAAACGGTTTTCAAACCGTGTAATCACAGTTGGAAAGGCATTTTTTTTTTGTGTTACTTTAACTAATACAAAATATTTATTATTTTAGCGTTTTCCGCTGCCACCAGTGTTGTGAGTGGTTTATCGGCGAATTTAAAAAATAACCAAACTGTTTTAATTATATTTATTATTTTTATGTATTTTATTAATTTTTACAAACAGTTTTTAATGACCTATTGTAATTTATATTTTAAACAATCATTTTTAATGTTTAATGGTTAAACGCCAATTTAACACTGACTTCCTAATTGCTATTTCCCCCAACAGTTCTTCTTCGTTTTTCCATAGTACAATATTTATTGAAGAAGAATAAAATTAATCTACTACGATGTTGTGCTGCAATTCGACAGTAAGACTCTAATTAGCGTCGTGTCACACAACACACTCGTGAAAGAGCATCAGGTATTCCATTTTGACATCTATTTTGATGTTCAATTGAAAAGTCAAAGCCCTGCAACTGAAAACTCCAGTGAGCTAGCCTGTCTGCTAAATCCTTTTGGGACATTAATCATGTGAGAGCTGAATGGTCTGTAATGACTGTGAATGAGAAACCTTCAATGTACGCCCTACATTTTTTTATTGATTTTACCTCTGCCAGATATTCCAGTTCGGAAATTGAATAATTTCGTTGTGCTTTATTTAGTTTCACCAACATAAAAGCAATGGGGTTTTCATCGCTCTGATCACTTTACTGCGGAACAACACTTCGCCCAAACCTCCTGTACTCACATCTGCTCTAATATAAAATCGTTTGGTGTAAACAGGATTTATTAAGACAGGAGCACAGGTCAAAATATTTTTAATTTTTGGATTGAAATTCCGTTAATTTTGACATCTGCGTAAGGCCTTGGGTCGGGATCTTATGGTTTTATGGGTGATTTTTCCGGTAAATTTGAATTGGACTGGGTTGATTCGACTGCTGGTTTCGTTGTGACAGACAGTTTTAACAAAATGGTTTGATAACTCCTTTTGCTCCACATCCGAAACAAAATATTCCGGTTATCACTTCACAGTAATCTTTGAAGAATTGTCCGATATTCTTACAATTCCAACATATTTGTAAATCTCTCGATTTGTGTATGGATATTCCTGGTGTATGCGTAACTGCCGAAATTGTCTGCCCGCTTGTGGCAAGACATGATCTGTATAATGTAGTCATGAAACGTCGACGGCTATTTTTGGACAGTTTGCAAGCAATGCGTAATTCTTCTAAATTGTTGTAGTTTTGGAGTAATACATGTGTTTTTAGTTCGGGCTGCAGATTTGTCTGGATGATTTTTAGGGATTCCATCTCTATCACGTAGTCATCAATTGATTTATTTTCCTGTTTAAGCTGTTGAAGAGCTAATTTTTCGTGGTCGTCCCCTCCAGGTTTCGAGAATCGTGAATAATAACCTCCTGGTTGGAGCATGGCCTTCAAGATAATTGCAGATAATTCGATGAAACTGATGAATAGGGTATCCACTGAGGATCGACTGATTTTCCAATTAAAACACGAAATCACTTACATGGATATTTTTAGTCGGCTGATGCATATTATAATGTCCAGAGAATTTTGGTATGTTTCAATTTGGCGATTTCAACATATGGTATGGGAAATGTGATTTTGGAGGGTTTTGCTTTTCTTAACGGAATTTTTTTTGAAAGAAACTTTCATAGAGCTTTATAAATAAAAAAAAAAAATTATTCATAATCGGCGATTTGAAAAATGTCGTTCGGATAAAAGGAATAAGTTAAAAAATTAAAGATTTTTGTTTGCTTTTATTTTATCTAGATGCAAAATAAAACTTTTGGTCTATAATGCTGTAGAGTAATGCTCCACAAGTTTTATTGTTTCAATATTTATTTAATTATTTACCATTTTGAAAAGCTTCAGTGACACATAGCGACATAAGGTTACCAACTTGAAATTTTCGAAATCTCTTTAAATTTTAAAGACGATAACAAACCAATAAAATTCTAATAAATAATTTATGACATCATATTAACTATATACACATAGATAACACCTTACATAAATATATCACCCCCAAGACAATTTCCTTTATAAATAGCTACATAACGTTTTTAATGTTTTTCAGCATAATATTGAGTTATGTAATTGAAACACAATAAATTTTTGATGAATTAGCTTATTAGAAACATAAATAATTTTAAGTTAATGAAAAGAAATATTTTTTTGTTGTTTTTGTATTTTTTAATAAATCTTTAAGAACAAAGATTGATGTGAATAATTAAATTTGTTTACTTTTTGTTGGCTTTATTTTTATTGTTGTTCAGATTTTTTTTTTTTTTTTTAGTCCTGACTTTAATAGCTTAATTTTTAATATTATATTTCTTTTTGTTTTTTTTGTTTTTAGAAAGAGCTTTCATTAGTATTACCATTATTATTATTATTTTTATTGGGGGGTAAAAAAACGAACGAAATAAATTCTCAAGTATTAAGAAATATAAATAAAATATTGAAGTGAAAACTTTGATTGTTGAAGTTTTATAATTAAGTATAAATTAGATTAAAAATAATTTTTTGTTTTTATTATTTTTTTGGTTTTTCTAAACTATATTATTAATATAAAATGTTGACTTGTGTAATAAAAAGCAGTAAAAATAATTTAGAAGAACTTAAGATTTTTATATTCATCTTTGAGCAATAATAATAATAATAGCAACAACAAAACACACAGGAAAAAATGGCAGATTAATTTTCGTAGCATTTTAATGGATTCACAAAATTTGTGTTTTTGTTGTTGTCGTTAAAACAATTTAATTTAAATGACAAAGAAAATTAGAACAATAAAATTTAGGATTTATTAGTGTTAATTATAACGATTTTGTTTGCTCTTCTCAGACATTTTTATTGCGAATTTAATGTTTTGGGTTGGTTTCCAATTGTGCTTTTATATTATGTACGAATTTCATGTTTCTAAGCGGTTTATTGGGATTGTAAATTTGTATATGAAAATTTGCTTTTATTATTAAGAGGGATTGTGGTGGTGAAACATATGTATGTTTGGGTCTAGTATTATACAACCGTTTTATTAGAATGAGCTTTTAAATTTTTGTTGTTTTTGCATTGAAAATCACAACTGAATGTGTTTGAAATATTATTTTAGAGAAAATAGTGAAACCTAAGTTTTATATTTGAATTACTGACCGTAAAACCGACCATACTGATAGAATCGATTTTTTTTAATATATCCAGTATCTGGTGTGCAAGCCAGATTTAGTAATTTGGAATGAGTTTTTCTATAGTATTTTTAACTTCAGTGCAAAAATCAGTTGTAAGACGTATTTTTTTGGACAACAAATTTTTGTCCCAATTTCCCAGTACCACTTATCTCTTTTGATGCATTTTATTATAAATATATGCTTTAATCTTTTATTTTTATGACATATTTAGTCCAAGTTTAACATATTTGTGAATGTTACATAGTTTAGAGCTTTATATTTGTGCTTTTAAGTTTAGAAAAAGCTTAATACGAATTTTTGTTAAATTATCTAATACAAGATGTTGAGTAATTCATCATAAATATGGAAAATATTGCCGATTTGTTACAAAAACCAACTTAATGAGGTTAGCTCCCAAAATACCAAATGTTGTTGTTGTCAAATATTTTGAAATTGCAAATACTTGTCATATTTAAGGTAGAGTCTGATTTTTGTGACATATTTAGTCCAAGTTTAACCTATTTGTGAATGTTACATAGTTTAGAGCTTTATATTTGTGCTTTTAAGTTTAGAAAAAGCTTAATACGAAATTTTATTAAACTGTATAGTACAAGATATGAGTAATTCATCATAGATATGCAAAATATTGCCGAATTTTTACAAAAATCAACTTAATGAGGTTTAGCTATCAAATACCAAATGTTGTTGTTGTCAAATATTTTGAAATTGCAAATACTTGTCATATTTAAGGTAGAGTCTGATTTTTGTGATATCTTTAGTCCAAGTTTAACCTATTTGTGAATGTTACATAGTTTAGAGCTTTATATTTGTGCTTTTAAGTTTAGAAAAAGCTTAATACGAAATTTTGTTAAATTATCTAATACAAGAGGTTGAGTAATTCATCATAATATGCAACATATTGCCGAATTTTTACAGAAATCAACTTAATGAGGTTTAGCTATCAAAATACCAAATGTTGTTGTTGTCAAATATTTTGAAATTGCAAATACTTGTCATATTTAAGGCAGAGTTTGATTTTTTGTGATATATTTAGTTCAAGTTTAACCTATTTGTGAATGTTACATAGTTTAGAGCTTTATATTTGTGCTTTTAAGTTTAGAAAAAGCTTAATACGAATTTTTGTTAAATTATCTAATACAAGATGTTGAGTAATTCATCATAAATATGGAAAATATTGCCGATTTGTTACAAAAAACCAACTTAATGAGGTTTAGCTCCCAAAATACCAAATGTTGTTGTTGTCAAATATTTTGAAATTGCAAATACTTGTCATATTTAAGGTAGAGTCTGATTTTTGTGACATATTTAGTCCAAGTTTAACATATTTGTGAATGTTACAGAGTTTAGAGCTTTATATTTGTGCTTTTAAGTTTAGAAAAAGCTTAATACGAAATTTTGTTAAATTATCTAATACAAGATGTTGAGTAATTCATCATAAATATGGAAAATATTGCCGATTTGTTACAAAAACCAACTTAATGAGGTTTAGCTCCCAAAATACCAAATGTTGTTGTTGTCAAATATTTTGAAATTGCAAATACTTGTCATATTTAAGGTAGAGTCTGATTTTTGTGACATATTTAGTCCAAGTTTAACCTATTTGTGAATGTTACATAGTTTAGAGCTTTATATTTGTGCTTTTAAGTTTAGAAAAAGCTTAATACGAAATTTTATTAAACTGTATAGTACAAGATATTGAGTAATTCATCATAGATATGCAAAATATTGCCGAATTTTTACAAAAATCAACTTAATGAGGTTTAGCTATCAAATACCAAATGTTGTTGTTGTCAAATATTTTGAAATTGCAAATACTTGTCATATTTAAGGTAGAGTCTGATTTTTGTGATATATTTAGTCCAAGTTTAACCTATTTGTGAATGTTACATAGTTTAGAGCTTTATATTTGTGCTTTTAAGTTTAGAAAAAGCTTAATACGAAATTTTGTTAAATTATCTAATACAAGATGTTGAGTAATTCATCATAAATATGCAACATATTGCCGAATTTTTACAGAAATCAACTTAATGAGGTTTAGCTATCAAAATACCAAATGTTGTTGTTGTCAAATATTTGAAATTGCAAATACTTGTCATATTTAAGGCAGAGTTTGATTTTTGTGATATATTTAGTTCAAGTTTAACCTATTTGTGAATGTTACATAGTTTCAAGCTTTATATTTCTGCTTTTAAGTTGAGAGAAAGGTTAATACGAAATTTTGTTAAATTATCTAATACAAGATGTTGAGTAATTCATCATAAATATGGAAAATATTGCCGATTTGTTACACAAACCAACTTAATGAGGTTTAGCTCCAAAATACCAAATGTTGTTGTTGTCAAATATTTTGAAATTGCAAATACTTGTCATATTTAAGGTAGAGTCTGATTTTTGTGACATATTTAGTCCAAGTTTAACATATTTGTGAATGTTACATAGTTTAGAGCTTTATATTTGTGCTTTTAAGTTTAGAAAAAGCTTAATACGAAATTTTGTTAAATTATCTAATACAAGATGTTGAGTAATTCATCATAAATATGCAAAATATTGCCGAATTTTTACAAAAATCAACTTAATGAGGTTTAGCTATCAAAATACCAAATGTTGTTGTTGTCAAATATTTTGAAATTGCAAATAACTTGTCATATTTAAGGCAGAGTTTGATTTTGTGCAATATTTAGTCCAAGTTTAACCTATTTGTGAATGTTACAGAGTTTAGAGCTTTATATTTGTGCTTTTAAGTTTAGAAAAAGCTTAATACGAAATTTTGTTAAATTATCTAATACAAGATGTTGAGTAATTCATCATAAATATGGAAAATATTGCCGATTTGTTACAAAAACCAACTTAATGAGGTTTAGCTCCCAAAATACCAAATGTTGTTGTTGTCAAATATTTTGAAATTGCAAATACTTGTCATATTTAAGGCAAAGTTTGATTTTTGTGCAATATTTAGTCCAAGTTTAACCTATTTGTGAATGTTACATAGTTTAGAGCTTTATATTTGTGCTTTTAAGTTTAGAAAAAGCTTAATACGAAATTTTATTAAACTGTCTAGTGCAAGATATTGAGTAATTCATCATAAATATGTAAAATATCGTCGAATTTCTACAAAACCAACTTAATGAGGTGTAGCTATCAAAATACCAAATGTTGTTGTTGTCAAATATTTTGAAATTGCAAATACTTGTCATATTTAAGGCAGAGCCTGATTTTTATAACACATTTTAGTCCAAGTTTAACCTATTTGTGAATGTTGCATAGTTTAGAGCTTTATATTTGTGCTTTTAAGTTGAGAAAAAGCTTAATACGAAATTTTATTAAACTGTCTAGTACAAGATATTGAGTAATTCATCATAAATATGCAAAATATTGCCGAATTTTTACAAAAACCAACTTAATGAGGTTTTGCTATCAAAATACCAAATGTTGTTGTTGGCAAATATTTTGAAATTGCAAATACTTGTCATATTTAAGGTAGAGTCTGATTTTTTTAACACATTTAGTCCCTAGTTTAACCTATTTGTGAAGGTTACATAGTTTAGAGCTTTATGTTTGTGCTTTTAAGCTTAGAAACAGCTTAATACGAAATTTTGTTAAATTGTCTAATACAAGATATTGAGTAATTCATCATAAATATGTAAAATATCGTCGAATTTTTACAAAAACCAACTTAATGAGGTGTAGCTATACTTAATGAGGCGTACGCACATGAAATACTCACAAGTAAAAGTATGTTTGGACTTGGATGGGTAACAATTTTGATGAAATGCGTTGACAGATTATAAAATTTAAAGTTTGGGATCTGAGATTTGAAGTATTTTGGGATTTGTAATTTGGAATTTGAAATTTGAAGTTTAAAGTTTGAAGTTTGGAATTTGGAGGAACTTGGAATTTGAAATTTGGGATTTAGAGTTTAAAATTTGAAGTTTGGAATTTGAAATTTTGATGTTTGAATTTTGAAATTTAGAGTTGAAGTTTGAAATTTGAAATTTGGAATTTGGTATTTGAAGTTTGAAATTTGGAATTTGTAGTTTGGAATTAGAAATTTGAACTTTAGAATTTGAAATTTGAAAGTTGAAGTTTTAAATTTGGAATATAGAATTTGAAAATTTGGAATTTGAAATTTGAATTTTGAAATTTGGTGTTTGAAGTTTGAAATTTGGAATTTTATACTTGGAATTTGGAATTAATTTTTAATCGTCATAAGTGAAGAGTTTTTGCGCAAGGTTAATAAAGTTCAGATTTCTAAATCAAAATGATCCTGAATTTAAATTTATATATCTTCCACTAGCGGGAATTTTGTTGAGCAGATTGTGCGTTTAAAATTATAATTATGTTTTTGAGCCAAATCATATATTTGTGCTAATTGTTTGTCATATGTGGCACTAATACGAATATACTAATGTTGATACTCAAATTATTTAATTTAATTTAGTATGGACAACTTAAAGCTGTTATTATTTAATGAGTTCCAGATCTAATTTAAATTATTTCGTGGTACGATTTTAAGCAGAATATCCATAAGCAACTATTTATTTTATTTTTGACTTTGGAGGTAATTTCTAGAGTCAATAGCTGGCTACAGATTGGGAAATGAGATTTTATGGGGTTTCAGATTTTTTCAATTATATCAAAGAAAGCTTGATTTTTGTGACATTTTTAATCCTAGTTTAAAATATTTGTAATATTTACATAGTTTAGAGGTTCAGGTTTGTGCTTTATTCTAGAAAAAGCTTCTGAAAAATTCGGTGAACTTATCAAGTGCAACACATTAAGTAATTCATCATCTATGTTACATGTAAAATATTATCGAATTTTTACATTAACCACTTTATTGAGTTTTGTGATCAAAATTCCAATGTTGTTGTTGTCAAATATTTTGAAATTGAAATACTTGTAATATTCAAAGAAAAGCTTGATTTTTGTGACATATTTAGTCCAAGTTTAACCTATTTGTGAAGGTTACATAGTTTAGAGCTTTATTTTGAGCTTTTAAATCTGAAAAAAGCTTAATATGAAATTCTGTTAAATTATGTAGTGCAACACACGTAATTCATCTTTAATATGTGAAATATCATCGAATTTCTACATAAACCAACTTAACGAGATTGTGTTATTAAAATACCAAATGTTGTTATTGTCAAATATTTTGAAATTATAAATACTTATAATATTCAATTTTTCTGCCATATTTAGTCCATATTTTGGCTCTTTGTGATATTTACATTGTTTGTAGCTTTATATTTGTGCTTTGATATATAAAAAAAGATTAGATTCTTTAACTCGGATCAGTATAGATGTATTTTAGTAAAGTGTAATTAGCTGCAGCTTGTTAAATCTCCGATTTTCTGATATTGTATCCCTGGATTCGAGATTGGTGCTAACTGCTGTTATAAAGTTGACATTTATGGTTGTAAATTGACATTTTGTTTTATTCTCTGTTTTAGGGAGTTACATCTAAAAATTGGTATTAGCATACCAAAAAAAAAAATTCATTTTCCCTTCTACATAATAAACTGAACATTCTTTAGCAACAATTAAAATTTAAATTGTAAGTTAATATTAGAAAGATAACATTTTAAATTGGGATATTCAATGATAATGGTGTAATTAAACAAAAAAAAAACAAAAAAAATCAGAAAATCATTATCGTAATCCAATTATAGTAAACGAGAATTTCGTAAACAACATCAACACTCATTATCTTCTTTGTACACCTAATCCTTAAAAAAAAAGTAAAACCGAACAGATTTTATATGTAGCGTGCGATGTAAAATTTACATAACTATTTATTCTGCACAGTCGAGAAAAAAGCTCTGTACTAATTGTAATTACCCCACTTAATTCTGGTACATGAATTTCCTCATGAGACTCTCTAATTTCAGCTTTTTGTCTTATTACTGTTATTGTATACATTTTCATTTCATCTGTAATTTCCAAATCACAAACAAACACACACACACACAATTCAGTACAAAAACAAAATTCATTATTATCATGAGATTGCATTTGTCAAATTTGTATTCATTGTTTTATGTAACATTTTCTTATTATTGTTGTTGTTGCTATTTGTATATAGTAAACGCCTAATATCAAGTAAATACTCTTCATTTTGTATTAGGTACTATATAGAGGGGCATAGAATTGTGAAATGGACGCAAAAAAATGTATATGTACATAACGGGAAAATAGAAAATTATCATTTTCATTTGAGACTAATTTATAATTTTGTGTTTATTGTCTCTTTATTTTATTTGCTTCTTGGGTGTTTTTTTTGCCACCCCAGATTATCGTATATCGGATGTGTTGGCATTTTCTGTATATAAAGTGTTGGTACTTAAAGCTTAAGCACTTAAATTAAGTACAAATTTTTTTCTAGTATATTTAAATGTGCTTGTAGGGCAATATTATAATAATCAATCAAACAAACCTCACGTATACTGGCTAAACAAGTTAATTTTTAGTTAAATGTTTAATTTTGAAGAAAACAAAGCAACAAATACCTATGTATATACAACAATAACGAAAATTTCTAAATTTTCCATCTACCGTAGGTAGGTAAATAATTATACTATACGTGAATTATGTCGGTCGATGTAGGTACAGATGTTTTGAATAAATGATTGAAAGCTTTGTTTACCTTTTCATTAGAAAACATTAGGTTGTATAATAGTTTTGTATTTGTGTAGTTTAATTAACCATATATTCAATGGAAACAACAACAAGAATAAATAATTTAAGCTCATATCCACGTGCCATACAAATTTATTTTTCATGCCCCTTGCATATTTTAGTGTTATTCTGGCTAGCTTGTAATCAAAGCGGGTTAAAATGATTCTAAAGGTAGTTTGTAGGTTGGTCTGGTAACCTTAGTGCAATTTTACATATGTAATTTTCTTCAGATTGTTGAATTAGTAGAAATGATTTTTTTGGAGCTGAATTTTTAAATTTTAAGGTTCTAATGGGTCGCAAACCTTTAGGTTGTAGTATATGTGTGAATATGTGTATGAGTATGAGTATGAGTATGAGTATGAGTATGAGTATGAGTATGAGTATGAGTATGAGTATGAGTATGAGTATGAGTATGAGTATGAGTATGAGTATGAGTATGAGTATGAGTATGAATATGAGTATGAGTATGAGTATGACATTCATAATTTTATTAAATCTGGCATTACGCTAATCTATATCATTTCAATCTTTCGAATAAATTGGATTTTCTGACATTTTAAATACAGATTAGGCGCACGAAACTAATAAACTATTTTGAAATACACAAAAACTGGTAGAAATGTTAAAATCTGCGATATCATGCCCGCGACTTCTTAAAACGGCCAAAGTGGGGACTCATCGAATTTTAAACTAATTGAAAAAAGTGTTGATGCTTTTACCAACTTACAAGCTACCAACTTACGTACAAGCTTATGAAGATGTTAACTAAAATTATGCATTCTGATATGATATTGTTAAGCATATTGTTGCAAGGTAAGAAAATGCGATTTTCTGTTAAACAATTTCGAACGTGTATTAATTAAAAGCTCTAGAATCTTTAATTTTAATAAGAACCACAAAGCGCGATACTTTAAAATTTTTCGATAACTTTGAAAAATGAAAATTTGTTTAGAGCTTTTTGATTAAGTAAAAGCAATACATTTATTATACAAATATCTGAAGCTCTTAAACAAACGGAATCCATCCCGAAAACTTATTTTGGAGACACTGATTGAGATTTGATCGCACAAATTAAATATTTATTGATAGTTTGCTTGGACACAAAATCCATTTATAGTGAATAAACACCAAAAGGACCAATTTCAATTTCTATATATATTGCTTTGATTTTACGTTTGTCCCATTAAATGGCATAATGACACTCGACTTCATAATTAAAATATAATTTAAATTAACCAAAACGTATTACATAAAACTTAAATAAATCGCGCCCATTTCGAATTTATTTTCAAACAAGAAGCTATTTATAACCCAAAATTGGATATTACTAGGATGAGCTAAGCTTTTCAAAAAACTTAATCAATTATGAATTTAATTAAGCAGCTAAATTCATTAAATTTGTTACCAAATTTGTTAAAAAAAAAATAAAAAGCTTTTTTTCATAAATCTATTGGTAAACTTTTTTCAACACATTCATCTTCAACACATTTTTTATTTTAGGTACAAATCAATAATTCTTATGATAAATGAAATTAGCTGCTCCCTTCAGTTACAATTCTTTAAAAGATTAAGAGTAACAGCCTTTTTTATTTGTGCATAAATTAAATTTAAATGAAAAGCTTTGATAATTTTTTTGAAATTATAAATTAGTTTTGAAACAAGGTTTATGAAGTAAATTATATCAAAAGGTCACGAAAAAAAAAAAAATTCTATGCTTCATAATTAGAGGTACTTTAAAGACCTGAAAATTAACAGATAGCTGAAGAACCAATTTTTTAATCATCCGAAAACTCGAATCGCGAAATCGAAATCATGATAAGGTTTTTGAAGAGACATTGTTATTGGTATTTACAGGGCTTAATAGCTCTATTAGTTTATAATAAACTATAAACGTCAAAAAGCTAAATGTATTGTTGTTGTCAAAATTCTCAATAAGACGTTGTTGTTGTCAAATTAATTAAAATTTCAAATAATTGTAATTTTTAAGTTGAGCTTTGATTTTTGATTTCGTGAAAATTAAGCCTTTTAATATTACCTATTTTATATAAAAAGCTTTGATGAGCTTTTAAGTTTAAAAAACGTTAAATAACCAAACTAGGAATTTACAGTTTCAATAGATCGGTACAATACCGAATCACTATGCGGTTTTATTAATGCGGACTGGGGGAATTTTTACGATAAACAGGCATTCGTATACAGGATGCGTATTCACCTTGAGTAGTGGTTCAATATTTTGGGAATCAAAGAAGCAGCAAACTGTAGCGTTATCGTCTACCGACATTCGTCACAGTTCGTGAGAAATGCGTTGGAAAGCGGTATGTTGCGTATTAATCATTTTAGCACTAAAAACACGACGGCACATATCCTTACGAAAGGACTTCCGGGATCTAAGCATCAACGATGTCTACATCTAATTGGAATCAAAGACGTGAACATGGAGATGCATTGATACCTCTCACATCGAGGGGAAGTGTTAAAGTTTATAAACTTTCATAGCAACGCTCGAATATCGATGTTCGATTATATTTTGTTATAAAATCAAGATTGTTTTATTGAACAGGATTGTTTTCTCTTTTGTCGTTGAATATTGTACTCTAGATAACATCTCTGTATTAATTAATAAATTCTATAAGCTTTAATTATCCAAACTTCGCTAATAAAAAGCTTACGAGATTTTCTTAAATCTTCAAAAATTCGACTTTTCAAAAATAAAGTTGTTTAGACAATTAGCGATAAACCCTAAAAGCTCTAAATTATGGTTAAGCTTATTTTGTTAATTCTGGTAAGCTATTAATTTCACAATATCAAACTAAATATTAAATTTAATATAAAAACAAAAGCTTATTACATCTTCTGACGATAAAATAAATTTACTTTCGAAATTAGCTTTTAATTGTATATATTTAATATAAACTTTTTTTTTTTTAAATTTAAAAATTATTTACAAAATTATTCAATCTTGATGGAATTTCTACAACTTCTTCTTTAAATTGAAAAAAATTTAAAAGCTTCAAAAATTATATCAAATAAACCGGCACACACATGTTAAATTCTATCAATTAAGTAGCCCTTTAAATAATTCGGATTTTTTTAAATACTGATTTCATATTAATTTTTTAAATTAATTAGCCCGAGATGTTGTTGTTGTCAAAATTCTTATAATGAAACTTTGTTGTTGTCAAAAATTCAAATACTTGCCTGTTTTATGATTGATCTTAAATCTTGTGCTATGTTTGTGTTGTACTCTTTGCCTATGTTTAGCACATTTCTAATATTTATTTGGTCAACACAGCTTTATGAGCTTTCAAAGTTTAGAACAAAATAATGGCAAACCGTATGTAGCAGTTTAGGTAATTCGGTTTTAGATTGTTGAATTTTTATAAACTTTAAATTTTATATCAAATTTTTAGATAATTCAGTATGATATGTTGTTGTTGTCAAAATTGAAAATGAGACGCTTTTGAAGTCATATCTGTCAGAAATATATACCAGCGAGGTATACCGCATCAATTCAGGAAATTAAATCGTCCTGCAATCTGCAGACGATTTTGTTATAATAAGAAAAGGCAGAAGTATTGATGCGGCGGCTCATAAGCGCAAAAATGTAAGGAATATAAGTGATTTTAAGTGTCCTTTTTGTAAAATTTTAAACAAAGTTTTAAGAGCTTTTAAGTTTAAAACATGGAATTTAAACTAAGACATTTTATATGGGATTATTGTCATATTGGATTAAATTTCTTTGTTTTTAATGTGTTTAAATGAATATTGCAAAATTCCATTGGTTTAAATTAATGTTTCATAAACGAGCTTAATTAATTAAATAAAAGAATCCATTTTTATTTTTATTAAGTGTTAGACGTTGCTATTAATTGGCAAATAAATAAAAATAACACAATAGAAACCACCAACAATTCTATATATCCATTAAAAAGCTTTTTAGTATTTATTTTGGTATTTGTTATAGAGGATTACATTATTTTGTTTTAATTCTTCGCGCTATAAAACTATCAAGCTACATACTATATATACATAGATAGCGTGTACACAGAAAAAGCACTCGCGTTAAAAGAATTAAAAAAAAAAAAAAAAATCAAATATTTATAAAATTTTAATTGGTTTAGAGCTTTTAACGATTTAATCAGCATAAAAATGCAATTTAGCTCACCATATACCGTGTAAAATGTTCTAAGTTCATAAAATAATTCACATAATTAAAATCTAGCTTTTAAGGTGGACACAATTTTTAACACAAGTGTATACAACATCGTTGTTTAATTTTTTTTTTTCCTTTTTTGTTTTCAACTCGTTTAATGCTGTGTACTGTACCGAAATCTTGAAGACAGGAAAAAAAACAAAAAAAAAATATTTTATTTCAGAAAAGCTTAAGAGAAGCTTTTTTTTTTTGGTTGTTTTGTTTTTTTTTCTGTAGAAATCGTAGCAAAATGGGGCCAAAAACATAAAGAGTCGCGGCAAAAAAAAATTCGTTGACTAAAACAAAAACATACAGCGAATTGAATATCTTCTTATTTGAACTTTAACTCGTACGAATGCAAGTTATATGTGACTTAATAATATAGCAGCAGCAGCAGAAGAAGTATTTAAACAGCACGAACTATTTTTGTCTTGAATTTGAGGGGGGGAGGGGGGAGAATTATGTAAGACTTGGTTTTTTATTTTATCGTGGTGTTTTCGTATATAAAACAAAAGCTTTTTTTTTTTTTGTTATTCTGTTGGTGTAACTTTTTGGTGTATGTGTAGTCGGTAACATTTTAGTTGATTTATAGTTGAAAATAGAATGGAATAAATTTTATATATTTTATGTATGTGTGTACAAATACATTTGACTTTAAATAACAAAAACTTAAAAATAAAGAATTCATATCATCAAAAATGATTTATATGTTTTTAAGGATAAAAATCAAAGATGAAAATTATTACAGACACAGAGAATACAAATAAAAATTTGGTATGATAAAAAATGAATTATGTTACTACACACAGAATAATGGAATCAAAAAAAAAAAATTGTTTTTATTATTATTGGTTTGGTACCTCAAAAAAAAAAACAGAATTTTATATGTTTCACTTTTATGTTGTTTATATGCCGTAAGGTTGCATTAAAATATATAATACGAAAATATATAGTACGTATATAAAAAGTACCACCCACGAGTTTATCACACATAAATTGTGCGTTGTGATACAAACACATTTATTTACATATTACAATGCTATCACTTTAAAATCAGCATACCCTGATGTGTTTAAATGACTTTAGGTTTATGGTTGGATCAGAATTAATTTAATGACAAACGTATTTTAATAATATGACTTTGGTATGGTAAAAATCCTTATTCGGAGATATAACAGTATGCTATACGAATGCGTATCCTTGAATGGCGGGCATTAAGAACAACAGCACCGAACCTGTACCTTGCAATCCTATTTCAATCTAAAATTTGAGCCTTTCTTAACTTGTTTTCATTGTTCGAGTTGCGAGTGTATAGTTTGAGTTGTGGGTGTGTAACTTGTAATATTTGTAACAGACAACATCTTTAATGTACTCGCTTAAATTCATCAACTTAAAAACATTCGGCCTTTCCACTCATTCGGCTTTTCGACTTTCGGCTCTACGATATTTGGCTTCTCGACCCTTTCGGCCTTTCGACATTCGGCCTTTTGACATATACGGCCTTTCGACACATTAGGACTTTCGTCGTTGGGCCTTTCGGCGTTCGGCCTTTTGACATTCGGCCTTTCGACATTCGGCCTTTCGACATTCGGCTTTTCGGCCCTATTCGAAATTTTTACATTTAGTTTGATTTTTTAGCTTATTCATAAACTTAAATATTCATAAAGCTCGGTATATAATATTATAAAAAGGCTAACTTTACGGGTCTTTAGCTTAATTACCTAACTGACTATAAATTTGCTGTAAAATTTTTGCTAACCTTGCTAAAATTTAAAACTGACTTTAAAAAGCTAAATTCCCATGAAAACAAAAATGCTGCTCAACTTCAAATATTTCAATTATTTGAAATTTTAATAAATTTGACAACAACAACAACTTGTTATTGAGAATTTTAACCACAAGAAAGTTTAGAAAACTTGTCATGGTTTCGAGCCCAAAGAGAGGTTGTAAAATATTTTCATGGGAAAGAATTCCGTAGCATAATTTACATAAATTTGTTAAATTCATATTTAAAAGTTTAAAAACAAATTTTCAATTTTATAATTAAAAAAAATTGTTAAAGCTCTTTTAAAGAATTTTATCTGAAGAGTGCAGCTAATTTATGTCTAAGAGTCATTAGCTAAATGCTAAATTTTGCTCGAATTTTAAAAATTTTGAAAAAAAGTTCAAAGCTTTTAAATTAGTTTTCATAATTTTAAGTTTTCTAAGTATTTTCTAATTTATTTGCACAGTTATTGGTAACTGGGATAAAAATTGTGTTAATTAGTTGAAAAGTTTACCAATAGTTTTATTAAAAAACGCTTTTCATTTTAAAATTAATAAAAAGTTTTCAATTTATTTAAAAAAACAATCATAATACATTCAAAATAAAGTCGGATGCTTGATTAAATTAATAATTGGTTCAGTTTTCTAAAAAGCTTAACGTGTCATAGGAATATTCAATTGTAAGTTGTAACCACTAAAATCCATAATTCTTCAAATCATTTTTCAAAATAATGTAAGCTTCAAATTTCTCTACAATAAAGTTATTGCTTTTATGTAGTCAAAAAGCTTTAAATAAATTTAAATTGTTCAAAGTTTTAATGTTACGTAAATTACTTACAAGGTTTCGAGCTTTGTGACATTCGTTAATGCGAAAGCTTCTTTTTGATAGAAAAGCTCATCATTTTAACTTGCAACAATATGCTGAACTATCAGATCAAAATGGATAAATTTAGTTAACATCTTCTTAAGTTTATAAATAAGTTTAAAACAACATAAAGACTTACTTAAAAGTCCCAGGCTTAAAAAAGTCTTACCTTTAAGTTTCAACGGATTTTTCGAACTCTCCTATAGCGAACTTTGTCACCCAGAAATTCTTTTAAGCTGCGTCTGTCTTATAGTACCAAAAACAGAATACAATGAATTTGTTTCGTTGATTGTGATTTGTGACCACAATTCTCACTATCAACGGATAACTGGAGGATATGAAACAAAAGTTGTTGTTGTTTGCTCATATACTTTTATAAGTTTAGCTTTCAACCTACACATTTTAGCTCAAATACCGTCAAGCTTTGAGCCAAACTATGCTAAACAATAAATTAAGTTTTCCAAAGTTAATTTAAATTTTATTACCTTCAATTTCAGTTTTAAGTTTAATTCAAATTTAAAATAAATTTCAATTAATTTTATTTCAATTTGTCATTCAAATTTATATTAAATTTAAATTTAAACATTTTTTTAATTCGAATTTTACTCAAGTTTATCTATTTTTCAAGGAAATGAAAATGTAAACCTAACAAATTCTCTTTTGTATGTACAAGCTATTAGAACTGAAAACTTCAATTTAATGAATTTCTGCTTAAAAAATATTTACATCTCAAACTGTATGTATAAAATTGATCGAATTCGATTTCAAACCAAACTAAGATGCTTTCCAGCTTACATATCATTGTAAGGTCGAAAATACAACCATTTTATATTTTTAGCACTTTACTTAAGAGACTTGCCGTTAGTAGGTATTATAGATACACACGTACATACGTATCACTTCACTACATTTGGGACGGGCTTCAAAATTCGTCTATTAGATATTAATAATTTTTTTTTTGTGCTGCACATCAATAAAATACTTTAACCAATGTTGATTTATTTTATTAAATTGAAAGACGCCAGACTGTACCGGAAATTTAATATTCGAATTTCAAATTTATATATATGTCGTACTTGTACGACTATTTTTAATGAATTCGTTCAACATCTTTTCTGCTATATTTTAATATTAATTTATGCATGAAAAAAATAAAACAAAAAATACGATTCTCATAAAAACATGTTTTATTGATTTTGTTGGTGGTGTAACCTAAAAACTAAAACCAAACTATGCTTTAATAATTACCCAAGTGTTTATTTCCAAATGAGTGCAATCTACAATTTTTTATTTCACATAATTATATTCATATATAGCATAAGTCATCTCAATATTGTGCTTAACATGGTGTACAATTTCCAATATTTGTACACGACTGAACTCACCCCATATATATATAATATTATTTATTTTCTAATTAAAATCATTTATAATTTACAAGACTGTAAAGTACAGCATAAATATTTGTAGTACGTACGAATAAATAATTTTTTGTTGTAATAGATAATTATAATTATTATTGCTATTATTATTATTAATATTAATAAAATTTTTTTTTTTTTTTTGTTATTTGCATCAACAAAACATGCAAACCAATCTAAAGAAAATGAAGTAAAAAAAATAAAAAATTTGTGACAATTAATTATATTTAAACAGATATTGGAACATGACCAATTTAATCTGCATTCAATTAATTTATTTATGTTTTGCTCATACCATATTCTATTCTTGTGTGTGAATTCAACTGCAGAATGAGTTTGTTCATCTTACATGGATTTTTATCGTTTTTACACTATCTACTTGTTAATTTTACTTAATGGTTTATCCATCTTTGTTTTTTGTTTTTTTGTATAGTAAAATGGTTTTTGTTGGTTGTTCGTACACATATTTTAACAATATTCTTGTTGTACGAGTAATTGAGAGTAAAGATAAAAATAAATTTAACATTTATTGATGTATGTACGTACATATATGTAGATAATAAAGGTTTTGTATATGTTGGGTACAATGGGTTATGTAATTTACTACTTGGTTTACAAAAATTGTTTATATTCATTTATTTATGTTGCTTTCGTAATTTTTTGTTTTGGTTGAGGTAGAATGAATTTTTTAGTATTTTGGTATGCGGTGGCTTTAAATATTTTAATGGTGTAATATTGGGAGACGGTTTAGGAATAATATACTTAAAAAAGGTGTGGAATTTCGGGGCTAGCGAATGTGATACCGACTTCTAAAAATTTTCCAAAATTTAAAAATTTGAAAAAGCCAAATTCTTAAACTTTTACAATTCTTATCTCTATTTAAAAATTCGGTGTGAACTTCAGATTATCCAGATATGCCGATTTCCTTAAATAATTTATACAAATCAAAATATCTTTAAAATTTTAAGTTCCTAATATTTAAGAAATTTATAAAGTCTTTTCTAATTCTTAAATTTCATCAAATTTTTATTAGTTGTTAAGAGTTGTTGAATTCAAATCAAATTATTAAAATTTTACAAGTGCCAGATTTTAAAATTTAAGTAGTTGGAATATTTTCAAATTCTAAAATTTCGTCAAATTTGAGATGCATTTTGTTCAATTTTATTAAATTTAAGAAACATAATGATTTGGTATCGTGTTCCTGAAATTTAATGAATTTTTCAAAATCTAAAAATTCTTTCAATTCTTGAAATTATTTAACATCTATCGAAGAGATGTTTATTCCTTTATATTCCTCCAAATATTAATTCTTGAAATCCCCTAAAATTTTTCTTTGAAATTATTTGCAATTTTCGGATTCATTAAATTTGATTCAGACGGTTTTTTCTTCAAATTTTTCGATTTTTTGATTGTTTTTTCGAGGAACACCTCAATTTCAAATTGTATACAAGAGCTAAATTAAATATTTAATTTCAACTCTTCAGATCCTTAAAAATTAAAAATTTGCGATTTTTAAAAAAGCCACCAACCAATTCAGCTACATCCTATTTTTCAAATTATATCCCAGCGATTTCTTTTTTGGCAAATCTTTAAATTGTACAAATACATCATCATTTGGTCAAAATAACGCATGTAAGAAATTTGAAGATTCTCCATTTAATAAATTTCTAAAATATTTCTTAAATTTGTTCATTTCGATTTCTCACATTTTTTAAAATTTATACGAGTTAAATTGTTATGTATTCTTGGCATATTCTGAAAGTTTAAAATTTTATCAAATTCGATTTTAGAAATACGAGATTCTTCATTTTTTTAAATTCTTCCAATTCTTCCAATTTTTTAGAAAATTATTAAAACTCTTCTATTTCCTTAAAATTTTCAATCCATTTAGATTTTTGAAATTTCTATAATTTAAAAAAAAATTAAGTTCGAAGGAATTCCTAATTTTTCAAAATTTTCTAATTCAACAAATTCTTCAACTTTCTCAAAATTTAAGAAATTTGAATACTTCTCAATTTATTAAATTTCTTAAAATTCGATCTTGGAGATGTCCCATCAAGTTCTACAATTTCAATATTTTGTTATTTCGATCCAAACAAATTCGATATTTGTTACTTGTTAAACACGCTGAAGTTAATTTTTAAGAATTTTTAAATTATCTCAAATTCTTCAAATTCCTGATGAAAATCTTTTCGTCGTTTCATTCCCAAATATTTCTACGTAATCCGTTTAGTCAAAATGGATCATAAATTGTGGTTTCTGCTAATTTAAAGTATTAATTGAAAGATAACTATGAGATTTTTCAACTGGATTGATTCAATATATGCATTTCTATATTCCGATTTTCATAAATAATTCAAACAAATTAAATTCTACAAAGTGCAAATTATTTCCAAAATGTTTGAGCTCCTACTAGCTATTTAAGAAAATAAAAAAATTCTCCTCTAATTCCGAAATTCCATCAAATTTTTATTAATTTTCCTAATCAGTTATGAGAGTTGTCGATTTTTGCAAAATATTCAAATTCTGCAAATGCCAGATTCAAAATTTAAGTAATTCGAACACATTTAAAAATTCTCAAATTTCCTCAAATTCGATCGCATCTTCTTCTAGTTTGTCGAATTAAAGCAATTTGATGATTTGGTGTCGTGCTCTTGAAATATAAAAATTCTTTCAATTTAATAAACTCTTTAAACTCTTCAAATTATTCAAAATCTTCAAATTATTCAAACCCCTAGATTCCTTTAAAATCTTGAAATTTTGAAATCTTTAAAAACTTTCAAATTCTTTAAATTCTTTGGATTCATCAAATTCGATCTATTTCTGTTTTACCTTCTTCAAATTATTAAATTTACGGATAATTTTTCTGGAAATTTTTAAATTTCATTCAATCCTTCAAAATTTTTAAATTTTCCAAATTCTTCAATTTAATCAACTACACATCTTTTTCAAATTCAATCCTAGAGATTTCGTTTTTTGCAAATTCAACAAGTACTTCAACTTTCTCAAAATCACGAATGTAAAAAATTTGAAGATTCTCAATTTAATAAATTTCTAAATTATTTGTTTAATTTCGATTCCATAAATATTTAAATTTTTCTGAAATTTAGGTAGTTTCATATACATTTTTTCTCTCTAGTTAAAGTGACTAAAATCGATTTAGGTCAAAACTGATTTTGGTCCACAATTGACCCTATATTTCAATTATTTAAATATTACCCCAACTCCGATGTGTCAATCTTAGCAAATTTGAAATAAGTCACTTTTCCTTGAGAGTAAAGACTTGGAATATTCTGAAATTCTTAAATTTCATCAAATCAGATTTTAGTGATATGAAATTCTTAATGTCCTTCAAATTATTCGTTATATTAATTATGTCGGTTTTCTTCAAATTATTCAAACTATTCTCAATACTTTCGAATCACAGAAATTCTAAAATTTCTATAATTTCTAAAAAAATTTAAAATTGCTAAAGATTTTGATTTTTCAAAATCTTCTTGTTCTACATCCTCAATATTTCAGAATTTAAGAAATATTAAGATTTATGATTTATTAAATTTTTTCAAATCCGATGTTGGAGGTGTCCGATCAAGTTCTACAATTTCAATAAATTTTTTATTTCGATACAAGAAAATTCGATTTCTTATAATTTTGAATCATTTCAAAATCTCGGAATTTTTAAAATTTAACTCTGGAGAAATCCCCTAAAAGTGTTTAAATTCTTAAAATTCCCTATACATTTTCCTTCTTTTTATTCCCCAAAACTTAAAACGTTTTGATGAAAGGAACGAAGGAAAACGTATAAGGAATTTGAAGAATTTAAATAATCTGATTTTCAATATGTAGTAAAATTCTTAAAATTAATTTTGAATACCAATCTTAAATTCTGGTTGCTGCTAATTTGAAGTATTCATTGAAAGTTAGCTATGAGATTCTTCAACCGGATTTTTTCAATTTTTATTCAGAAGAAATTTTTCAATTATTCAGATTGTTCAGATTCATAAAATTTATTTAAATTCGATTTTAGAAATGCCGATTTAGTTAAATAATTCAAACAAATAAAATTCAACAAATTTCAAAATATTTTCAAAATTTTTAAATTCCTTCCTCTTATACAAGAAATTTTAAAAATCTTCTCAAATTCTTAAATTTCATCAAATTTTTATTCATTTTCTAATTTGTTATTAGAGCTGTTGATTTTTTCAAATTCTAAAAATGTCAGATTTCAAAATTTAATTATTTCGAATATTTTCTAATTCTAAAATTGCGTTAAATTCGATCGTATTTACGAAATTTGGCGGGTTTGTGGCGTATTCTTGGAATTTAAAATTTTTTTCAAAACCTACAAACTATAATAATTATAAAAATTATTGTATCATATACTATTTGGAGCTTATTGACAGAGACGTATTTTCTTCATATTATTTCAAATCTTCGAATCCATCAAATCCCTCAATCCTTTATGTAATTCGATACATGTCGGATATTTTTTCATTAAATTATTTAAATTCTTGATCTTTTCACCGGGAAATTCATAAACTTCAAATCTATTTCAAGAGGTATCAATTTCATTAATTTCTAAAACTATTCCATCTTTCCAAGTGTTTCCAGCTTTTAAATTACTTCAAATTCTTCAAATATTTAAAGTTTTCATATTTCTAACTCAACTCTTCAGATTCTTCGAATTCATCAAAAGCAAAAATTTAAATTTTTCCAATCTTAGAGATGTCAAATTCTACCAATTTTTCAAAATCTTTAGATTTATCTATTCTTCAATTTATTCGGTTTATTTACATTTTTGGTTTTGCAAACTCTTTAAAATCTACAAATACTTCAACTGCTTCAAAAGCTACAAATGTAAGAAATCTGAAGATTTTCAGATTTTTATATTTTTAAATTCTCATAATTTCTAAAAAAAAAAATCAAATTCCTATAAATTTCCAATTTTTTAAAATCTTCAAATTCAACAAATTCTTCAACAACTTAACTATTTAAAAATTTAAGAAACATTGAAGATGCTCAATTTATTAAATTAGATTAGATCCCATTGGCTGAGGTGTCAATTTTTTCAAATTATTCAAAATCTTAGAATTTTTTAAATCCTTCAATTCTTTCGAAGTCTTGAAATTTTTAAAATTCAAAATTTTCAAAATTCTTAACATCGATCCTATTCGACTCTTTAATATTCCTGAATTGTTGAAATCTTTTAAAACTCTCATTCATGAAGAATTCTTCGGATTTATTAATATTTTTTCAAATTATTGAAGTATTCGTATTTCTCTTTCAACTCTTAAGACTCTTCGAATTCATCAAACTTCAAATTCTTCAAAAAATACAAGTGTAAGATATTTAAGAATTTCAATTAATTCAATTTCTAAAATATTTCTTAAATTTTTTTTTTCGATTTCTTAATTTTTTAAAATTTTATGAAATTTAAATTGTTTAGTATAGTTGGAATATTATCAAATTCTAAAATTTCATTAAGTTTGATTTTAGAGATATGAGGTTTCCAATTATTTCAATTTTTTAAACTCTTTAGGTTCTTCAAATTATTAAAATGGTTCGAATACGATCCTAGGTAGTGATGTAAATTCACCTTTAATTATTGAAATTTTTCGATTTCTTTAAATTTCCTAATCCTTTCTTATCCTTGAAATTCGGAAACTTCTATAATTTGTAAAAAAAGGTCAAATTCCAAGAAATTCTAAATTTTTCAATATTTTCAAATCAACGAATACATAAATTTTTTCAAAATTGAAGAATTTAAGAAATTTTAAGATGCTCAATTTATTAATTATAGAATTTCAATAATTTTTTTATTTGTATCGGAGAAAAGTCGATTTGTTATCAGTTTTAAATACCCAAAATCTTTCCGTTCCTGTAAACGTTTTGAGTAATCTGACTGTTAGTAAATTTTACCTTCTGCTAATTTGAAGTATTAATTGAAATCTAACTAAGAGATTCTTCAACTAAATTTTTTCAATTAATTGAGAAGAAATTCTGCTTGTTCAGTTTGTTCATATTCTTCAAATTCATTTAAATTCGATTTTATAACCACTGATTTCCTCAAATAGTTCAATTTAATTAAATTAAAATAGGTCCAAAATATCTTCAAAATTTTTAAGTTTTTAATATTTAAGAAATTTTAAAATATGTACTAAAATTTAAGTAATTCCAATATTTTCGAATTCTAAAACTTAGTCAAACTCGATCAAAGAACCGATTGATTTGATGATTAAGTAACTTGATTATTTGGTGTCGTGTTCTTAAAAATTAATAAATTTTTCAAAATCTAAAAATTCTTGTACAAAATGTTTAAATTTCCAAATAATAAAATTGTTGTATTATAGTTAGATCTTCACATTTCTCAAATGCCTCAATTATTTCAAAATTTGGAAATTTTTCCAATACAAATTCTTCAAATTATTTAACTCATCCACAATAATGGAATTCTGTGGATTAATCAAAATTGATCTTTGTCGGTATTTTTTCAATTTTTTGATCTTTTCTTCGAGAAATCCTTAAATTCCAAATTTCTATTTCAATTTTCTTTAACTTTCCTAAAATTTAAAAATTTCAAGAATATGAAGATTCTCAGTTTAATAAACTTCATCTAATTCGATCTTAGAGATGTCGAATCATGTTCTACCATTTCATTATTTTTTTTAACTGAAAAATTGTTTAAAATTCCCAAAATTTAATTCCCAAAAACAAATTCGATCTACGAGATACTAGACTTCAATTTTTGCAATCAAACTATTGAAATTCACCATATAATCAATATAATCAATCGTTTTGGTTTCCAAATTTAATTCTAGAGTTGCCGATTTCTTCAAATTATTTAAAGTATTGAAATTCTGCAAATTGCTCAACTTCTCTAAAACTCTAAAGTTGATTCAAGTTAAATAATTTATATAATTCGACTATTCTTAAATTCAATTTCTTCAAATTGTTGAAATTCAATCCAAGAGATTTGGATTATTATTTTAAAAAAATTCCTCAATTTTTTAGAAATATTAATATTCATCAAATTTTATGAAATTTGATGCTTAATTTTTTAAGTTTCAAGAAATTTGATTATAGATATGTAAATTCTTCTATTACACTTAAATTTTATCAGTTCATCATATTTTCAGGAAATCGTTAAACTTTCTCGAACATTTTTAAAATTTCGAACCGTCTAAATTTTTATTAGAAAATTTTCACATTGTTGAATTGCATCAAAATCGATCGTTATTAAGAGATGTCAATTTTTTATAATTTCAAATTAAAATTCATCAAATTCGTCAATATATAGCTAATAATTTGCTTTTTCTTACAAATGGTAGTTGATGAAGCTACTACTTAGCTAATTCGTCAAATTCTCTAAATTTCCTTTGTCCAACTACTTAAACTCAGCGAATTTCCTAAATTCTCAACCTCCAAAAATATAAAATTCATCAAAATTGGAAATTTTATTATTTTCGTCAAATTAGACTGATTTCTTCAAATTCTTCAAAATTTATTGGAATTTTCCAAATTCTAGAATTTTTTCAAAATTCTCTTAAATTTTAAATTCCACCTAGAGTTTCGCATTCTTAGAAGCTCTCAATTACGTTAAAACCTTATCGTCAAATTTTTCAGATTCTTGAAATTCGGTAATTTCTACAGTTTCTTCAAAATTTTCTGATTTACATAGTGCCCGAGATATCAATTTTTTGAAACATTCGATGAAATCCCATGGAATGTATTGTAAGAAGCGGTATAGCATTGAGTTAGGTGATACTCTTGAAATCCGAGATTTTGAAATGTTTTAATTAACCTAAATTCCGGTATTACCTAGCTTGTAAGTGTTTTGACATCGAAGTTATTCGATATTTTCGAGATTATGAGACTTGTTTCAGTTATCTTTCCGAGACAGATGTTGTTTTGTGCTTTAGAATTATTTAGCATTGAGATGGGTTTATATTACAGACTGTTAATGATTTATTGATTTTTCAAGATTATTCTAGAATTCAAATTTTATACGAGATTATCGTATAAATTTGTTGTTTCTCGAGAATATTAAGATCGAGTCTAATCTAGATTCATTGTCTCACTGAGTTTTATGTAACAGATACATATTATTAAGGATTTGATACACTTTTCGACTTTTTTTTTCATTTTTCTCGAAATTTTTGGAATGGTCCAGTTTTCCGGATTTAAATGGCGCGAAGTTGCTTGGCAACGAAATTATTTGAAAATATCGACATTATTCAATATTTTCGATATTATTTGTGCGATATGTCTGCATAATACTTCAGATTATTCGAGATTCTTAGAGATTTCTTAATTTTGTAAGATTACCCCAGGATCCTGAGGTATAGGGTTTCCGATATTCCTCGAAATTTATAGGCAATGGAGTTGCTTCTTGTTGCAGAATTAATGATCTGCTTAGCATCGAATTATTTAAAGTTAAGTTTAATTTGGAGGATATTGATTTACATAGGTGACATTTTTTGAGAATATTTGAGACTATCCGATATCCTTGAAATAATTTTGGATTATTCCGAATATTGTAAATTTGAACGAGATTATTCGATCTAATTCTTGGATATTTTTTGTAATTTTGCAGATCAAGTAGATTTTTTGATATTATTAAAAATTGTTCAAAATTACTTGATGTAATTTATTATGATTCAGTATATTTGATCATCTTACAGTGTTCCTGGTTTTTTGCAGATAATGTTTAAATATTTTGAACACAAACAGATATAGGCACCAGAAATGTGTTATGGACCCTTGACAATATAGCATTTTAATCAATCAATTGATTATGAATTTTCAAAAAAATTTAGCATTTAGTATTTATTCAGCTTTCTCAACAAGTTGTTGGTGAAATTAAATAAAAATATTTTTGCTTAGTTAATTATTCGTTGATGCATTGCATATACCAACCAGTTCTACAGAGTAATAAATTTTGATTCAACCACTTCGAAAAATTTCGATTTTACGGGTTCAAAATAATAATTATTTCTCAATCTAATTTGGAAGCATTTAATTTAGGTTAAGTTTAGGTGGCGGTCCACTAGGACCAAAGGCATAGATACAAAAATGATCTATAGCCATAAAGCATTTAATTTACACAAATCAAATTGTTTATATCGACACAATTTAATTTAACAATGAGCTTATAACAATCAAAAACATATTTGAAATAATTTCTGCACCCATAATATCTCCAAAAATTGTTATGTTTTCAGCTACCATGAACATATTTAAAAAATAATTTTTAATGCTCTAAACATATTTTATTTTATGTATAAAGGTAATTATACAAAGCGAAAAATGTAAATTGGATTTTCACGCTAAATTTTCCATGTTGAAATATGCTTGCCAGCTCAACTGGCACATTTTATTATTAAGAGACGAAAATTATATTTTTGTGTTGTCCAAACAATACATAGTTGTATACTATAAAACTACTTGTTGATTTGATTAGTTATACGAACTGTGTCCATATACATTCATGTAAATAAAACACCTATGATTTTGAGGTTTTCCTATTTACAAAAATTATTATTTTGCCTATAATAGAGCATAGTTATGTGTGTACATTATTATGGTAAAATTTTTGTACGTATCTCTACATATTTAATGTTATGCGACACCAAAAAAATTATCATCATCATAATAATAATAATCATAACATAATAACATACAACATAGTCACTTTTTTGGTATATATGTGTTATGTTTTCTATTATTATTTTGAATGTTATGCTGCTGAAAAGTAGTTGTGCTTTCAAAGCACGTTTTATTTTATTTTTCAATAGTGATTTTTTGCTATCTCCAATTTATGTTGTATGTGTACCCCCCCGAACAATGTATTTTTATATATTGTATGTGTAGAACAGCAGCATAGAAATAATAAAAAAAAAAAATCAATTCATTTGCTGTGTTTGATGTTCAATGCACATTATAATTGTACGCTTATTTAGAGATAATTTTTATTTTTTGTGTTTGTGTTTGGAAAAACGCTAGAAAATGTTTTCGATTTACTTCAAATTTAAAAGATGGAGATAATTTTTTTTTTTTTCCATAGTGTTGCTAAATTGTGTTTGCAATTGGTCATAATGCAATTATGTTATGTATTTGTGAAATTGGTTTACATGAATTTATCTTATTATATTGAATAATGCAGTAAAAATTTGCAATGAACTGGAAATAAAATAATCTTAGGCTAAACAAACTTTCATTATTCTCGCACCTATTTTTATAAGCTTAACATGATTTTTAATAATTTGTTGAAATTACAGCAGTTTCCTTGTCTTGGCTAAGTGGCTGTTAAAGTTTACCTAGCGTTTATTTCGGAAATAAAATTCGTTGTTCTTTAAAAAAATATGAAGTCTTACGAATAAATCTAAATAATTTAATTTATCTAACTATCATAAAGCTCATTAAATTTGCATCTTAATTTATGCCGTGAAAATATCTAGAGCTTCCATGTCTTTGACTCCTGAAGAAATATTCATCATTTTGACAGAAGTATAGCCTTGTTGTAGCTCGGGGGATAATGAAAACCTGGCTAACAAAAATCTGTGCCTTTTAAGCTTGTTACTAGAGCAACAATTATATTTCGTTAGTCAATGGGTTCCACATTATTTATCGAAATGTTTAGAAAAATCTCTTGGGTTTTGCATTCTCTACGATATTTAAAGTGAAAATTGGTCCTTTACTGGCTGCAACATACCCACTTTTCTTATATCAAAACATATACAATTTTATGAATATCTAAAAAACTGGCAACCATTTTTCGATATAACCGTTCATGAAGGAACTCTCGAAAGGCCTCATTTATAACCTAATCAGCCATCTACGCGTAAACGATGCTAGTTACATTGAAACGAGTCGAAGCTCACATGAGGACAATTTTAAATGAAGCAAGGGTTACCAAAGTTACTGCTGTTTGTCTAAGCGGCAATTGGGAATTTTCACGGCAATGCAGCCTTGATGACGAAACAAGAAATATTAAGGGATACAAAACTGCTGAAGAAGATTTCCTAATGCTGCAGATAAACGTGTCGAAACCCTAACAGACGTTAGTTAAGTCATCTAAAAAAAAAACCTGAAAACAAACTGCCAACAAACAAATTTGAGCGCATAAACTTTCTAAATGAAATCCAGGAATGCTTCAACTAGCATTAAAGAAATCAGGCCATCTACCAATATCGTTGAAGAAAGACATGTCAAATTTTAATTAATTGCATTTGCGTCAATTTATTAATTGAAATCGCTTACCTACCGTGTTGGTCGATGTAAAGGATAGCTTCAACAGCTGGCATATTGTCCGAGGACTGCTGGCCTCTGATTCAATCGGATCAGACTTTAAGGAATCGTGCGGTAATAAACTAAGCCTACCAAATAAAATACCAGAGTTTTCGTAAGTGGTCTCGGTGAAAACCAGGCAGGACAATTCAATGGACTGACGCACCTCATAATTAGATCGAGAGTTCTTCGAAGATCGAAGATATATCAGACACGCTACATCATACGCCAGAACACTCCGCATATTTTGAACGATTCGAAGCTACAGTTGCAGTTAGCAAAAATAGAAGGTTAATAGTTGGCTTGGTGAGGCGATCACCCAATACCCCTTGCTGATAATAACATATGGAACGTCATCTGCTCCTTCTTTGGTAACAAATTCATTGAATTTTTTGTCGCCAACCAGTTTCAACGAAAATTCCCAATCACACAGCTAAAAAGTTAAAGGAGGATTTATATGTCGACGATGTTCTCACAGGATCTTGCTTACTATCCGACTCACTAACATTTCGCGACGGATTAACGAAAATATGAACTCGGCAGGCTTTACTCTCCAAAATTTGGTGAGCAAATCAGCCCAAACTATTGGATAATATCGCAAAAGCAGATTTATAAATCATCGAAAAACTAATATCAGCAAGTACTGATTGTTTTACAAACTTTCAAGAGATGCTTTCAAATTTCAATTGTGAAATTCTCTCTGAATCATCCTGGATATTAAACACGTGGTTCAGTTGATCAGTTGGTTAAAGGTACGATATGAGTTTGGATTATGTTGCGGAATATGCGGTTTCGTTCGTTGAGGTTTAGCGGTTAACTATAAAGGTGCATTATTATTGGGATATAACGTAAACACATAAAACAATTTAGTTTCAAGTAATAAATGATTTTATTTGATGTACTTGAATGTGGTTCGCCTTTTTTGGCTATAGGTACATAAGAATGAAAAAAATAAAACATGAACGTTAAACAAAAATGATGGTCTGGCTACTTGGTATTTATACTAATATTTTTAGAATAAGAGGAGTTCTTTCCTAAACGTTTCCTTTAGGTTGATATTTTAGTACACTAATACCAATAATTTAGACATCCCGGCCACCTTGAAATATCAGTGTTTCAAAATAACTAATAATAATCATTTATAAATTATTTACATTAATAAAGAAATAAGCTTGTCAACACCCAGAATCATTATAAAGTTTCAATAAACATTCATTGTTCGTTCGTTATAATATTAAGAGAGTTAACATAAATACATAAAAAGGATTAAAATATTTGACATTTGAATTGATCGACAGGATTATGAGCTATCTCCGATTTCAATAGGCAGAATACATATTTTAGTAATAGCCCGAGTAAATATACCTGATTTTGTTTTGACTGACACAACTCGCACAAAACCGTCATCGTCCGGATGCGCTATAATTATGCGGCCTATAATCCATTTAGTTCGCGGGATATTATCTTCTTTCAATAGGACTAGCGATCCCACTACGACATTTTTATTTGGTTCGTTCCATTTCCATCGTTGTTGCAATTCGCAGAGATACTCAGTTGACCAACGTTTCTAAAATTGTTGCAACATGGATTGAAGCCGTTGATAACGAGAAAAACGATTGAAATCTAAATGTGGTAGAGATGGTTCAGGTATTAAATGTATAGAATGACCGATCAAAAAATGACCTGGCGTTAGTGGGGATAGATCTGAAGGATCATTTGATATAGCACTGAGAGGCCTGGAATTTAGACAGGCCTCTATCTGCGTAGAAAGTGTAGTAAGTTCTTCATATGAACAGATTTTGTCTCCTAAAACCCTTTTTAAGTGGTGTTTTGAACTTTTAACCGCAACTTCCCAGAGCCCTCCAAAATGTGGGGAGCGAGGTGGAATGGTATGCCAGCGAATGCCCTCCTCGTGACAATATCGTAACATTTCCATTTTGTGAGTTTCTGAATTAAATAATTCTTGAAGTTTGATTAATTCTGATTTTGCTCCAATAAAATTGGTTGCATTGTCAGAATATACATTAGAACAGCGACCACGCCTAGAGACAAATCGGCGAAATGCGGAGAGAAATGCTTGATCTCACAATCTTGAACTACCTCAATGTGAGTAGCTTTATATGAGAAACAAATGAAAATAACAAGATATGCTTTGCATACAACATTTGAGCGGACTTTATTGTTAACATTAAATGGACAGGCATAGTCAATTCCAGTATTTTCAAAAGGACGACTGGAATGTATACGTTCTACTGGCAAATTGTCCCATGAGTTGTGTGATTGATAATGGTTTATTTCGAAAACAAATGAGACACTTGTGAACGATTTGTTTTCATAAAGTTAAACCTCCTGGTATCCAGAATTTTTATCTAACAAAACTGAGCAAACTTTGAGGACCTGCATGAAGATTACGTCGATGTTCTTTTTTTACGATCATGGTTGTCAGTGGATGATTAGCAGGCAACAATAGGGGGTGCTTTTTATCATATGTTAAAAGTTCAGTGTTTTTTAATCGACCACTAACTCGCAGCAGCCCTTTCTCATCAAGAAACGGACTCAATACTTTTAACCAATTTTTTTTATAATTAATTTTTTTTTCAGTTAATTGTCTGATTTCTTTGGCGTAATATCCTGATTGAACCGATTTAACTAATCCGATCAATGTGTCTTCAATTTCCTGTGTAGTTAATTGATTATTAAATGATGCATTTTCAATGCCACGAATATTATTCGATAGTATGTAGTTCAAAAACCGGCGAGCAATCGCAGATAAACGCAAGAGGTCATCATAATCCTCGGCATGTACTAAGAAGCTATTTGGTGTGACAACATGAAATACAACTGGTGTCTTACTATCGTCTGGATCTTTATAATTTGAACCATATTTTTATATTTCAGGCCATTCTTCTTGAGTAACTAAAAATTGAGGTCCATGCCACCATAACTTACAATTTTTTAATTCCGAAGGCATTAATCCACGGGATACCAAGTCAGCGGGATTTTTTTCGGAAGGGACATGAGCCCATACTTCTGGAGGTGTGATTTCCTGTATTTGGGATAAGCCGTTAGCTACGAAGGTTGCATATTTAGCGGGAGGAGAATTAATTCGATGAAGAGTAATTTTTGAATCTGTCCATAGAATAATTCGCGTGAATTTAATTTTTAATGCGGTTACAACCCTTTCGTGTAATTGTGCCAATAGTATTGAAGCACATAACTCCAATCTTGGTATAGTTTGACCTTTCAGCGGTGCAACCTTTGATTTCGCACAAAGAAGATTGCTGGGAACTTAAATAGTCTGTAATGTATTTATTTGAGTTGAGAACTCACTCCAATAAGATTTGAGTGGTTCGGGTATTTCATCGTCCCAATCTAAATTTGGAATTGGCCACAATTGCTGCATAAAGCGTTTGGCAGAAAATATAACTGCAGCGCAAAGACCTAGAGAGTCGTATAACTGAGCAATTTCAGATAATACAGTTCGTTTTTTAATTGTCGATTGTGTACCAAATTTAATTAGAGATATGTTGATGACATCATTTTCAATCTCAAGACTCATTTTCAAGAGTCCCAATTAATACCTAAAATGTGAACGATATGATTGGTTTTATTTTCTATGTTTGAGGGAACTACATTTTTGTTATTGGATGTCCATTTTCTTAATTCAAAGCCTCCAGTGGCTAATAATTTAATTAATTCTTCTTTTATAGAAGCAGCTTCTTTGGCGGTGTATACGCCAGAAACTAGATCGTCAATGTACATTTCTTCTAAAAGAATTGTATACATGCATTTGGATATTGGGATATTCATCGGATGCTAACTGCTTTAGCGTCCTGATGGCGAGAAATGGTGCGCCCGTTGTACCGTATGTGACCGTGTTTAATTTATATATAGACAGAGGATCGTTACTTGATTTACGCCAGAATATAAGTTGTAAAAATCTGTCGTTTGGATGAAAATTAATCTGACGATACATTTTTCTAATGTCAGCGGGCATAGCTGTATGGAATTTACGGAAACGAATGATAACGGATAGTAAACCATTTTGAATGGTTGGTCCTGTCATAAGAGTGTCGTTTAGAGACAGACCAGATGTTGATTTCGATAAACCATTGAATACAGCTCGCATTTTGGTTGTGGTTGAACTCTCTTTAAAAACAGGATGATGCGGTAAAAAATAGCATCAATTGGGAATAGGTTCCTTGACTAATTCCATTTGATTCAATTTTATGTATTCTTTCATAAATTGTACATAATCATCTTTAAGATGTGGATTTTCATCTAATTTTTTTTCTAACGAGTAAAATTGTTTTAATGCTTTGTTTCGGTTATTAGCAAGAGAATTAATATTTTGTTTTTTAGGTAGAGCAACACTATATCTACCACTACTGTCACGTTTGACATTGTCAACATAGTGTAACTCACACGACTTTTCCTCAATGGAAAAATTATTTGTACCTTTCACGTCTTTAATTTTAGCAAGCTCTTGAATTTCTTTACGAATTTGATCTACATCACAGCAGATTCTTGACTTAAATTGATTTTTTCGTTGTTCATTATATTGAAGTATATTTCGGCTCCTAATAACATATCTACTTTTTGTAGAATATAAAATGTTGGATCGGCTAATTTGATCGATGTTGGTATTTTGGAAATATCGAAATTGACCTTTTATAATGGTAATGTACTCAATGCATTTTTAAGACAAGAAATTCTAAATTTATTTTGTAATTGTTTATTATTGATCCAATAGTTAAATTTACTTTATGTTTAATTTCCATGGTTTTTTGATTGATACCTAAAATGAAAGTACTTATTGGTTTTTAAATAATTCCTACAGTTTGAACGAACTCTCCAGTAATGAAATTGCACTGTGAGCAGCTATCGAGTAACGCACGCCACTGATATTTTACCTCTTTTAACAAACGTTTGTGTTTGAAGTAGCACCAGAACTATCGGGTATGATTAACTGAGTAATTTGGTAATAAATTTGTAGATGCGGTACTCGAAGAACTTTGTTCATAATTACTGGCTTGATTGTGATGAGATACTGATGGGGTTAATTGATTCAATTTGGAATTTGAATTGTTGAAATTTGATTGTGAATTTTCGTGACTATTGTTGGAAAAATTAGAATAATTTATATGTAACATGGTATGATGTTTCCCTTTACAGTGATAGCATCGAGATGTAGATTGGCATTTACTGATGTAAAGCGTACCTATGCAATTGTGGCATAGTTTATTTGTTTGAACCCACTTATTTCTATCAAATATCGACATATCTAGGAAATTTTGTCATTTAAATAAGGAATGCTCTTTCTTACAGAACTTATACAACTAATTTGATTCGTAAGTTCAGTTGCTATGTATGATTGTACATTTTTTGTATTAATATTTTGAAATGATTTTGATTTATTATTGTCCTTGTAAGGTGATATCGCTTCGAGAATAAGTGCCCTTTCAGATAAAATGTCCATGATTTCTTTTGTAGACGGAATTCTATCTTTTGGCTTTTTGGTTTCAATTTGCTGGCGAGATACTTGATCAACTAATTCGGAAATATGGAAAGGTAGAATTAAGTCCCAATTGTCGATTGGAATCTTTAATGCTTATAATGCATTATATTGTTTCCATAAGCTTTCAATAAATTCTCGAAGAGCGGTATAGGACAATTTTCCTTACGAACAGGCTTTAAATGACATACATTTTTTATGTGTAAATATTTAATTCGTGGCTCATTCTCGTAATGATTAAAAAGAGATTCCCAAACCTGATTGTAATTCTCTTCCGTGTTAGGAATGGATTGTATGAAATGATAAGCGGTTCCTCCCTTTATGCAATTTTGAAGGCAAGTAAATTTTAATATTGCACTTAATCGTTTTTCTACATGAACTCTCTGTATGTAACTTTCTCTAAATTCAATCCACGATGTGAAACTACCGTCAAATTTAGGAAGCGGAATATCTGGAAGTGGGAGCGAAAGCGGATGATGAAGCGTCTGTGCGATTGGATGTTCATCAATTTTTTTGTTATTCAGCGTTTCTAGAAAATTTCTAATAGACGATTCAATAGATCTACAATTAGCTTCAAAATCGGAACGATCAATGTCAGAGGTTTCGATAGTGGTAGGATCTATGTCCTCTAAATTTGATTGAGCAATATCAAATTTATCGTACTGTGATTGTACTCTATTTAAAATTGATTCTAAATCACCTTTGGTAAGTTTTGTGATATCATCTGTCATATTTTTGTATCTGGTGATATAACCTTTGTATGCGCTTACTGACCTTTTACACGACTCGATTTTATCATGAACACTCATTTTTATTTAATTGAAACCATAAAATGAATAACAAAATTTTAGTGTTGACTCACCTGTACAATATATTTTTGTGAACTGGACTGGTTTTAATTAATTGATTTATAAAGTGTTGATTGAAGTTTAACTTTGATGTCAGCAATATTTTTTGTATTGGTTGCGCCAATAGCGTTTTGTGGTGTTTAGAATAAACTTTGTTGTCAGCAATACTTGTTTGTATTACTTGCGCCAATAGCGTTATGCGGAGGTTATCAAACTGTTGATTTCTCTTAAAACTTTCTTGTAATAGTTGCGCCACTAGCGTAATGCGGTGATGATTCAGCAATTATGCTGTTATGCCGAATATCAATCCGGCGCTCGAAGGACCAAATGTTGTGGAATATGCGGTTTCGTTCGTTGAGGTTTGGCGGTTAACTAAAATGTGATTAGCGGTTTTAAATGTGGATGCTTGTGGAATTCACACTTTTAGTTATAAAGGTGCATTATTAATGGTATATAAACACATAAACCAATTTAGTTTTAAGTAATAAATGATTTTATTTGATGTACTTGAATGTGGTTCGCCATTTTTGGCTATACATAAGAATGAAAAAAATAAAACATGAATGTTAAACAAAAATTATGGTCTGGCTACTTGGTATTTGTACTAATATTTTTAGAATAAGAGGAGTTCTTTCCTAAACGTTTCCTTTAGGTTGATATTTTAGTACACTAATACCAATAATTTAGACAGATTAATTGAGGTTCATTTAAAATACATGGGTTTGCTGATGCCGCCAAAGATGGATACGCTGATATCCTAAATTCGCGTGTGACAACGTCATCGCAAATGGCTAACATTAATACTTTCGCCGTTGAAACAAAGGTAGCACCAATAAAAACGTAATCTATATCCAAAGTAGAGCTGTGTGCAGCCAGATTACTAGTCAAGCTGGCGAGAAGGTCAAAATCCAACCAAAATAGTTTTTCTATACTGATTCCTCAATAGTATTGGATTTGAAGCTATGTAGTCATTTCGCTCTTATTGAAAATAAAGTAGCCCATACATTTTTATTTATAGATCTTTATGCTGTTTTATAAATTTTGATCAGATAGTTATGTATATTTTGCAAGATAAAATGATGCGCTTTTCTATCAAACATTGAAAAGTGTACATATACTAATTGGTCCCAAAACCAAAAGCTTCGATCTAAATTTTTTTTTAACGAATGTCACAAAGCTCGATCAATTCCTTGTATGTAATTTACGTATCATAAACATTTTCCGATAACTTTGAAAAATGCAAATTTATTTGGAGCTTTTTCATTGCGTAAAAGCAATAAATTTATTGACGAAGAACTTCTAGCATAAATTATGATATTTTGAAAACAGATATACAAAAGTTGCTGCAAACCCCATTAACGAAACCCCTAACGAATTATGGATTATAAAATATTTTTTAGTGCTAAGAACTTGCAATTGAATAATCCCATGAAGGGTTATTCATTTAATTAGGCATCCGATTTTATTTTTTATGTCTTATAATTGCTTTTTTTAAATAAAGTGAAAACTATTTGATAACTAAAAATAAAAAGCTTTTTATAGATAAAAGTACTATTGGTGAACTTTTCAAAACTAATATAACACACTTTTATTCTAGTTAATAATTAATGCGCAAATAAATTATAAAATATTTGGAAATTCAAAAATTATGAAAACTAATTAAAAAGCTTTGAAGCTTTTTCAAACTTTTTAAAATCCTGTCAAAATTTAGCTTTTATCCAATTACTCTTATGATAAATGAAGTTAGTTGTTCCCTTTAGTTAGCTATCTTTAGAAGGTTTAATAGTAACTAACTGTTTTATTTGTGCGTAAGGTAAATTTAAAAGGAAAGCTTTCATGATGATAATTTTTTTCTAAATTATACAATTATAAATTGGTTTTGTAACTTTTAAATACGAACTTCAAAAGGTTTTTTAAATTAAGCTACGAAATTCTTTTTCTAAGAAGCGCTTTATATACATAATAGCTGAAGATCACAATCAAAGAAGGTTGAGTATCTCATACCAAATAAATTAACTCGTCCAAATGAAAAATTTCGTAACCGACATCGTAAATTTAAATATTCTAATGATTATTTGATTTTTTCTAAATTGAGTATGCGTGTTAAATATGAAATCCGTAAGTGTTCTTCAAATTATTTGAAATATGTTGAATGTCATATTAAACAGAACCCCAAATTAATCTGTAGCTATACTCGGTCTCTTACTCTACTAGATTTGTTTGCCCATCGTGTATGAAACTAGGTGCAATTGAAGCTACTGAAGCAAACGATATTTGTAATTTGTTTGCTGATTTTCGACGGGACATACCAATTTTAGAATCGAATGTCTCGACAGAGAGATCGACTACATGTTCTTGTTAAAAAGAAGTTTTTAGATAATAATGTAAATTCAGTTGAAGTTGACTTGAAATTATACAAAAAGCTCTAAATTTAATTTATACCACATTTCAATTATTTCGGTCACCAATCTATTTATTCATGAATTCTAACGATATGTCATCACACCAATTTACTACAATATTCTTATGTAACACCGTATCTTTTGTGTGCACACAAAACTCATGATAAACTATTTGCATTTCTTCATATAGCAAAAAGATAAAAAAAAAAAAAAATTGTGATTCTTACAATATAAAAGCAAAATTTATTTGCAAAATAAGACTGCAAAAAAAAAAAAAATTGTTAAAATTGTAGCAATTTTAAGAAATAACCAAGTGGGTGGTTTTTATGGTTTGACAAATTGTGGAGTACTTAGATTTTGGTAAAAATGGAAATAGGGAAACATACACACAGTATTTTGTGTCTGGAATATTTGTTTGGGAAAATCTTTGTGGTATACAAAAAAAAAATAACAAAATTTTTTTATTTCTATTTCCGCATCCAATTGTGGAATAGAAATATAGAACCAAAATAAAAATAAGAAAAAAATCTGTCTTTGGTGGTGAAAGAAACATTATTTATGCTATGTATTTACAATCTTAATTGAAATGTAATTTTTTTTTTTTTTTTGTTGCTTCTGGTGTATATTGGTACGGTACGGTTCTTTCGGTGTTACAAAGTTAAATTAGAGATTTTTAGCATATTTTATGTGGTACGTATACACGCCCTATTCATGTACACAGATTTTAGTGTTTCTCCCTACGACATATTGATATACAACAAATTTATTTTAATGATTGCGTTCTGGGGACAAAAAATAATGTCACATAAAATGAATCGAGCGCAAAAAAAATATTTTAATATAAGAAAATTGATTATATTTTATGGCACTGGGCACCACAGTACAAAACTATATATACATAGTGTCACATTCAAATATATATAGAAATGCATAATTTCTTTAGATTTGTTTAATTTTTTTGTGTTTTATGCACAAACAACACTATCGGTTCAAAAAAAAAATAAAAAATAAAAATAAGAAAATTCGTTATATAGTTTTCCTATGGTTTCATCTGTTGTGGCCAAGTTGTGAAAATTTTAAATTGAATTATAAATTTTCATTTTTATAAATTTTATTTAAGTTTAAATTCAATTTTATTGCCAAGAATTTTTATGTTTTTTTTTATGCTACGATAAATGTTTTGTTTTTGTATTCCTGTTATCGTTTTTTATTTAGAGAGTACGGGCGTTGTTGTTTGTGTTAGAAAAATTAAAATACAGAAATTGCTTGAATCTTCCCAATGGGGAATCAAAAAAAAAAAACTGAATGTATAGTAAAGAAAGCGACCAAGCGCATGCAAGTATGCAACAAACCGTGCAAAAAGCACAAAAAATGATATATGGTATACTTTAATAGCAAAGCATACACGCCGGATGTGAAATGATAGATGGTGGTAGAAATATGAAGATTATTTATATGGTGATATAATTACTGCCATATACGATGACACTGCGGTACTAAAGATTTTCCTGGGAGCTGAATTTGAGGTTAACAAACTAAAATGCATTCAGTCAGGCCCGCGCCTATTCATAAGGCCGCTTTGTGTGCAAACAATTTATTGGCCGCCTATTGATAGATAATGGGTCAGATAATTGATATTCTAGCAATTCGCAAATCGGTAAATATGGCGGATTTGCGAATCGTAAATTTATTTGCGTAATATGATCAATAAATATTTCCACAAACATTTACGTAGATGCGCATACTTTAAAACGCCCCCAAAATCTCTACGATTTACTTGCTTGCTAACCAAGAAAAAATATCGTGTATACCATTTTTTGGTTTGCTAACTTATCGTGTATAACATTTCTAGCAAATTCGCAAAAAATAACTGCTTATCTGCTTATCTGAGTATCGAATATCTAGCCCAATATGTGTTAAGTTATGTATCATTATACGGCGTAAACATTTTATAAAACCAACACAAGCATAGGCGTAGGGATGGGAGGGGGTTCGGGGTGGGTTTAAGCCCTATCTCATGGGCTTCATAAATCATAAAATTATTGCATGGTGATGTATCGTTCCACACAGTAAACAAAATTATTTAAAATACGAATTATGGAAATAATCAATACCTTTTATATAGGTATATACGTCATGTAAATGGCATAATATTAGCCATGTTTTTTTATAGATCTGTATAGACCTTTTATCCAGATTATGCCGAAATTAGTTCATCTAAGCAAACTTAATTAAACTGTTTAAAAGACGGTCAGGTAGATGTTGAACGGTGTTACCTATAATAACAAAAATAAGCACATACACATTATTTATAAATTTTATGAATCTCATAAATCTGAGGAATCTCACAAATCTTATTAATCTTACAATTTGTTGAATTCGATGAATTTAAATGAATTTTATGAATGTGATGAATCTCATTATTCTTTTTAATCTAATCAATCTTACAAAACCATATGACTCTTTTAAAGCTTTTATTATTCTTATGAGTCGTTTAAATCTAGTGCATATACTAATTTTATTAATTTTATGAATCTTATAAGCCTTATGAATCTTATGAATCTTACGAATCTTACGAATCTTGTGCGTCTTATGAATCTGAAGAATCTTATGAATTTATTAATCTCATGTTTCTTATTAATTTACGAATCCGATGAACTTTGTGGATCAACTAAATCTTTTGAATTTTTGAATCTCAAGAATAATTTAAACGTTATGAATTTTTGAATTCTATTAACTTAAACAAATCTTATGAACCACAGGAATCTTATAAATTTTCTCATCTTTTGAATCTCGCACTAATCTTGTAAATTTTATAAATATTATGAATCTTTCCAATCTTATCAATTTAAACATAATAAATCTTATAAAACTTTTATTAATCTTATGAACCTTATTAATTTTATGAATCATTTGAATTTTATGAATTCTATGAATCCCTTGAATACTATGAATCTTATAAATCTTATGAGTGTTATGGATTTTATGAATCTCGTGAATTTTATTTATCTAAAGAATCCTATGAACCTTGTGGATCAACTGCATCTTACGAACTCTCAAGAATATTTTAATGTTTGAATTTTTGAATTTTATGAACTTAAAAAAATCTTATGAATCATAGGAATCTTAAGAATTTTATTAATTTTAAGAATCTCATGAACTTTATGAATCTTGTGCGTTTTACGAATCTTATAAATGTTATGGGTCTTATGAATCGTTCAAATCTTTTGAATCTTATGAATCTACGTCGTTAACACGACATGGGTTCCGTCTCTTAAATTGGCGTATAAAACAACTGACACTCGAGTAACGTCACGTCAAGATATCGAAGGACACAGCTAATGGAGCTTTTACCAAATCCAACAATTTTCGAACCAGAACATGAGATTTTAGTAAACGTAAACACAAGCCTTCCGAATATGTTTCAAGAAAAATCGTGCCAGAGGATTCCGTATATCGTGTCAAATTGAAGGTAAATTTAAAAGATATCTCAAATAATCATCTTTTAGGAGAAATCCAATATTCTATTTAATTTAAAAGATCCCATTTAGGCAGCTTTTATTAGTTAAAATGACTAAAGCAACCACAGTTCATTGGCTTTAAATTATTTAAAATTAATTAAATAATAGGCCCGTTCGAACATATTACGTACCGTCAGTTGCACCAAATTCAACATCGGATCTGTTCTGGAACCTCTATCATATAGGCCTTCTATGCAAAATATTACCTTGTCAATCCCACTGGTCAGCGATATAAATAACAGGCAATGTTTATACGGCTTGTTGCACCAAATTTCAATGGCAAAACCTGTTCAACAAAAATCAAAAGTTTGACATTCGATTATGGTTCATGAATCTCTCTTTTATAGGCCTTAAATTTAAAATGAAGCATTTTATTAGATTGTCGGGACCGCGTGGTCCATGCACAGTGCCGGCTCTAGAACACTTTGCGCCCTATGCAAGTTTTTCTTAGGCGCCCTTTTTATAATTCAGGTACAAACATTTAGCTTTTCTTGCCTTTAAAGTAGTAAATTTGTCAATCATTTGACTTAAATCGATTTTGTCACCAATTTCCTTTTCAATTGCTATACTCGATAATCCAACCAATCTTTCCTGAGATATACTTGATCTCAAGTAGTTTTTGATTATTTTCAGTTTTGAATCCTAAAAGACTTAAAAGTATCCGTAAAGCAATCATTACAGGAGCAGTGCTCGTCAAAGTGTGGGTCGCAGCCCACTAGGGAGCCGAGGAGCTGTTGCCAGGTAGCCAACAAACCGCCACAAATTTCTAGATCTGCCTATTATCAATGACCGCTACGGTTTTCTATGCTGTTAATGGTTTTTGTAAGGTTTGTGATGTGTATATCAATTCCACAATCATGGGGATTTTGATAGGTAAGTTCTTATTCTACAATGAACATGAACAGAAATTTTAGATCGCAAACCTTGATCAGTGGGACAAAAAAATCATGGTTAAAATTGAGTCCTTTTATGAAGTAATAACATTTTTAAATCAGACGTCGATATCCGAAGTAAATTCTCGGAAATTTTGGAGCTAAATTTGAACTAAAATTATAAGAACTTAGGTCTATGAAAATTTGAGAAATTGGATATTGAAAATGTACTATTTAGTATATAATTTTAAAAAGTTACTCGTACTTTAATTTAATTTGAAATTTCAAATGTCAACTTATCAAATTTGGCTTCAACAACTTCAATTTGGTTAAATTGAGAATTCCAAATCAAAAATTTCAGGATTCTAATGCCGAGTTTTTTGTAGGGAATCCAATACCGATTTTCGGTAAAACGGTTGATTACCAAAATGTTGGTAAATTTTTGGAATGAGCTATCTTTTTCTATACTATGGGTCCCGTTTTTTTTTTTGGAGAAGTCGTCATAAATAAAATTTCAAATTTTGGATATAAAATTGCTAAGGGGGCCAAAGCTTTCAAATTGGTTGATTTCGTTGAAAATTGGTAGTTGAAACAACCTAAAAAAAATTTTGGATAACTCCGAATTTTCAGAAGAATATATTAAATCCAAGTTTGGTTTTAATTAGTAAAAATAATTTGACACAAAAATTAAAAACGAACCAAATTCGGGTCGGGTTGGCTGTCAAATTAGAAAAACTTGCAAAAATTAATTTTGACAAATTTAGAATAGTAGAGCTTACAAAAATATTGAGCTTTCTTTATGAGCTCCACTCATATGTCCAGCTAAAATATTTAGTTCCTGAATTTTCACAGCTACATCTAATTTTTAATAGTTCCTTATGTAAAATCCTCTCATGTTTTTTTAAAATCAAGCTTAATTTCTGGAATTCTATAATTTTTGCGTATATGAATATTTTTATTACCTGTAAATCGGATAAAGCTGAAAGAATATTTTGGGTTGAGGTGATTGAATAAGAATGCCCAAAATGCTTAACTGTAAATTCATTATTATTGAATAAAATATTTGGGAGTCCTGGATTTAATTTTTTCGATTTCGGGGGCGCCAGTATTAAATTGTTTGAGAAGTACTGCTCTAGTGCATTCGAGTAAATGTATTGTAATATAAACAATGGATCAGTATTAGAAGGACATTGTGTCCTTTAAAATCTTTAATTCGTTAAATAGTTCTACCGCAAAAATATCTTTGTCATCGCTATCGGTTAACATATTATCTAACGCGTCACAATTTGTTTTTAGTTCCTCATCATTCGATTTACAAAATCCTTCAACATCGGTTCAAAACTGAAAATTATTGATATGCGCATTTATGACCTCAAATCTTTCATCTAACGAATTAAGTACAGTAGCCAAACGAAATTTTAAATTTATATTGTGGATCAGTGGGAGTTTCGTCGTAGCATTCGTAATCAAAAAACCTTTTTCTACGTCTTTGCAGAGCATTATCTTTAAGCTGAGGATTAATTCTAAATCAGTTACTAATTCTTTTGCAGTTTCTAGAACACGATTAAAACGTTCATCCGTTCGCATTTGTTTAATGTTCGGTATTAACTTATTTAAGTCTTTGATTTCCTCATTTATATTTCGGTTGGGATTTTGAAAAATTATTAGTATTATAACCACCAATCTCGACGTTTTGAGAGGTGAGCTGTTTTGTATTTTTTGGTGTGTTTACTGTTCTCGCACGACGAGTATTGAAACTATTACTATTATCAATTTTCGATGTAGTTTGAAAACGAGTTGGAGTTCATAGAAACAGAGTCGAGTTAGGTTTTCGTTTAGCTATTTTAAACTCGATGAAACTAGTGTAATCGAGTTGAGTTGAAATTCAACATTTCTAATGAAAAATATTTTTTTAATAGTAGAATTTGTTAGGAAGCGTGAGAAGAATTGTCAGCGCCCCTAATTGGTAGGCGCCCCTATGCGGGGCATAATCTGCTTAGTGGGTAAAGCCGGCCCTGTCCATGCATCACATAATGGAAGGCGATCTCATGTACTCTTGGCTCGGTGTAAATATCTGGAACTTCGATACGGACGATACGATCTATGGCTTCAGAAGTTTTAAATTTATCTTTTTTTAATAATTGATAGGTGTGCATATAGAAATTTTCGCTTTTAGAGCTCATTCGAATATACATATGCCATGCACTTTCTAAATCTGGGCATTCTGATATGGTTTCTCCTCTGCAATTGCACCTCTGTAATGTTCTTGGTGAACCTTCGCATGACGATGGGAAAATCACTGGAATGCCGTTCTGAATTTACAAATTTGCACTTTGGTTAGCCACATGATCTGCAAGTCCTTGGTAAAATTTGTAAAATACTGAATTTTATTATTTATTTTACAACAATTTATTTGATTAATTATCACCACACCACGCGAGTTGGGCGGCATATCACCGCGATGAATTTCGAGAGCAGACTGACATAAAAAATTATTTAATTTTATTTTGTGTTGTCTCTTCATATGGAAGAGACAGTAGTTCAATGGTTGTTCAATGCGTTCGTTCCCAAATAATTAATACAACGTGGGACGTTACATTGGTGGTTGGGTGAACTCAGACGCCAATGTATATGAATGATACAATGTGGCGGAGCACGCATGAGTAGGCCGCTACAGGACTCCTCCACAAGTGATGCCCCCCGATGCGAAACATGGTTGGTTTCGGTCTGCCTGTGCGTTCAGATGTGCTGAACATGGTGTGGCGATCGCTCCGTTGAAATGTCTTAACTTGTAAGATGCATTAACGGAGGCGATAGGCCGAGACAGAGTGAAAGGGAGGTGATGTGATCTCTGTTGTGTTGTCGGTCAATGCCTGCGTCAGTAGCGGTGAAGGAAGATGTTCGTCGAGGTCCACACCTGATAGGATGGGAGCAAGAGGCATTGATCAAATATCGGTGGGTACCTCTTATCATCCTTCACTGAAGTGTGCTGTGCTGCAGACAGAGCTGGATTAAGATGTTTATGACGCAAGCGAGTGAATGTGCAGATTGTGCCGCACTAGGCAGGTGGGCAGCGGTGAAAGGAAACGTCGAAGCACATACCAGATAGGTTGGGAGCAGTGGCTTCGACCAATATCTGGGGCCCTATTATGAAATTTTCGATAGCGTTTTTTTTCGATAGTATCGAAAATGACCTATCACGAAATTTTTCGATTTCGTTTTTTTTTCGATACTGTCGAAAATGAGCGATCACGAAATTTTTCGATAGTGTTTTTTTTTCGATAATATCGAAAATTTTCGACTGCTCTTGAGGTGACGACCATTTTATTTCATCAACGTAATTTAATAGAATTAAACTGAAATATTTAATAAATAAAAATATTTTTTTCAAAAATGTGAGTTGTAAATAAACCTTTATTTTATATTTAAATTAAATTTGTGTTATATCGTATTAATATTTTAATATTAATATTATTATTAATTTTTTAATTTTCCCAATACGACTGCAACAAACAATGAACAATTTGAAATCTTAATGGATTTTATGGAGAAAAATGTAGGCATTGCCAAAAATTATTTAAATTCCTTACAATTCAAGGAAGCCACAAGTTTTGTGGACTGAAGTGTTGGAACGCTTAATCCTTAAAGAATGAGAGCTTTTTTTGTAATACTCTTAAGGTTTGAAATATGGCCAACTACAATGGAACTTGGATATTCCTTAACCGATTTTAGTGAAATTTGGCATGCGCGATGGAAATGGGATTCTAAAATTATTTTTAGATGAAGTTTTAGAATATGGCCAATTATTAAGGAACTTAGCTATTTCTTAACCCATTTTAGTGAAATTTTATATGAGCGATGGAAATGGGATTCTAAAATGATTCTTGGACAAAGTTCTGGAATATGACCAACTAGGGTGGAACTTGGCTATTCCTTAACCGATTTTAGTGAAATTTGGGATGCGAGATCGAAATGGGATTATAAAATGATTTTTAGATGAAGTTCTGAAATATGGCCAACTAGGACGGAACTTGGCTGTTCCTTAACCGATTTTAGTAAAAAATTGGCATGTGAGAAGGAAATGAGATTCTAAAATGATTTTTAGATGAAGTTCTGGAATATGCCCAACTAGGATGAAACTTGGCTATTCCTTAACCGATTTTAGTAAAAATTTACATGCGCGATGGAAATAGAATTCTAAAATGATTTTTGGATAAAGTTCTGAAATATGAAATGCATGTCGAATTTCATCATAATCAGATAATGAGTAGGCTAGTTTTATCCTAGTAGGCCTAATTCCAGAATTTCATCCAAAAATCATGTTAGAATTCCATTGCCATCGCCAATAAAAAATTTCACTAAAATCGGTTAAGAAAAAGCCAAGTTCCATCTTACTTGGCAATATTCTAGAACTCTCAACCAAGTTCCATCCTTCTTCACCATATTCCAGAGCTTCAGTAAAAATCATTTTAGAATCCCATTTCCAACGCACATACATATTAAATTTCTTCGTAATTGGTTAAGGAATAGCCAATTTCCATCCTAATTGGCAATATTCCAAAAAATCATTTAAAAATCATTTCAGGATCCCGTTTCCAAGACGCATGCCAAATTGCATGTCCGGTTTGTTCGAAAATTTCCATGGTTATCTCTATGCCCTACTTCACATATCCTCTTACAGAGGCCTTTTGTTTTCTATGGCATAATTATTTTGTCCTCTTAGCGAGGCCTTTCCTCCAGGAAACCCCGTCGATGAGAGGAAAAGAGTAAGGTTATTTAGAGCGCAAATAAAATTGCGATGTTAATATAGTAATTTGTGATAATAAAAGTGCTCTTTTAATTTAAAATTATTACATATTTACTACAAAATAAATTATGTTGTTGTAGTTCTTACGATTTGTTTACAATTATTTTTAACAGGCCTACACTAAAAGTTTAAAATAATGACGCAGTTTGCTTGGATATAATAATAAATAAACGAGATTTTAGAAAGTTTATTTTTAATAATAAAATTAGTTTTGTTAAAAAATTTTAATTTAAAAATAATTACATATGTGATTTGAAACTAAAATAAAAATGATTTTCGATATCGATTATTTCATAATAGCTATTTTCGATATCATCGAAACTCTCGAAATTATTGAAAAAAAACGCTATCGAAAATTTCATAATAGGTATTTTCGAAGCTATCGAAATACTCGATATTATCGAAAATAAACGCTATCGAAAATTTCATAATAGGGCCCCTGAAGTGTACCTCTAGTTTTCCCTCACTATCCACTGTACCAGATCGACACAAGACTGGCGCATTGACCGAGTTTCCATGTCACGTCAAAGCTGTGACATGGCCAGACCAGAAAATGAATTCTGAAGTCTGGAGTCAGCTTTGGGGCTTGCCAAGAGGTGTTGGCAGTGGCCGTTTTGAGGCCAGTGTTTGAATCGACTGTGGCCGGTTGAGGGTGGGACAGTCGAAGTGCGTCTCGACTGTGTCCCAGTGACATGGAAAGTTATACGGCGGCAGTTGCAGTGAGCCTCGACTGTGGCCGTATAAAAAGTGGTGGGGAGTGCGGTTGGGGATGGCTGGGTGGACGTTTTACCGTACGTCCATTGGAGCGAGCCATTTGAATGAAACACAAAAGAAAATTTTATTGATTAAGAAAAAAAATGAACAAAATGAATCCAGAAAAAAATGTGGTGAAAAATTTACAATTTATACATAAAAAAATAAGTTTTGCTGCTGTTGCTGTTGTTGATGATGATGATGTGCTGATGTTGTTATTGGTGATCGTCCATGTTGGCCATGATGATGAGGACGATGACGATGGCGATGATGATGTTGATGCTGTCTCGTCTATGGTGGCCATAATGATAACGGCTATGACGATGGCAAAGGCGGCGATTACGGCGATGTTACTATTGCCAGCTCATGTGATGACATCGATGATTGTTATATTGGTGATAGCGGTGATGTTGATGTTGCTGCTGCTGTTGTCAATCATAATGCCCATGATGCTGGTGATAGCTGATGGTATGAATAGCGATAATGTTGGCGGTTGGCCCCGTTGTTTTTTTTGTTCGGCATTGTATTTTAGTGGTGTGATTATGGTTTGACTCCGGTTTAAACGATTTATTTGTGTGCTATTGTATTTATCCATAGGGCCGAAGCGTTGTGTATGTATTACTCAATTGTACTTAAATGCGTTTTGGTGTGGCTCCGAAATTATGAAAATATCACAAAACAAATAAATGAGGCACGTTATTATTTTTTTAATTTGTTACACTTAAAAAAAATACGGTATTTACCGTTTACCTGGTACGGGATCGTACCAGGTGTCCACAATTTCAATTGCACAAAAAAAAATCATAAAATGGTTACGCTGACTTTTGTGGCGTGTTCTTTTCCATAAAAACGGACGTCGGGGTCACCAATGTAAAAGTACTAACTTTTATTTATTTTTAACTTAATTTTAATTTAGTTCAATTTAAATTAAATTATTACATTAATTTAATTTATTTATTTATCACCACACCACGCGAGTTGGGCGGCATATCATCGCGATGAATTTCGAGAGCAGACTGACATAAAAAATGATTTAATTTTATTTTGTGTTGTCTCTTCATATGGAAGAGACAGTGGTTCAATGGTTCTTCAATGCGTTCGTTCCCAAATAGTTAATACAACGTTAATACAACGTACAGACGCCAATGTATATGAATGATACATTGTGGCGGAGCACGCATGAGTGGGCCGCTACAAATTCTGTTTGCAACGTGTTCTGACGGAAGCGAATGATATTCAAATTTTTGCCTCAACTTGCAAATATAAATCTACTATTCATTGTTGAATAAGCCAACCGGAATTATTGATTGGATTAAAGGAATTTCTAGAGGCTAGTTGAAACGCCTTAGCTTGCAGCATGCTAATTATCATCATATAGGCCCCCCGGCCGTCGTTGAAATTTAGTGCAACATGCCGTATAAAAATTGCCTGTTAGGTATATCGCTGACCCCTAGGATTGACCATGTAATATTTTCATGCCTGTTATTTATATGATCGACCTTGTAACATTTGGCATACTAGTTAGTTAGTTACTAGATGTGTACAGCTTGTAGCGTAATATTCAATATTCAGATACTTCTGATTTCTATTTAAACTTTTTTGTAATTTCTATGCAACATTTATATCGCCTGAATGAATGCAATTTGTTCAAACATACATATTTTTTGTTATTTGGGAAGAATTTCACTTCGGTGTTTGAAACATAATATTGTTCATTATTAATTTTCAGAATTTTATTTGGAGTGTGCTTTGGAAGACCGCATACAAAATTTGGAACAATAGATATATTCGCTATCCAAATAAAAAATTTAAAAGAAGAGGATATAATGACCAGAACTCAAACAAGAATTGAAAATCTGGAAAACAGTCCGATAAATACTAAATACTTGGCGGGATTCGATAATTTCGATTCGTTGGATATTATATTTAAGATCGTTGAACATTTTGTACCAGATTCGATATATTTTCAACGGCGTTAATGAAACTCCGATTAGATTTATTTTTTTACATATTTTTCATTTTATGATCGTGTCTTTGTGAAGGCATTATCAGCTTTATTCGCTATTCACGACAAAATAAGGTGCTTCGTGTTTTGGTCGAATAAGGAGGCATCCTTAGTTAATATTCCTGAACGTTTTAAAAAAATCTTCGGAACTAAACCTTTTTCCGTAATAGATTACTTTGAGATATATTCGAAGAAGGCAGATAAATCTTATTTATTTAACTAATTTAAATTAACAAAATTCATTTAACTTGCAGGCAGCTATTTAGCTCGTTGCAACATATTTTCCAGCTATAAACATCATCAAACAATTAAATATCGTATGTACATCTCGTATGTGCTCCTAAAAGGCATTGCATTTATATCCAAATGATATGGGGGACGATGCAGTGATAAAATCATATTTTTAATTCATTGTGTCACAATAATTCGTTTTAAATAATAATTTTTCTTATACGCGTATAATATCCAGCCAGCTCTGGAAAAATATAGTCGGCAAAAATTGGATTAGTCTTAATTATGGGCTTTTTTAATTTATTATTTCAGGCCTGTATGAAATATCCAAAGGTGCCTGGCTCGTCGGCTTCAGTATTTCTGTCTTCGAATATACCATGTTCTCGATGCACAGTTGCAAACATGTGTATATTATAAAAGGGAGCAGTAGGGAAATCTTACTTACAGCCTCAGTTTTATTTTCCACAATTCGTTGATAAACCACGTTTAGAGCAAACAAGACGGCACCAACGTGTGAACAACATTCCCGCAAACCTGCGACACAGGATGTCGTTATCATTGTCGTGGTAAATTTAAAGCCTGGAAATGCAGGTGGTTATAGTAGGTTTCAAATATCAAATTTCCTCTAATTCCCGGCTAAATACTAAATACAGGCGCTTTAATAAAATTTCTATCGATTTATAAGCTTTTAATTCAGTGGACGTATAAAACGACTTTCTATTGACCAGATAGTGATAAATTTAAAAAAAAAGTTACATGCTTTGGAAGCTGGTTTGTATCGAATTTCATGATATAAGGATCTATAATAGTTTTTCAGGTTCTGAAAGCTCTTTGCATATTTTATCAACAATACATTGTTGCTATTATCACACATGTCTGAAAATGTGGAAGATTTAAATATTCTCTTGTAAACACTACAAGTTAATTTTAAAATAATTAAAACCAGTTCACATACATAAAAAATCACAAATTATTTAACAATTGTTTTGGTCTGTCAAAAGTCACTTTTTGAGATAACTATCATGCCCAAAAAAACTCGTCTCACTCTCAAAGATTAAACTGTACGAATCAGGAAATTCGACAACCTAAGCGAAGTTAATTAAAATGTTTAAAAGACGGTCAGGTAGATATTGAACCCTTCTACCTATAATAACAAAATTAGCACAAAATATTTATCAGACCTTAAGAAGGACTCTTAACCTATAGATAATCTCTTCAATTGGAGGGTTCCAGAGCGCTCAGATGCTTAAAGAATTACCTATACGAAACACAATCGGCGGGCAGCGGATAAATGGATTGGTAATATTAAATATTCACAGAGATGTGGATGTATCAATAGACGGTGTCCTCGGCTTAGAGACACGATGAATTAATATAAAATTATAAAAAATTAATAAAAAATTGAGTTTAAATAAATTCTCGTATGCATTATTACCTTTTTGACGATTGTAAAATCGAGGACAATAGTTAAAATGATGCCCCTGGTAAAATGACATTTGTCACAAATGCGACGAAAGGAAATTTAGCATTGCTGTAATTCAAAATTGTTTTTATAGTCCAAAATTGGAATTATTTACAATTATTAGCAATCCGGTAAGTAAAAATTGTGTTTACAGATCAAAAATGGAATTATTTATTTATTTATTTATTTATTGTACTTTAACAATAATTTAGTAAATAAAAGGGAAAGCACAGATGGAAACAGAGTAAACGGAACAAAAGAACAAAACAAAAAAAAAAAAATAATGAAGCTGCTTCCATTAGGCAGAAAAACCTTTTAAATTTTTTCAAACAATTTCCACCTCATGCATACACATACTATTTTGAGCAATAGCTCATTTACAATAAAATGTACAGCAAGAGGTGAAATAATATTAAAAATAAATTTAAAAAATTACGTATTGCCCATCAATCACGCCACTCCAAAAATTTTAACTCAAATAATTTGGCCAATCTTAAACTCTTAATTTCCAATGGAATTGAATTCCAAAGAGAAATTCCTCTAACGTAAAAGGATTTATTAAGCGACCTACAATAATTTTTGGCCGGAATCAGCATAGTAAGCTAACCTGTTTTTTAAGATCTAGATTGCTCGGGTGTTTAATAATTTTTTTGGATAATCTATTTTTAAATCGAATTTTGTAACATAACATAACTCATCAGAAATCCACGGATTGATTATGCTTTCTTTGATTTTCCGATTATCAAAAAAAGTATACAAAAAATTATAAGCATCAGAAGCATTTGTTTGCGAATAAACTGAGAACCAATTTTCATTATCCAAATCAAAGAATTATTTTGAGAAATTTACCGTACTAAACTTTGACTTTTTTAAAGGAGCAACGTTTGGGTGACTAGCATTAGGCGAAATTGAAATAGAAGTCATACAATGGCCTGTAATTCGGAGGTCATAAACATCAGACTCATAAAAAAAATTAAATCTAGTGCCATGTTTTAAGAAAACATGATCTAAACAAGTAGAAGAATTATTAGTTATTCAAGTGGCCTTATTTATCAGAGACTTTAACCCGTGCGAAGCCATCACAAAAATATATTCATCAGCTGCAAGCTGCTGACTAAGAATGTTGATGTTCATGTCACTAAGGATGATTAAATTTTTAGTTGTATTCGCTCTCAAGACCTTTTAAAAATCTTCAACAAAAAATGAAGTTAACACAGAATGAAACTTATAATTAACGTTAAACTGAACAATATCAGCACTAGTAATACTAATATTATAAATATTAGCAAACTTAATACCCTCATTTAAATACACAACCACTATATGTTGAGTTACAATTACCATAAATGTTGAATCCAGGAATATTATAATTATCCAGCTCGAAGTCATTAATCTAAACCTCGGTTAATAAAATAATTTGCGGCAATACATCAAGAACAGCCATATTAGCTAAAAATAAATTAAAATTTTCTCGTAAACTTCTAATATTCTGTTGTATAATAAATAATTTAGACTTAGTTTTATTGGATGAAAATGATGTTGACAATAGTGAGCGTTCCAGCAAAGAAGGGCTAGGCTGGATGATAGTGCGTTTAGTTCAGTTGCCGTTTTTAATCGTTTTTTGGATGACTAAGCAGAACGTTTCATACATATGTTATGTCCCCCGGCCAAATGATAGGATCGTTGACTTTATCAAATACATAATCACACACACACACGCCAACTTTAAAAAAAATAAATGACAAATTTTTAATATCACGGTATTTAGGAATTAAATCATTAAAGATGATTTTCTGAGAAGAATCAATGCCAGTTTTTGCCGAGATATGCTTAATAATATCCTCCTTAGTCGTCTGCTTACGTATAAAAACTTATTCTGTGATACGTTAACTGATTTAAGACTATCCGTCAATGTATCCACTCCATAAATATTATTATTATGACTGTTAGCTGAGGATGCTCCTACATAGTATTTATTCCGGTGTAATTTGCTGATTGATTTATGGTGAAAGATGAATCCATCAGTTCAGAGAACAGTGAAAATGATTCAACGAATTTTGATAACATATTCGTTAATTCGTCCAACCGTTTAACAATAGAAATAATATTGAGCTCCGAACACGAGTTTCAATAAAGTCTTAATTGCGGTGTTTCAAAAAATTATTATAAACCGTCATAGAAATATTTGTACATTTTAGATGAAATATATCCTTTCATTCACCGCTACATGGCACCATTTCATCTGTATTATTCCATTCCACTTTACATTTTCCGCATTTTACATGCATGACGAAATGAACTTGAGTGTAATTACTAAAAGTGCGAAATATTGATATGATATGATATGATATAGATCTACAGGCCAACCATAATGGTGATCCTAGGTATGCATAGCACATTCCTGGAGTATGCCTATCCCATTATCAAGAAAAGATACCTGGGAGCACCATATTCCAGAATAATGCGGTCTCAGGCCTTGCCTGCATCCTCAACACAAAAGGTTTGTAAGGATTTGGGATGTTAGTCACAGATATTCCTAGGGATAGACAGATATTCTCACACTATAGATTTGGCTTTTGTTAATTGTTAGTATATGTTAGTAGTAAATAGGCATATGTGTTGCTATAGGTTTCATCAACTCAATACTTAATATCCATGGGTTTTCTCTTCTCGTGCTGTATATAAAAATGTATCCCTATCTCCCACCATCACCAATTGTCGCGGTGGGTTCATTTGTCCGTTAAGACTCGACAGCATAATCGTTTGCACATATTGATGACCTAATGGTTGTTAAAGTCAGTTAAGTAAGAGTTCACAGTAGAGTCATATATAGTTATCCTTATCATCATTTATTTATCATTAAGTTTATCTGTTATTACTTTTGAAAAAAATGACATTCAAACCACACGCAACCTATCTCTATATAGACCGTCCACTTTAAAAAGTGGTGCAAGTCAACCATCCAAAAAAGAAAAATCTATGACAATGATATTATTAGAGATATACCGGCAAACAACTTATCCCTAATTTTAATTTATGCAATAACAAGAAAATTCAAATTTCCATATATCTCATTTATTGAAATATAGGATGTTTTGTATTTTAAAATCTTATTCACAATCACAGAAACCTAAAATCATGCATTATTTATGAGAAATCAAAAAATGTGACTTCCCTCACTACAATTTTAAGATGTTCAAGAAAGATATTGCTTGATAAATGCATGCCGGTGGATTACATTTTTGTCATATTTAATTATTTAATTTTAATTTAAAACACTGAAACTGAGTTGTGTCCATCCAAGTTTGTGTTTTTTTTTAAATTTCGGCCATAACACTTTAGACCACTATATTTTCGATCAGTCAACTAAAAAATAAAAACACAAAAATCTATCATTTTTCTTTTAATTTCAATTTTCTCGTGTAATTTTTTTAGGTTAGAAAACAATCAAAAAATAAAAATTGCAAAAAAAAAAATCGAAACAATTAACTTCACGTTGAAGTTTTTATTGCAACGGATATAAAACCCGGATATAAAATTAAGGAGCAAATTGAAAATACAACTTCACACACTGACTATTCTAGTACTTTCGTTAAATTAAAATTAATTTTGAGCAATAAAATCTCTATAAATTTATGTAATCACAATTTAATCACAATTACTATAAATTAAAATTATTAACAATACAATATATTTGTATTGTTAGATACGTCTTGCTTGCTTGACGACTGACAAACGAATAAAATTGCTCAAATTGCTTCAGAAGCTCGATTACGTGAATATTAACTCAATTATCTGAATAGTAATCGCGGTGTAAAGTTTTTAACATTTTACGGGAATGTACATTTGTTTAACAGTGCAATTCAAGAAAAAATTAATACGTGCGAAATATGATCCTACCCAAAGTTAAATAACACTTGAGATTGGCTTGCACTCGCATAGGCGCCATAAATTGAATGTGGGAGCTTCACGAAGATATGTTCCAATTTCCATCGGAAATTAATTCGGCAACAAAGATCATGCAATCATGCAATGTAAATTTAGTCCAAATTTTAAATAATATAATGATGGCTCACATTATTAATCATTAGGCTTAAGATTATTTATTCGATTTAGAACAAATAAATACGAATGAGCCTTATATGTTCCACGCATTAAAATTTTTTTGGTTCGTTTATGTGTTAACCCATATTTTATGAGTTTTTCTAAATATTTTTAATTTTTCTCCGAAAAATTTTGACTTACTTAGCTTAAAATTTGATAAAGCAAAGACATTTAAGCCAACCAGTATTTTTTGGAGGCTAAACAAGGTTCTAGTTTTGCTTAGGTTATATCAATAATTAAGAATAAAACAAACCTCTAATTAAAATATCTCAAGAATGGTACCGATAACCTGTCTGGATAGTTCCTGGCCTGAGACGTGCCCCAGAATTGTTCAGAGTTGCATTAAAAATAGGCAGCTCAAAGTGAAGTATACCATTTAAATTTTTTATAACATGTATTATAGACCTATTTAAACGATAAAACAAATTGACCGACTTAGCTTGGCCTGGCCTATCGCAAAGTGAATGTAAAGTATTTCCAATGAATTTATTTCCAATGTTATTAAAACAAACAAAAATTAAAACCAGCACCGGCAAATATTTTAAATGTAACACTCAATAATGCAAGTTTATACTCGCCTTGCCAGCAGGTCAGGCCCAACCGCCTGTTCATTTATTTTATCCCTTAAATGGGTCAAAAGCATGTTATAAAAAATTCGAGAGGTATAGTACTTCATTTTGAACTGCGAATATTTTAACACAACTTTGAACCATTTTAGGGCGGCTCAGGCCCTTGGTGGTTGGTATTATTTTTAGGGACAAAAAACAATATTTTCACAAATTTTCAGTATGTACAAAACTGGATTAGTAAAATGTACCTTTATCAAAAATTAAATAATTCTCGTTCAGTAAGGTATTTATCTAATTAGTCGAAAATTTGAAAATTGTATGTAAAGGAATTCTTCAAAATTTAAATGGATTAAACCTGCGTCCAATGAACTATAAAAACGTAATAAATCTACTCTTTTTTAATGGCGTGAATCGCCTCAACCGTCATACGAGTCCAAATTTTTAATTGTTTGGAGATGTCTCCAGCCCTGCATAACGTAGGGGAGTTAGTTTGTTCAACTCAACAGCCAATACGCTAAGTTCTAGTATTCGCTTTCTTTTCAAAATGTCACGACTAATTTTTCATTTTAATCACATATTTTACAAATTACGTATTTTAGGTACACAAATAGTTAAACAAATATACACTTAAAATGTGGTTAAACATGTAAACAACTTCACACTGGTCTTTTAACTGGAAGGCTCTAATTTTCTAAAATTTGCTAACTAAAATAACCAAATGGTGTTTACGATACGGATTTTCTATTGGTCGGATTTATAGTTGACGAAAAATGATAACCGTCAGACATTACCGTCCAGATTTCATGAAACTCCCGAACGAAAAATAATATTGCGTATAATTAACGTATTCGTATAATTAACAGGCTATCATTTTGTTTTTTTACCAACATCTAAATAAATAAAAATTAGATTAAATTTTAATCCGACGTCTTTGGATTAAGAAAAATTTTTTCTTCTAAAATCATGTTTAGCCGATACTAAATTTGACCGATATGTACTTAAAAAAACTCATCATAGTCGAAATAAAGAAATGTGCAGTACACCATTATTTATCTCAGAAACAACGTCGTTTATAATTGCTGATTTATTACTAAGCCTACATAGAGAGGTTTTAGAGCAATAAATTTGTGTGGTAAAAATTAACGATACAATTAATGAACCAGTGAAATGCCGGTACAACAAACACTCAAGGGACTGTTAGTAAGTTTTTTTTAACAAACTTTACAACAGTCCCTTGAGTGTTTGTACCGAGTGTATATCCAAACTATTTCCAAAACGTTTGTTACAGCCGGATGTTTTTTATAAAAGTGGTTTGGTCTTAGTCAGTCATTTCAAAGTTGATTTGTAATAGCAGTTACATATGTCAACAATTACAAAAATACAAATATTAAATGGTTATTTCACGTATCGAGAACCGCTTCTATGTTTACACGGGAGTTATTGTACTCTTAGACTTTGGACCTTCCATTTGTTTTTCAATCGACCTATCTAGGAACGCGAGGCAGCAATAACATACAAAAGTTTCTTCTTTTCACAGTTTTTGTTGACTTGTCAAATTACAAGGGGCCTCGCCAGTTAGGCATGGTTTTGTCAAAAAGCTTCTAACTTTTCTGGATTCCGGAATTTTGTGAATTTTTCTAGTGCAACAGTTTAAAATAAATTCTCTGTTTTTTTTTGGCCTATACTTCAGCTCAAAATGAAGGAAATGTTTCTTCGTCAGGAAACTTAAATATTTGTTTGATAAAATTTTAGTAATTTAAAAACTAGATAGTCTGAGATAGTCGAGAAAAAATTACAAAACTCTCAAATTCTCGAGAATAGAAATTTGTCGGGAAACAAATGTCTCGGTTTCTCGAGAAATAAAATTTCTCAGGAAATCGCAATCTCTAGTCTATCTTGATACGATTAATCTTGGCTGTAATATTTTTTTATCTTTGTTTGTGTAATCCTCCTTTCATCTTTAGAAAACGTTAATGTTATTTTAACAAATTAAATTATTGTTTATCGTATAAACGGTTTAAACCAAAGAAAATACTCGTTTGTCTCCGTTAATAAGGCTTTAGGTTATATTGGTTTTGATTATGAGCAATTGTTCTGGGAGCACTACAGCTATGCATCAAACAACCTCCTTAAAAATATCGAATGAAAAAATCTCTAATTGGACAAAATTTCGAATCATTGGTCTTATAATTGAATAATTCTGCTTCACAATAATTATTTCACGGTAGGTACGCAATGTTTCGAATACTTACTTCCTTGATTAATGAAGGAAACTGCGTTGTAGAATTACATAAATTTGGTGTTATGAGTTTTTCCAAATTTGCCGAAATTAAGTGCCGGAAGGATTTTACAATTTCTAAACTGGACCACTAACCCTGCTAGATATCCATTCACCATAAAAAATAAATTAATAAATCAAGTCTAGTCCATCACTTATAGTACATCGCTAACAAACCAAATCATTAATAACTGTATATAGCATACAAATAGATACATAGCCAAAAATCTAGAGTCAATTAATTATTATTTCCTTGGTCGTCCACCGTTAGCCTGTCTAAAAATTAAATTTTCACTTAATAAAAACCAAATTTCCTAATTGAATCTCTAAACCGAAATACCGAATAAAATGCAGCAACTAAATTAAAGAGCAAACAGCAAAAAAAAAGGTAAATATTTAGTCTTCTGTGGATATACGTCTAACTAGCGCAGGTAAAAAATAAAAAAAAGGAAAATAAAATAAAAGAAAGATTTCTCATTTATTTTCGTTTTTTATATTTATTTTTATTTTTAAACCATAAAAATAATGAAATAATAAAATAAACACCGAGCTGAATGAACGCAGAAAGAAAATTTATGAGGCAACAAATTACCTTTTTCCTTTCGCCTTCAGTATATTTTTATTTATTTTTTATTGTAACACATAACCTAATAAAAATTAATCAATCTTCATTAACCTCTAATTTATTTTAATCGTTTTTAAGAAGTGGCGGTCTCGTCCTCATAAACTATGGCTTACCCGCACCCGTATATATTTTATTTTACACGTTACACATTTAATTGTTTTTATTCGTGCGGTGTTTTCAGAAAGGTGGCACAATCCTCAAAAATTCGAAAAATAATCGTCACGTGAAAATTATACTAGGAAATTGTAATAATAAAAAAATGTGAGCCTTGACATTGTTAAAACACACAAATTGCGTTATTGTTGTTGACTACATTTTTGTCGGAACTTAGTGGATTATTATTTATTTTTTGTTGTCATATGTACACCGGAAAAATTAAAAAAAAATATATCACACACACACACAGAGAGAGCTTTTAGGTTTTAAATTTTATTTAAAATTTATTATTTTCCATGGAAAACCAAATCTGCGAGACAGGATATTATAAACAATAATTAGATTTTTGTATCATTTTTAGGGGGTTTGTTTGTGACACAATGTGCGTTTTTTACAGGAGCTTTTAGAAATGTTATGATTTTTATTTCAATTAAATTTTTTTCAATCGTAAACTCGTATAGTCTGTGTGTACAAGCCAACTTATTTATAAGTTGTGTGCAGTGCGATCAATAAGGCCTATATATTGTGTCTCTGGTTAGGTTGTGTTATAAAGTTAACGTCCAGGTAACTGATAAAAACCACTTGTTAATGCATACCTATTGACTAAGTGTTACGCCACCAGATTTTGTATGCATTGATCTTTTGATTAATTGCTGCAAATTATGTTAGAAAGGGACTAATTTATCTTAGTCTACTACAATGTTTAAACTAAGATAGTTTTAATTGTCATAGTATTAATTGGGAGGAGTGAAGTGTTTCTTCCATTATGACCTGAAGCCACCTCAATTTTTCGGCAGCAGGTCTATAGAGCTCTGATATAGATCGCAATATTGTACATTTCCTTTAAATTAAAGGTTTTAAAATTGTATCATCTAATCTAGACCAGAATCCTTTGAAATGTTGAACACTGAACGACTAAAATGTTGAACACTACTTGAAGCTTTCAGGTTCACTATGAGTGCGGATTTTTAGGAACATAGCGACCGGACGTAAATATATGTAAGCCCTGTGCTTGGCTGGTTTAAAAAGGTAGTACTAAAATAATTACTGCTGGTGCTTGCGCTTTTGATGTTTGGGTAGGTAACTAACCTGATCCAAAATTGCTGTAAAAACCTAACAAATAGTTTAGAACTTTCTAAAACTTGTTGAGTTATTAAGAAGAAACAATACGGTGACATCTTCTCGACTGCAGGTACGTGAACGAAAGTATAATAAGCAAAAAGTTAAAATATGTACTGAACACATGTTGACCAATAAATGCTGTATTTGGTGACCAACGTTTGAAACAACGTTTGTGACCAATGCTTCAGAGACTAGCCTCTTAGTAAAAGTGAGGGTATTTTTTAATTTTTTTAAAAATACCTTTTGGCGACCATGCAAAAAAACAACAACAAGCGATTCATCATGGAATATTTCCAGATTCAGTATTTGAGCTTTACTGAGATTTTGAAATTATTCGAAATTTGCCTATCATTGATTTGCTCGTTAAATTGTCTAACGGTATGAAGTTCTTCACAGAAACGATAAACAAAGAACCCCGCACTTTTTATATGGAAAATGGCCTTCGGTCAAACTCTCTGAAATTTTGGATTCTAGTAGTTCTTGACCTTCTGATCAAAAGTCTCAATGGTAGCTTAGTCCTAAAAATTCATGTTTTTGAGATATACCCCTTAGAAGTTGGGATTATCGCCCTTTTTTAACATAGCGTAGAGCTACTACATATTATGTCTGTTTACATAAGTGTGTGTGTCTGTGTATTGTGTTTATTTATTAAAATTATTTATGCACATTTTTACACATAAACCAATACATTCGTCACAAGTCAAGTTGTTAGATGTATGTATATCGAAAAAAACGTATCACGAAAACAATTTTAGCACAATCCAAAAAACAAATCCATAGAAGTATATTTCACTGAAAATATAAACGATGCATTACACCAAAAATCATAGGATTTCAAACAATCATCCAAAAAGAAAGCTTTATATGTATAACTTGCAAAAGGTTGAATATGCGTTTGTGTATCATTTCTCTTTTATTTGCATATTCAGAACAATTTTAAAAGAAAAGAGAAGCATTTACACTTTGTAATGTATTAAAAAGAGATCTACGTATAAACAAAGATCCATTTATTGTTTTCGATCACGGGATACAAAATTACCACGGGGAATAATATTCCCCGTGCCTTCTGTTGTTTAGTTTATTTTATTGCCCCCCCCCCCGCCCGATAAAGCTAATAAAATATTGAGTATTATATAGAGACGGACGATACAGATTTGTAAATATTGATAGTCGTATAATATTACGATTTGTGTTTATATAACTGTCATTAATAAATTTATTTGGTTAAATTTCGATTTGTACATTCGATAAAAAAAATATTGCGCTAATCGTAGAAAAGCTCATGAATAAAATAGTGATAAAATGTTCCTGTACACGCACATACAAAAAATTCGACTTTACAAAAAACGAAAAAAAATTATAAAAGCTCTTAATTATTGTAAGCTTATTTTAAATTCTGTTAAACATTTAAATTTATTTTCGAATGCTTTCGTAAAAACGAAAAAAATCAAATTTAAAAGTGTTATTTCTAAAATTGTAAGCTTTTCAATTAATGTTATTTCAACAACGGAAAGCTTCAAAATTATTTCAAAATAATCACTTTCAAATTTCTGAATATAGATTCAGCACCAGATTCTATTTTTTTTAATTGTTTTCAAATCTTAAAATAAACCAGAGTGAAATGTTGTTGTTTTCAAAATGTTTAATCGTTGTTGTTGTCAAATCAGTTAAAATTTCGAATACTTGCTATTTTCGACGTTGCGTTTCATCCTGGTAATAGATTTGGTCAAAGTTTAGCATATTTATAATATTTACAGAATTAGGTAACTTTATGAGCGTTAAAGTTTAGAACAAATTTGGAACAAACAAAGTCTGCATTACCTTGTTTTGTAATATAAGTAATTAGGATTCCGATTGTAGAATTTTTGTAAAATATAAATTTTGACGAGAAATTTTGAAATAAACCATTGTGATATGTTGTTGTTGTCAAAATCGAAAGTGAGACGTTGTTGTTGTCAAATCTGTTCAAAATTCAAATATTTGTAATTTTCTTGGTTGAGCTACGCTTTTGGGTGATGTTTGGTCAAAGTTCAACCTGTTTCTAATATTTTACATAGTTTACAGAGCTCATAATATTGAATTAAATCTACCGACGATATGAATTGATATGAATACAGCAGAATTAATCACACCATCATCATCATCCTCATACGAAAGCGCTGAAGAAGAAAATTCTCAGCCAGGGGAAGAACAACATCAAGAACCTGTAGCTTGTAGAGGCCGAGGGAGACCTGGAAGAATTCTCACTGATCAGAGAGGACGACCGATAAAGAATTACCATATGCAAGTTGCAAATAATGCAGAAACGGAATATGAGAACATTGCTGAAATATCAATTGATGAAGCTAACTCTGAAGATGATGTTTTCTAATTTATCGTTGAAATATTGTAATCCAGATAACATCTCTATATCAATTAATAAATTCTACAAGCTTGAATTATCCAAACTGCACTAATAAATCAAAAGGCTTACGAGCTTTTCTTTAAGGCGGCCGCATGCATGCAGATAATATCCGGATAAATATTTATCCGCAATATTAACCAACCAAAATCTCTGAAAATAAAAAAGAATTTCACCTCCCAAGTTGGATACTTGCGGATAAAATTGCTCAAAGATACATTTTTATAACTTGGAGGGGGAAATTCTTTTTCATTTTCAGTGATTTTAGTTAGTTGAAATTGCGGATAAATAGTTATCCGGATATTATCTGCATACATGCGGCCGCCTTTAATCTTCAAAAATTCGACTTTTTTAAAATAAGGTTGTTTGGATAATTAGTAATTGGTCGATAAACCCAAAAAAAATACGAAAGCTCTAAATTATGGTTAAGCTTGTTTTGTTAATTCTGGTAAGCTTTTAACTTCACAATATCAAACTAAATATTAAATTTAATATAAAATCAAAAGCTTATCACATCTTTGGACGATAAAATAAATTAATTTTCGAAAGCTCTTATATAAAACAATTAAATAATAAAATGTGTTATTACTTAAAATAAAAACCTGTTAAGTTATTTTTATTTTAAAGTTAAAAATTATTTACAAAATTATTCAATCTTGATGAAATTTCTACAGCTTCTTCTTTAAATTCAAAAAAATTGAAAAGCTTCAAGGTCCTTTAAATAATTCAGCCACAGACTGTAGATTTTTTTTAAATATTTATTTCACATTAATTCTTTTAAGCCCGCGATGTTGTTGTTGTCAAATCAGTAAAAAAAAAGTCGACGCGGTCGAAAAAAAACTCGGTACACAAGTACGAAAGACCGAAAAGCATTCATCGATCAGTATAATAGTACAACGTTGAGCACGGACAATGACAATTTTATTACACCATCACTACCAATGAATGAAGATAAATAAATCATTAATAAATAATAAAATCGACAACTGGACAATTCAATATATGCAACAACAACACGCAACATCAACATCAGTATGAATGATGCATCATCATCATTATCATTAAACAAAATTTTATTGTTTTTATTATTCCAATTTATTTTTGTTAAATTTTGGAAACGGATATTCCCGGCACATACTAATTGGTATGTACAAATTGTTATTTGTGTGATTGTGAGATATGAGTGAAATAATTATTGTTGGCCAGATAAATATACAAAGTTTTTACGCAAAAAAGCATATGTTGGAAAATTATCTGGCCAAGAATAATATGAATGTGGTACTTATGAGCGAAACTTGGGAAAGAAGGAATAAGACGTTGAATGTGAGAGGGTACAGATTTCTTTCCAAACCAAGAAGCGATGGTTATGGTGGGGTGGCAATAATTCACAAAAGAAACCTTACGCTTCAAGAGGTACAGTTACCCGCATTTGAGGTTATTGAAGCAATAGCTGCCTCAACGATGAATTTGGAAAGAAATCTGTTACTAGTAAGCATGTATGTAACCCAGGTGCATGACGGAGATGAAAGGAAAAAAGCCTTGAGTGACTTTAAAAAATTGTTTGAGTGGGTGAGAGATAAAAGTGACCTGATTATATGTGGAGATTTGAATGCGCATGCGAGAATGTGGGGTTGTATGAACAATTGCGCAAGAGGAAAACAGTTGGCCGACCTGATTCAAGACTCCGATATGGTGCTCTTGAATGATGGAAGGCCAACTAGAATGGCGAATGTGGGTGGCACGGCCAGCGCAATAGATTTGTCTTTGACAACCATTGAACTGGCCTGCTGGGTCACTTGGAATGTAGAAGAAGAGAATTTGGGTGGGGATCATTTCATGATCAAAATGATCATGAATGATAATAGAGTGTTTAAGAAAAAGCGTGAATTAATGAATAATAGGAAATGGGTGCAAGAGATGAATGAGATTCTCGGAGAAAATCAAATAAATCAAAACCAGTTGGATAGTGAAATTGAACGAGTGAATGGAATGTGTACAAAATTTGTGGATATGAGAGAGATTAATGTGAATGGTTGGTGGAACAATGAAGTTCAATTCTGGTATGAAAGGAAGCGAATAGCCTTGCGTGAGTTTAATAGGAATAGAAGTAGTGAGAATAGGATTATATATGGTAAAATGAATGGGAAGTTGAAAAAGGCTATTCGCAGAGCGAAAAGGAAAAGTTGGCGGGAATATGTGTCCCAAATGACACATAGAACCACAACTAAGGATGTATGGAATTTATTTAATAGGGTGAATGGGAAACATTTTAATGCGCGTAATGTGGTGTGTGAGAACAGAGAAAAAGCTGAAGAATTTATTAAAATGGTATTGAATGTAAGCAATGATTTGAATGTAATAAAGGATGTTGATAGAATGAATGGAAATGAAAGAATGGATTGTAAGTATGAATGGGGTGAGTTCCTGAGAGTGTTAGATACATCAAAATCTACCACTCCAGGGACCAACCGCGTAAGTTATAAAATGGTTCGGTTGTTGAGTGACTCAGCTAAATATAACTTGCTTGAGATACTCAACAAAGTGTGGATGGGTTCCAAAATACCGGGCAAATGGAAAGAGAGCAGAGTGGTTCCCATCCCTAAACGGGATAGAGATCCAAATGTGGCAACAAATTATCGAGGCATATGTATGTTGAATGTTTTTATAAAATTTTTAAATGGAATGATGAAAGAACGAATGGAAAATTTTGTGAATGAAAATAATTTGTTGCCATCGACAACATTTGGATTTCGAAAGAACCACTCTGCAATCGAGTGCGTGGAAAAGTTTGTGTGGGAAGTGAAAAAGGATAAAATGAAAGCTGTTGCGGTATTTTTGGACATTGAAAGAGCTTATGATTACGTGGTTCCGTGAAAATTACAACAAATTCTTTCGAATTTTGGATTTTCACGGAAAGTATGTATGTGGATAAAAGATTTTATGAGTGAAAGAAAAATTGTTTTGAAAGGAAGTGGGTTTAGGTTGGAGGGAGTTGCTAATATTGGACTTCCGCAAGGAAGTAAAATATCACCAGCTCTATTCAACCTATATACCAGCGAGATACACCGCATCAATACTGACAATCAAATCGTTCTGCAATTTGCAGACGATTTTGCAGTGATTGGAAAAGGAAAAAGTATTGATGCGGCGGCTCAAAAAGCGCAAAAGGGAGTAGATGAGTTACTGCAAAAACTTAAAATGTTGAATTTGAGAGTGAATCCTAATAAGTGTGCTTGTATGAGTTTTAGAACGAATGCTGCAAATGTTAACATTAGTGTGGATAATTATAGAATTGAACAAGTAAATGTGTACAGGTATTTGGATATTTGGATTGATAGACGTTTGAATTTCGGGAATCACATGAAAATTTTGGCAGATAACTGCAAGGAACGTTTGAATGTGGTTAAACGGGTGAGCAAACCTAAGTGGGGCGCTCATCCGAGTGTGACTGACATGTTAAGAAAGGCCCTTATATCCTCCAAAATTGGATATGGTATTAGTGTGTATGGAAATGGTTCAAAAGGGGCTTTTAGCCAATTAATGAAAGTGGAGAATGCATGCGCCAGAGTTGTATTGGGAGCGATTAACTCAACCCCAATACACACTCTGTGGTCTGAAATGGGTAGTCTGTACAGTGAGAGAGTCAGTGAGAATGATAACTAAGAAAAATGAGTTTTGGAATGAAATGGTAGTAAGATTACAAAGTAGGGCGGTATTCAAACCAACATATAGAACTAGCATTGCACTTGAAAATATGAACGTTTTTCTGAGTATAGGCAATGCTGGTCCGCAACCCGTTCCTAATAATCTTACTGTATGTTTGAAAATGGAGGAATATAATAAGGGAATGAATGAAATTATCGCTAAAAGTATGTTTGCGAAAATCAGTCAGCAATATGGGCAATACGATATCGTTTATACAGATGCAAGTGTGAATGAGAATGGAGTAGGTGTTGGTGTCTTTATGCCTAGTAAGAATGTGGAAAAGTATTTTAAAGTGGACAAAAGCATCTGTGTAATGAACGCTGAACTGATTGGAATGTTTGAAGGAATCAAACTGGCTGTGAATGAAGGGGAAAGGGAAATAGTAATATTTTCCGATTCTCAGAGTGGTTTATGTTTACTTAAATGTGGAGGTGGAAGGGAAGGCAATGTGTATGTTGATTTGATTTTTGAATGCGTTCGAAGCTGTCAACGTGATGTGACCATACAATGGATCCCATCACATAGACAGATCGAAGGGAATGAACGAGCCGTAATGTTAGCCAAAAAGGGTACATTGAACGATGTGGTTCAGGAGTACGAAAGAGACGTACTTCGAATGTTTCAGATGAATCTGTGGAGAAAATGGGAGAGTGAATTTAATGAGAAAAGTTTGACGAAAGGAATGAAGTACAGAGTGCTCCGTGGTACTCCTTTGAGAACGCCTTTCTATAAGGAGCTCAAAGGAGATACGCGAATGTTGCGAGCGGTTGAGAGAATCAGACTGAACCATGGAAATTGGAAGGAATGTTTGTGGAAACGTCATTTGAGTGAGGACAAAGATTGTGAGTTGTGTGGAAGTGTGGAGGATGTTGAACATCTCATATTGGCTTGTCCTAGGTACAGCCAATATAGATCGCGGTTCAACATCCTTCGGAGTGCAAGCAATCTAAGTGATTTAATGAATGAGGGCGGATTGGTTTATAAGGAAATGTATGAATTTATTAAAATGAGTGGAATAACAATTTGATATAAAAGAAGTAGTAGCCGACAGAATATGTGTAGGGAGTAATCTGGATCCATTTTATAGATTAAAAATTAAAGTAGTAAAATTTAAATTATGAATTAAAAATATGTATGTAAAATGGAATTGTATAAATTTGGGTTTTTTGAAATATGGCTCTATTTTATGTAGGAGCCAAGCCTAATAAAAAAAAAAAAACCCAGAATGATATTGTTGTTGTCAAATTTATTAAAATTTAAAATATTTGTCATTTTCATTGTTGAGTTTCAATATTTTGATTGATTTGGTCAAAGTGTAGCCTATTTTGAAATATTAAAAGTTTTCGTAGCTTTAAAACCTTTTAAAGCTTAAAACAAACTTTTTAAACAAATCTATTAATGTTTCACGCAAAAGCACCGAAAGACCCAAAAGTTTTGTATCAGAGTTATTCCATGTGTTTACGATATTCAATGCAACTTCTTTATGGACCTCCGCCATCTTCGATACCTGTACTTTCTGCGGTCTAGAAGGTTTACACTGCAGTACAACTATATGAGCGATGTTTTTATCACAAAATGACAAAATGCTCCAATTTACTATTTATGCAGGGTTAGCCTGTTGATTTTAATTCGCATTGAGCCAGTGGTTCATGTTGTATTTTTCAGGAAGCCTTGAAATGTTTCAAAAAAAAAAAAATGTCTGCCACTATCCGATATCAGAACCAAGAAAACTCCAAATACCAGGAATATTCTTTCCTCCAAGTATTTGGTTACGGAAATAGCTTCAGCACATGTAATGGTGTTAAGCATCACGAACTTGCTAAAAATATCTACTAACTAGTATTGATTTCCGGATTTGAAGGGAGGATACAGCCGAGAGCGTATCAGTGAAAATTCTGGTTTTTTGTAAATTTTAAAATTAAATTCCCCAATTTTCAGAATTTATTATTTTCAGTTATTTTCGTTTTAAAATGAAAAATCCCCTTTTTCCAAAATTTATAAAAAGCAAGATTATATCAAAAAAGATTTAGTACCAAACTCGATACAGCCCGATATAATCAAAGGCAATGACTTCCCAAGGTTGGATTCGTACTGTTGGCACCTTTATAAGCACTTTCGATATAACTCTCAAAACATCATATAATTCGATAAACATCACTATGATTCGCTACCCTTGAGAACATACAACTTACAACCCCAATTATGCGCTCAATCGCCTTCTACTGTCCAATAATATTTGCAAAATATTCCATTTTGAATTGAAAAATTCGGATACTTGCCTGGTGATTCAGTGACACTGGGGAAAAATCTCTTCCAGACACAATAAATGCCGATTTACACCGATTTGCTACATTTAACTCGCATTTAATTCTTTAGATCTAGACTAGACATGTGGCATGCCTCACTTCTGCTCTAATTATCTTGTTTTTGCCGAAGTTTCCAATTTATTCTTGCCTTAACTATTCGATTTGGAAAAGAACTTGCTTCGTCCCCTCCGTTCGTCTATTTGGGACAATCAGATCTCCTCGTTTCCCTGGAATGAGAAAAGACTTCCGCCATTATGTCCTCTGGAACACCGGCCAGCTGTTATTTGTTCCAAACAACAACAAATATGATTGTGTGGCTTCGAATAGGCAAAGTGACGATGACCTGGCTCATGACAGTTCCAGCACGTTGCTCGATATTCTATGTATTGAAAATGCCTAATTCGGGTTTTATTCGTTCATAATTCTTCACTTTTAGAATTTATATTTTTGTACATTTTTAATTTTCTTAGCAAATCATAAAATATATTCCTTCAGGTGACCTTGAGGGGTCAAGGAAAATACATATTTAGACCTTAAATTTTCCACTATTTTCGAATCCGGTATGAAAAATAAGGGTTTCCATTTAAAAAAAAATTACCTTGAGCCACAAATGACCTTGAAAATTGACCTGAAGGTCAAGGACATTAATATAGATAAATAACCCTCGTTATTCTTGACAATTTTTATTTTGTATTTTTACTGATGTATTTATTTTAGAAGATAGTTGGATCCGCCGATTAAAATGGATCACCCGGAATATAATACTATAACCAAAAAGAAGAAAGGCTTTTAAATAAAACATAAGCGGCTTATTATTCTTTTAAATTTATTGCATCCCCTTCAAAGTCATCCCATTCAGATAGAATACATTTATACCAACAATGGCCTACAAAACCTTCTTCGGTTTGGCTTGATCCCTTCAATCGTTTTTGAGTTTCGGTTGTGGATTGATTTCCAAATTTTGAAAGAAAATGTTGGCCAAATAGTCACATACAACCAATGCAATGTGAGATGGCGCATTATCGTGCAACAAGATCTCTAATTATCAATCAACGATTTGTAAGTAGCAAATCCTTGATTTCCATGATATAGTATTGATCCGTAGACGTCGAAGGACTGCAAGTACTTATATCGTCTTCAACTCATAATCTGAACGAATTTTTTGAACAACTTATCCAAATTAAAAAGACTCGCTCTATAGACAGCACATTGTCACTAAAAACCTTTTCCAGCATCCCCAACGTTTTAAAAGCTGAAATACCATATTTGAAGCCAAATTTGATGCAACTTTTTTGCTGAACTCATTTTAAAAATCAAAAATGCAGTTGGGGTGGGTGCTACCAACCTAAGAAGAAAAAACCACTCGTTTGGATAAGTCCGAACAATTTAAATGGAAATATCTTACTACTTTTTGATCACAGTATAGTATACGATAATCTCGTTATTCATCTATTGAGCGAATTAATTCATCAATCGCTAACGTACTGCGGCTTTAAGATGTTTCAACTCTTTGATATTTAAAAAATTACCCGATAAGATCCGAGGGTCTTAGACTTATCTTGCTTAGTAGTATTAATAACAATAAGTTACTTGGCAAATAGTTGCATATTTACATTAAATTTCGGAATTTTTCAAAATTTTCGTGGATTTTCTAGATTTTTACAGTCTTTCCAAAATATTCATTAATATCCAGATTTTTCGTTCTATTTGAGGTCATTTGAATTGATCACGTTCTGTTTCATCTACTTTTGAACGATGGCCCAAATTTCTTACACATGGAACGCTCGAAAATGGAAACACATTTTGGATGCAGGATATTTACATTGAGAACCAATATTCTGAATAATTTCCAAAAAATACCCTTTGTGATATCAAATATCTGAGTAAAATGACTTGAGTTAAAAAGCTTCGATAAGTAAAAGCTCTTAAACCTAAAAGTTCTTAACATTTTTTGTAAATACATGATTTATGCTCATAATACATTTTAACGAAAGACAAAATTTATGGAAAGGCATAAAAATTACCGAGAAATTATAAATAAATTATCAAGCTTAAAGCTCATTAAAAACAAAAACACTAAAATAATCCCAGAATACTACCTTCCTTTATAATATCAAATTTGAAAGTAAAATGTTTTGGTTTCGAAAGCTCTTAAAACTAAAAGCCCTTAATAATTTACATTAAGCACAAATATTCTAAATATTAACCAAAATTCCGCCACACCTTGTGATATCATATTTCAAAGTAAAACGGTTTGTTTAAACAGCTTCGATAAGTGAAAGCTCTTAAAACTAGAGATCTTGACAAATTTTTCAAAAACATAATTTGTGCTCATAAAACATTTTATTAAAACCCTAAAATTATTACAAAGCTCAAAAATGTTAAGTTCAAACCCAAAAAAGATGAATTAATTGTCAAGCTTAAAGCTTATTGAAAACAAATATCCTAAATTTATTCCAAAATCTCACCTTCCTTTAAGCTAGCCAATTTCAGAATACAAAGTAAATGATTTTGTTTAAAAACGTTACGTGAAAGCGCCTTCTAAAAGTTCGACATTTTTTTACAAATACAAAATAAAACATTTTAACAAAAAACTCAAATTATGAAAAGGTTCACAAATGTTAAATTAAAACCACAAAAAGTATAAATTAATTTGCAAGCTTAAAGCTCATTGGAAACACAAATTTATTTATTTGTTTAAACAGTTTCGAAGAGTGTAAGCACAACTAAAAGAGTTTCGAGTTTTGTGAGAAATGATACACAAACGCATATTCAACCTTTTGCAAGTTATACATATTATGCTTTTTTTTTGGATGATTGTTTGAAATCCTATGATTTTTGGTGTAATGCATCGTTTATATTTTCAGTGAAATATACTTCTATGGATTTGTTTTTTGGATTGTGCTAAAATTGTTTTCGTGATACGATTTTTTCAATATACATACATCTAACAACTTGACTTGTGACGAATGTATTGGTTTATGTGTAAAAATGTGCATAAATAATTTTAATAAATAAACACAATACACAGACACACACACTTATGTAAACAGACATAATATGTAGTAGCTCTACGCTATGTTAAAAATGGGCGATAATCCCAACTTCTAAGGGGTATATCTCAAAAACATGAATTTTTAGGACTTAGCGACCATTGAGACTTTTGATCAGAAGGTCAAGAACTACTAGAATCCAAAATTTCAGAGAGTTTGACCGAGGGCCATTTTCCATATAAAAAGTGCGGGGTCCTTTATCAAAATTGTAAACTTAATTAAATTAATTTATGAATTAAATTTCTGAATTGAGTTTTCCGAGTGTCCGATAATTTATATTACGGCAAATTGTGTGATGTGGTTTTTATGTTAAAATTGAGCTTCACGTTTTGAGTTTTTTTACTACATTTTCACTGTGGTGAATCCATCATGCCGCGTTGCTTAGTGGTAAATTAAGTGGTAATACCTACACTCTTATTCAGATTATTCGAGATCTAAAATATTTAAAAATTGCAGTCTAAGATTATTAAAATTAAAATATTCTGGATATTTATAAATTTTAAAACTGTTGAATTATTTGAAAGGCTGTCGGTTCAGCTGAACAGAGGACCTTAATTATCAATTACTTGTTGTCTACAAGAATTTTAAAAACGTTGCTTGTTTCCTCTTTCGAAAGTTTCTTAAAATTAAAAAATAATTCGCAAAAATTTAAAAAAAAAATTCTAAATACCATTCAATATTTTTATAAAATTTTAAAAGTTTCAATTTTCCAAATTTAAATGTTCTAATTTTAAAATTTCTGGCCTAAATTTTCTTTCTCTAAAAAAAAATCTTTCAGTTTGTAATCAAATATCCTAGTTTCATATTTACAGTTTAAAAATTATTTTCTAATTCTATGTTTTCTAATATTCGTTCGGTGAAAATTTATAGTCCCTCATTCATTAATCTAAAACTTAAAACAAAGACAATGATTGTTTTTCCGCCGTAATCCCCATGATTTCTTAACGAGGGTGGTTTTTTCTAATTGCATAAGTGTTGGGAAGTTGAATATTGTACATTATTTCAAGGAGGCATCTCTGAGATCGGCGCAAGCAATTTAGAAATTGAAATTTGAGCGCTTAGTATTTATTCACTCTAATTGTACTGTAAATTGTGTCCAAAGGAACTATAAATAAAATTTAGTTTGCTATAATACTCTTAAATCTTAATAAATATAATTTATAATTATTTTTCGGGATAAATACCATTTGGTTAAGATCTTTGAATATTTTTTTCTGGATGGATTGAAAATTTTCTTAATTTTAGCCGAGACACTCATTTTGAAAAAAAAGCTTTTTCGGGATGAATATTTTGCGCTAAATTCTCATACGCCAATTTCCAGTATTGTAAAAATTCTTGAAATGTTGTGTTATGATTTATAAAATTTGATGAATTTCGTTAATCTCCAAAAATTGGTGAATCTAGTAATTACCATTTTAAAAATCAACACTAATTCCAAAGTTTAAAATTTATCTCAAATTTTTTGATATTTTGGAAATTTTTCAAAATTACTAGAGGTTTTTGACATTGTTCAAAATTTTTCGAAACTTGGCGTTTTATGCATAACATTGAGTTATATAATTGATCTGTAGATACAGCAGATTTTCGAGATTTCCTGATTTTGCTCCGCTTATATGGTAGAAACTAAAACATTAAATCGTATGGTTACACAAGATTTTGAAGAAAATATTCTGAAGCTTATTTTTGTATTTTGAAATATTATGCATGCAAGGCAAATTCATGATTTCACAGGCTTGTACGAATAATTTTTACAACTCTGAAATGTACCTATAGAAATATTCTGTAAAATTCACAAACTATCATGAGCCGCAAACTTCAAAATTCAAAAATTTCGAATTTTTGTAAAACTCCAAAAATTTGCGAATTAAAAAAATTATTTTGTTAAAATCTTAAAATTATCGTTGATCTAGTTTGACTCAAGTTTGAATTGGTTTTAATGGTATTATTTATGTTGTGAAATTCGATCATTCTTGTTGTGACCATCTTAGGTAAATAGGAATGCTGGAGTTGCTGCGTATATAAATGATTGTATTAATTACATTTTTGAGTGCTTGGGGTTGGTAACTGCTGATGGATTAAAAATTAGTTTTTCAATTTGCAAAGGTACTCAACTAACTGGATACTCTTTTGAGTTGTTTAAATGCTGATGTGTTAATTTCAATGGGGGATTTTAATATTGATTTGCTTGCTGACTTCAATATTAAAGCTGACTACTTATTTCTGATGGCAAGTTATGGCCTAGTTTCACTAGTTAATCAACCAACTAGAATTTTTAATCGTGTCTTGATCATATTTGTCTTAGAGTTTCTTGAGAAATAGTGAGCATACAAACAACCTTTGCTGTAGAAAATCGCCAAATAACGGATCATTGTATGATCTTGTTTGGACTTAATTCTTCCAGTTCTAGTTTAATAAATATTTCTAATAAAATTGAAAAAATTGATTTCGTCCGACTCGTAAGCATGTTTGTCGATGAATCTTCGAATGAGATTCATTCTGTGGATAGTATTAATTTAGCTTTAGAAAGATTTTATTGGTGATCTTTCAGGTATCTAGGCATACAAATAAGTTGATTGCTTGGATGAACTGCCATATTTTAAAACTAATTCAGTTGTAGAATAAATAAGCCCCTTTGTCTTGCTCTCGCCCAAGTAATGATGGGATTATAAAACGGTATCTCAACTTTAAGAAATTATTAAAACGTCAAATTAGCACTTCTAAAAGTAGGTATTATGAAAACTTGTTTTTGTTCAATTCTTCCGATGTTAAGAAACAATGGCAAGTGATTAACAATGTTGCTGGTAATATAAAGGAGAAGAGGAAAAATAATATTTATTCGATTTTTAATGACACAGTTTTTTTTATAAAATTTCTATCCAAATTAAAAATAAAAACATTGTCACGCATGACTACAATAAGGAACAGCTAAGCTTATCCCTGTTTTTTTTCGAATATTTCAAGTGAAAGTTTTTTTTCTACCCTACTACACCTGATGTGATTTATAGCACTATCATGACTTTAAAGAATAGCTACGGTAAAGGCCCTGATGGATTTCCAATAAGTTTTAGTTATGCCATTTTACCGGAATAAAAATGGGTGATTCCTGTGATCGAAATAATTACAGACCTATTTCTCTACTTTCCGGATTCTCTAAAATTTTGTAGAAAATTACTAAAGATCGAATTTTCAATATTTTTAAGCGTACGCAGTTTTTAAATTTTTCACAATTTGGCTATTTGCAGAACTTTAGTACTGAGGACGCAATTATTAATTTCTTATCTCCTATTATGTCTGGTATCGATAACAATTTAAAAACGGGGCCAATTTTCATTGACATTAAAAAGGGGGTCGACACAGTTGATCACCCAATTTTACTAGCGTAAATGTCGCACGCTGATTTTAGAGGTGTTACGTGCGATTATTTTAAATCATATTTGGAAAGTCGATGTCAACGTGTTAAAATTGACGATCAGTATATAGTCTGTGTTGGATCCCATCTTTTTTCTTATATCATATATAACAATTCTCTGTTATGTCTCAAATTCATTGGCCACTGCTATTGCCTATTGATAATTTGATGGTTGATATGTAGTCTGATTTATGCGTTTTTAGGACTTGGTTTAATATGCATTCTCTTACGCTTAGTGAGAAAAGTGTTTATGTGACATTTGCAGTTTATTTGGATCAAACGACCGCCAAAATGAATTATGATATCTTAAAATGTCATTCTGAAGATTGTGATAAAAGAAAATGTAAAAATAATTGTATCGGAATTTATAGAGTTCTGGAATATCGTTTTTGTGAGTAAGACCATCAGCTTATCTATAAAAAACATTTTTATGAAACGCAATCAAAAATTTTACTTGGCATACGCAAACTGTACTTATTTTGTAGGATTGTACCTCGAAGTATTTTAAAGCGCTTATATTTCCCATTAGTTAACACCCATTTAGAATATGGTATATATCTATGTGGGGCAGTATCTAGCTCAATAATTTAGACATCATGGTTAAGATGCAAAAATTCGCGATCAAAACCACTTATTTCAAAGGTAAATTCGCCAGCACGTCAAATTTTTTATTCAGTGCGACATTCTTTCAGTAAGAAAATTATAATAATGTTTATAAAACTATGAACATATTTTACAAAAGGGCGGTTTATTTGAAATATATTGAAGTATATTTATATCGAGTAAAATACTGCTTTGTTCGGTTTACGAAAATAGAATGTTGCAAAAGATTTCACTTTTTTAAGGCTTCATTTATATACAATCAGCTACTAACAGCAGTTAAAATTGTGAATCCCTTAAAAATTTGCTACTCAGTTAAGAAATGGGCTATTTAGCTAGCATTGACTACATTGGAGGTTTTAAAGTTGACTTTAGTAGGTTTTGTTTATGAATTTCCTAAATTTTTCTGCATTTTTATACTTTTTTTAGGCTGTTTTTCTATTTTGCTTTCTTTTTATTTTAATCTAAGTATATTGCACATATATTGTTAATAGTTACAACGAATGATTCGGAACATTTAATATAAACTACTTGAGCTTCTATCTATTCCTGCTTTTTAATAATTTTGTATAAGCACTACATAAATGTTTATGATATCATATACTAGCTGAAACACCCGGCGTTGCTTGGGAAAAGTTAATAATTTTATTGTTATACTCTCACACAGTGGCGGCCCTAGAACACTTTGCCCTTTTTTTAATTAAATAGTGAATAAAAATTACTTAAATTACCAGGGAGACTTTAAAGCATTACTGTTGGGGGAATAGTTATTAAATTTAAAAGCAAAAACAAGCGAGTAAATATTGTTTAATAATAAATAATTTATTTATTAATAAACGATATACTCGTATAATTCAGATACAAAAAAGTATATAACAATTATTGCGTTTAATATTAACTAAAATTTAGCTTTCCTTGCCTTTAAAGTAGCAAATTCATCAATCATTTGACTTAAATCGATTTTGTCGCCAATTTCGTTTTCAATTGCTATAATCGATAATCCAACTAACCGTTCCTGAGTTATACTTGATCTCAAGTAGTTTTTGATTATTTTCAGTTTTGAAAATAATCGTTCACCACTTTCTACGGAAACAGGAATCCTTTAAAGTATTCGTAAAGCACTCGTTACGTTCACAAATATATTCTCTAGTGCAGTGCTTCTCAAACTGTGGGCCGCAGCTACCTAGGGAGCATTGGGGCTATTGCCAGGGATCCTTAAAATCTCGCCTTAATATCTCTAACAAACCGCACAATTTCCTCGCACACAAATTTCCGAATCTGCCTATTATCAATGACCGCTAGGGTGTTCTGTGTTAATGGTTTTTGTAAGATATCTGATGTGTATATAAATTTCACAATCATGAGGATTTTGGTATGAAAGTTTTTATTCTACAGGGTGTTTGGTGCATCGTTTGCCAAATTGAATTGGCCCAAAGGAAGGGTCATTTGCTATCTCTTAAGCCACAATAACTCATTTTTGGCCCAACGGATTTCTTTTCATTAACTCTTAAAATATTTGAAATCTATAGTAAAAATTTAAAACTCAACTTAACATTTCACTATCCCCTTTCCAACAATAGGCAATATGCCATAAAAACCATTTCAAATATTTTACTAAATCACAAAATTTGTGTATCTAGACACAGCGGGCTGATATTCCACATTCGCGATAAAAACTGATTTTGGCTTAAATTACATACATACATACATTAAGGGAGGGTCATTTGCTATCTCCTAAGGCCCAATAACTCAATTCTGGCCCCACGGATTTTTTTTTATTACCTCGTAAAATGTTTGAAGAAGGTAAAAAAAAACTTAAAACTCAACTTATCATTGCAATAAAAAAAACTAAAACTGATCGTTATTGGGGCCAGAAATAAGTTATTGGGGCTTAGGAGATAGCAAATGACCCTCCCTTATGTATGTGATTTAGTAAAATATTTGAAATGGTTTTTATGGCGTATTGCCGAGTGCTGGAAAGGGGATAGACTAGAGAATTTAATAAAAAAGTGCGAAGATCACGATCACTCTTAGTTTTTTGTTAATTGCAATGTTAAGTTGAGTTTTAAGTTTTTACTATAGATTTCAAATATTTTATGAGTTAATGAAAAGAAATCCGTTGGGCCAAAAATGAGTTATTGTGGCTTAAGAGATAGCAAATGACCCTTCCTTTGGGCCAATTCAATTTGGCAAACGATGCACCAAACACCCTGTATAATGAACATGAGCAGGAATTTCAGATACCGTGGATCTGCTGGACAAAAATATCATGGTTAAAATTGAGGCTATTGACGAAGTAATTTTTCGGAAATTTACTAGCTAAATTTAAAGTAAAAACTATAGGAACTTAGGTCTATAAAAATTTGCGAAATTGGATATTGAAAACGTATGTACGTATTATGTAATATTAAAAATCACTCGTAGTTTAATTTAATTTGAAATTTCAAATGACTAGCTTCTCAAATTTGGCTTCAACAATTTCAAATTGGTTAAATTGAATATCGGTTAGTGTTAAGAATTGCAAATCAAATATTCCAGGATTCTTTCCGGGATTCTCTTCTTCACTTGAGTGATTTGTAAATCTACCCAAACCTACCAAATTTAAAGAAAATTCAATTAATACGAACAATATCATAAAAGTTGGTAATTAAGGAAAAAGCAAGCACTAGATTTGAGGAATAAACTCTTTACTTTTGAACGCAACAGACTTGCATGTCAACACTTTTTAACTATAAAACTAAATTCCGTGGAATCGAAAGGGTTTTTTCGGGCGTGGGGTAGTTTTGCACAAAACTAGCTATTGATAAGTTTTGTCTGATATTTAAAACGATCATTAAAAATTTAAATTAAATGTTAAAATAATGAGGTCGGTCAATTTCTAAAAATTAAGAACCAAAGTTTGTACATCAAATTACTACTACAAATAAAAATGAAAAAATTCTGACAAATAGACTAGAATTTATTAGGGAGGGGGAATATTCTTTCCATTTTTTTCTAGAAAAGTGAATTTTTCGGTAAATTGCGGATATTACAACTAAACAATTTCTGAAAACCGGTAATTCAAAAGATCGGTAATTTTTAATGCCTTGTTCTTTGGGATCAAAAAAAAATCTGAACTACTATATTATCATCTATAGGTACTGAGAGGAAACTCGTCATAAATAAAATTTCAAATTTTGTATATGAAATTGGTAACTCGGAATTTTGTACAGAAAAACTCAATTTTTTTTAATATTTCAAGTATTTCCAGAATTTTTAAAATTTCGATAATTCAGAAAAATCAAATACAAATTTGGTCTTAAATACCCAAGTAAAATCCATTTGACGTTTAAATTAAAAACGAAACAAATTCGAGTCGGGGTATCCAGAATAGTCAGCTGAAAAAATATTTGGCTTTAACCGTAGTTAGTCCACTCATATGTCTAGTTAAAATATTTAGTACCGGAGTTTTACAGAAACATCCAATTTTTAATAGTTCTTTATGATGAATCTTTTCAAAATTTTCAAAATGTTTAATAGTTTTTTGAAATTCTACAATTATTGCGTAAAACAATTTTTTAATCCTACAAATCGGATCAAGCTAAAGGAACATTTTTGGATTGAAGAATAGTTTTTTAAATTGCGGAATATCGATATGGATTGCAATTGATACGCTGCGCGGGACAATCTGAGATTCTTAAACAAGAATGCCTAAAATGCTTAGCTATGTAAATTCATTATTATTGAATACAATTTTTGGGGGCCCTGGATTTTATTTTTACGATTTCCGAGGCCACAGTATGAAAAAGTTTGAGAAGCACTACTCTAGTGCATTCGAGGAAATGTATTGTAATATAAGCAATGGGTCAGTTTAGTAGTACAATTTTTCATTGTGTCCTTTAAAATCTTTAATTCGTTAAATAGTTCTACCGCATAAATATCTTTGTCATCGGTTAACATATTATCTAATTCGTCACCATGTGCTTTTAGTTCCTCGCCATTCGATTTACAAACTCCTTCAAAATTGATATGAGCTTTTATGACATCAAATTTTTCATCTAACGAATAAAGTACAGTGTCTAGTAGAGGAAAGAAAACTTGAAATTTTAAATTTATATTGTGGATCAGTGGTGTTTCGTCGTAGAATTCGTAGTCAAATAGCAATATACGTCTTCGCAGAGCATTACCTTTAAATTGAGGGTTAATTTCTAAATCAGTTAATTGTTTTGCTGTTTCTTGAGCATGATTGAAACGTGCATCCGTTCGCATTTCTTTAATGTACGATATTAACTTATTTAAGTCGTTGATTGCCTCATTTATATGTCGGTTGGGATTTTAAAAAATTGTACTAACCATACGTTTATTCTACTCAAAATGTCATACCAAATTATAACCGAACAAATAAATTCATGTTTTGTTGTGTTGTCGAATTGTGTACTTTCATCTACATCAAGTTTACATTTTTCATTAGAATTGCTAATGAAAAATATTTTTTTAGTATAAGGATTTGTTTATGAAGCGTAAGAAGAATTGTCAGCGCCCCTGATTGGTCGGCGCCCCTATGGGAGTCATAATCTGCTTAGTGGGTAAAGCCGGCTCTGCTCTCACACCACCATACCATCGTACTATCATACCATCATTCCCTCATGCCATGATACCCTCATACCATCATAAAATCATACCATCATACCATCGTAGTAGCATTATAACATCATACCATTTTATAACGAAAGTAAAGTTTTTTTTAAAATGTTTACTAAAATTCTAAACTGTCTATGTATTAGTAAAAATCAACTCCTGCGTTAAACGGAAAATGGACTATATAAATGTGTATTCATTTAAAAAGTTTATTAAGGTTAAAAAGTTTTGTAGCTCAACAAAAATTTATAATAATTTAATCAATAAATAGCAAACTGATTTGATTGTTTGGCAAATTGTTACGCCGATCTACTATCAAATGGTTAATATTTCTTTTCTGCACAACTTGCAAATAAGGATACATCTACAAAGTAAATACATAAATTACAAAAATACAGAAAATAAATGAATTAACAAACATAGAAGTGAAATTACATACAAGGTTTATGTATTTATTAAGAGCAATTAAAACACGAAGAAAATTATTAGGCATAATTCACTGCTAACAATAGGTTAAACAAAAATATTCTGTGCTCCTAGAGATTTTGCCAAATATCGATATGTACCATATCGCTCTAAAACACAATTCGTTAGAAAAAAGTACTGTGGATCTGATACTAGAGAATTTGCCAATTATCCAAATGTATAATAAAGAATCTAAAAGCTGTTCCAATATCAAAAAAACGCTTCATTATTTTGCGGATCGTTAGGGGCTTACAATTTAGATTAATAAAAGATTCGGCGGTATTTATCCTAGAAATTTAGCCAACTGGCCACATATACCATGAAGTAACTAGAAGCTATCCCAATATTAAAAACCACCTCCCTTATTTTTGCGGATCGTCAGAGGCGTACAACTTCGTTTGATATCATATCATTCCCAATCAAAATTGTATCAATGAAAAATTCGGCGGTATTAATCCTAGAGAATTTGTCAATTGGCCACATACATCATGAAGTAACTAGAAGCTATCCCAATATTAAAAACCACCTCCCAAATTTTTGCGAATCGTTAGAGGCGTACAACTTCGTTTGATGTCATATCATTCCCAATCAAAATTGTATCAATGAAAAATTCGGGTGTATTAATCCTAGAGATTTTGCCAATTGGCCACATATATCATGAAGTAACCAGAAGCTATCCCAATATTAAAAACCACCTCCCTCTCAACCGATTCCTGTACATCAATTACATAATTGACATTGAAGACTATTTGCGATGTAATCCGAAGAATTTCTGGAGATTTGTCAAAATTAAGTAACATAATAACGGCTTTCCGGCATTTTTAGAATTCCATGGTCAAAAATCAGATAACCCGGGGGCAATCTGCGGTTTCTTCGCTGAATATTATAGCAGTGTTTTTGTTAAGGATAGCTCGCTCTCTCCTATTAGCTAACGGCAATAATTCAAAAATTGTTTTTTCAGAACTTGACGTGATGAGGGCTTTGATGAACTTGGACGTATCTAAGGGTCCTGGACCAGATGGTTTGCCAGTGTCTCTATTAAAGCTGTGTGCCGTCGGGTTTGCCGCTCCTTTATGTCATCTATTTAATCTGAGCCTCAGCCAAGGCAAATTTCCTGATCTCTGGAAAATATCAAGTATCATACCGATCCACAAAAGCGGCCCCCGCAGTGATGTAACAAATTATCGTGGAATTGCAATACTGTCTTGCATTCCTAAAGTATTCGAGTCAATGGTTAACAAAGTGATCTACTTCCACTCCAAGCAACATATTAGCACTCGTCAGCATGGATTTTTTCCTGGCCGCTCAACGGTCACTAATTTAGCATCTTTCAAAATAATTTAATTAATTCTGTTGCCTCACACTCTGTGTTGGGGTTCACAGTTTGAATACGCGACTGTCATATGGTCCCCGTTCTACCAGTCTCATTCAAACAGAATTGAATGTATTCAGAAACAGTTTTTGTTATTTGTTCTCAAAAAATTACCGTCTCTCGAACGGGACAATAATTTTAGACTATCACCATATGTAGACTGATGCCGTTTTCTGAATCTCCAATCTTTAAGTGCTAGACGTACATGCGCAAATGCCACATTTGCACGAGACATCATTTGTGGTGAAATAGACTGCTACGACATTCTTTCATGTTTTAATATTTATGCTCCTCAACGCAGCTTACGCCCCCGGGAACTTCTTCCAAAATAGCAACTACAGCTTCCATGGCCCTATAGCGCGTATTCAACGAGATCTCAACGTCGTAGCGGATTGTTTCGATTTCAATATTTCCAGAGATGAGTTTAAAAAACGAATCGCTAGACTTTTGTTTTAATACATTTAATATAAAATAATAATAGTTTCATAATGTTTTGTTGTATTGTTAGATCTATTGATGTCGCTATAACCTTATCTTTTATTGTATAAAATTGTTTAACTTTTTATAATATTTTTTTAGTAATATAAGCCATTTTTGCGTGAACATGCTGTTGGTTAATAAATAAATAAATAAATAATGTCATTTGAGGAAGAGCTCTAAAGTTTAAATGATTTATTGGGAAATTTCCTGACATTACCTACAACATGTTTATTTGCTTGCGCTATCTACATATATTGTTTTTATTCATACTAATTTTGCTCAAGCCAAGTTTAAACCCTGAACTTACGCAAATTATTTTAAAAGATTTTGTTAGATAAATGGAGTTAAACTGATAAAAGGATTTTTAGGCGTAGGGCCAATTAGGACATAGAGCTTATTATTTCTCCACAGAATATAATGAAATTCAACAAATTGGCAAAATCTCTAGGACTAATACCGCCGAATTTTTCATTGATCTAATTTTGATTGGGAACGATATGACATCAAACGAAGTTGTAAGCCCCTGACGATCCGTAAAAATAAGGGAGGGTTTTTGATGCTCGGGTAGCCTCTGCTTATGACTTTTGATGTATTGCGACACGTAAATTTCCTAAATTACTCCTGACATAATAGTTTTCGTTTTACACAGGTAGTTCACTAATACATCAACATTAGATTTGCTTTGTAAATTCATTAGTAAAATTTTCTCGTTGTCCAACCGCAACGTGAAGTTTTTGCGAAATGTTCTGCTAAATATTTTAGTAAGAAAATTAGTAAATACTTCTCGAACATCATTTTATACCATCATAACATCATGATCTGTTTTGGTTAGATCCCATATTGACGTCTGTTTGGCTCCATTTGCGAGCTACATACTCAATTTAATCATGATTGGTTTATAAATGGCTAAGTTCCATTTTTTGCTAACCCTGTTGGCCATATTCCGGAATTAAAGCAGGCCATCGCTGTGGCTCAGCGTGATATGAAATGAATCGGAAAGTAAAAAAAAAGTGTTCTAGCGAACATATATTCGTCGAGAAAACACATCATTCAATTCAATACCCTGCCTTGCGTTGCTATGGCTATGATGTGAAATGAATGAAGAAACAATATGTTTTCATAGAAAATCATTTTTTATTGAAAAGCTATTGGATTGACTACATATGATGTGTGTCCGTTTTCTGCATAAACATAAAGACCAGACGGTTTACAGACCCCTTGAGCATGCGACGTGTAACTGCTCATGAGAAAAGCATCGGTTTCTAAATTCAAAAGGCACACTTGCCAAGGTTGCCTTTGCTCTTAATTGATAGTCATAGCGAACGAAATGCTTATTGAAAATTGAAGTCGTTTGAACTCGAATGCCATGTTGGTCGGAATGAGTGGTCTTCGGGTAAATAATCAGAATTGTTGCTTCAATTAGACTGTTCATCAATTTTTTAACTACTAATCGTGTGCCATTGCCTAATTTTCGCTGATTGAATATTAACAATTTTCAAATTCAGAATGTGTAGCCGAATCTCTATTGACTTGTCCCAATGATCGTCGTTTTCCAGCAAATGAAGTGCTTTGGTCGCATTCCGATATATATTATGTATTATTCTATATGTTCCAACTGTAATAAGTCAGAATATTTGCATACATCAAAGTTCTTGCAAAATCATCTGTTTGACATATTAGAAAAAACGCTGTTAATATTATGTTTGCCAGATTTGTTGCTCTGTCCTTTATGTTTTCTTCCGTGAAATATACTCGTTGTCCGTTTTCAAGATGTACAGCAACATGAACGACAGTTGGAATCCTCTTGTGGATTGGGAATCCTAAAATATGCCACACAGCTTCATTGCTGCTGAAATCTGCTGAATTGATATTGAGAGATTTCATCCAAATTACTTCTTGTTGAAACTCCAAACACGCTGCCTTTGTTGACGTATTTACAAATGTATTTTATGGATTTCACAAAATTGCAATACTTGTTTTGAACTAATATAATTTAACGTAAATTATTCAACCCAAATGTTCTATAAATAAAGAAAATTTTGAAATTTAAATTTAAATTAGCGCTGCAAATAAACATCGAAACAATAATTGGTGATGCTATATATGTATAGATTTACGGTATACTCACATTTACCTTACCATAACATACATATTTTTAAATTTTAAAGAAAATGCCATACAAATTTAAAAAAAAAATCAAAACTTCAAAAAAAGTCTAATTTTTTTCTCCCAAAATGGGTTTGCCAAAGTTTCAACCCGCAACGTCAAAATTTCAAAACATCAAGGTGTGACATTTATATATAAAAACACGAGCGTATTCAAATACAACATTATATCAAAATTTCAAGTCATTCGACTGATTACTTTTCGAGTTTTGCGAGCACAAACCTACTCAGGCTGAATTTTTATATATGTATGTATATAGATTGGATCGTCAAATTATAAGTTGTATTGTTTAAAAATTGTTAAAAATTAATTTAAATAAATATAATTAAAATTAGCGATTTGCTAAAATGTTGGCATACAAAAGCCATTTATAATTCAACACATTAGCTCATATCAAACTTAATAATTACGCAGTTAATAAAAGATAAATGATTTCTAATCTGTGTGTATATATTGAATAGATAAAAAATTAACAGTCCGAATAGGATTTTATTATATCTCCTCTAATTTGTTAAATTTCTAATAAATAAAATGTTCATTTATTAGAAGCGTTTATATTTTTTTCCACCCCCATATCCATAAAGCTTAACCATAAAAGTGAAAATAATTTAATTAGTATTTCCATTTTTGTTTTGTTTGTGCTGTTATCGTATCTGAACGATGGAAATGAGTATGGAATATAGAATACAGAGCTGCTGTTGCTGCAAAAAAAAAAAACACAAAATCATAACTTGAGAATGATCTAACTGATTGTACGTGAGATAATCATAATATTTTTTTATTTTATTTCTCGATTTAATAAATGATTTGATTTCTATACTTTTCCATGAACAAGAATAACAACAGCAGCAGCAATGGAAAATCGTTTTCATTCCCTCATATCGCTATATACCAGATAAAGGATAAAATATACATTTTGAAATAAAAGCGCGGTGTTGTTGTTTCCCTTTATTTATATATTGTGGGGGGAGGAATGGAGGGTAAAAAAATTGGAAAAAGGCTAAACGAATTTTTTTTTTGATTAATTATTATTTCAACAATCAATTAAATTTTATTGGTTGTTGTTTATTAGATTATTGATATAATTAATAATTATCATCAGATATTTTGTACCATGAACCTTGTTTTCAAATCATTTTGAGATTATTTTTCCACTCTGATGAGTAATAATGGGTTTGTGGTCTGCGCGTTTCAATAGCCCATTCTATATTTAATCTTCCCTTTCCAAAAACAAAAAAAAAATATTCCGTCGTCTACGACCCAAACAACAAATTACGGGCACATCAGACACACAATTTTTGTTTTATACTCTTCTTAAATTGATACAGAAACATATTTTTGGTTGATTGCCAAAATTAAAATCTGACAACAACAACAATAATAATAACGATAAATTGGGGGCGAGGAGGATATTATATGTACACATACATATACATACAAAAGATTGGGGAAAAATAATTTTCATTTTTATGCTGACGAATTTAGTTTAAAGAAAATATATAAAAAATAATAAATTTGATTTTGTAATTTATTGAAATGGAAAATCAATTTTGATTCAATTTAATTTGATTATACTATATTGAGCTGTTGTTGTTGTTTTTGTTGCTACTTTTTTGTGTGTTATATTATGTTCTGTTAATTTTCCTCGAGTCCTTTGGAGAACAAAAAAAGAAATTTGTAATATAATGGAGAGTGTATAATGTAGAAGACGGAATATAACAAACAACACAAAAAAATATTTTTCCTGGGAAAATTTCTAAAGAATTGTACAGAACAACAACAACAGCAACATAGAATGTACTGTATGTTAAATGGGATGATTGTTTTTGTTTAGGTTGGCGTAAAAACAATTTGAATATGCCACAAATTCTTTATTTTTTTGTCAATTAAAATAATTGAGTTTAATCATTTCTTATTATTTTTCCTTGCTATTCTATTTTTAATTTTTTTTGTTTTTGTGCTTTGTTCATTTTGGAATTTTGTCAATATTCTTTCTATCGGAGACAACAATGGAAAGTTCTAAGAACTGAGAAATATTTTATAAGTATGATATGTCATAAAAATGACAAATTTATGGAAATTTTTTGTCTTTGATTTTTTTTTTATAAATTGGTAATCGATATTTTATGATTGTTTGATTCATTTAAGGATGGTACACTGAACATGCTTAAATCCTTCTTTTCCTTATAATATAAGCACGGTGATTGGGACTAAGTAGCTAGCGAAACACAATTTCCCTTTAGTAGAGCCTGCAATATATTCAAGAATCATTTTCGATGATTTTCTATTAGTATATCTATGACAATATCGAAATTTCTGTAGATTTTAGTCATGTTGAAGAGTGTGGAACTAACAAAAAATAAATTGTCATGAAATAAGTGGCCAGAACTCAGAACTTGATTAGTTTCAAGCAGAGTTGTGAAATTAAAGTAAAGTACGACTTTAACTCTATTAATTCAAATTTTGGTTCCAATTTAACATAAAAATCGTGTATAATTGAGCTGCACCAAAATCCTGTAAAGTGAATCATTAAATAATGTCAGTTCTCCCATTCAAATTTAAATCTATTTTTATTTTTTTTTTCAAATCAAATAAAAATTTTTCAAATTTCAGTACAAGTTACATAATATTCTTTTTTTTTTATTAACTTGATTAAGTTTTAAAGGAATAAGAAAACCAGATTCTGTTGCAGAAAATAGTTTAGTTTTGAAACTATAAACGGTTGGCCTAAAAAAAACTTAATAAAATATATTTTTTGTTCAAAAACCGCCTTGTTTTTGATCAAATTCTAATTTTTCCGAGAATTTAAAGTTTTACTTGTCGGTACATTATAACGCAAATTTTAAATAATTACTGTCACAGTTAACTTATAAAGCAAATTTTATGTCAAATTTTTATTTAAAGTCGCAGAAATTTGAAAGCCATTTCTAATGTCTCATTGATATTTTCAAAACATGATATTGAATTTTCTTTAATATTCTGGTAGGTCCAAAAAATTTTCATTTTCTTCAAATTTTTTTTTTTTTTGTAATTCTAAAACCAATTCAACATTTTTCAGTTGTTACTTCAATAACATGTTCCAATTCTTATCAATTGAAAAATTAAAGTTTTATTTAAAACAATTTTTTTAAATGTCAATTGGGTTGGTATCATTATCCAAAATAAAAAAAAAACCGATGAGCTTGTATTCAAGATACGACCTATTAACGTAGGACTACGTAGAATTGCGAAAACTTTATTTGTACAGTTTAAGTGAAACCAAAATTTGGAAATTACAAATAAAAAAAAAAAACGTTAATTGTCTAATGCTGCCGTCTTTATGTGTTATGCTGTATCAGCTACACAAAGCTAGCACAAAGCTTCCGTTAAAGATCATCAAACCAACCATTTATATTTTACAAAGATTTTCTGTTATTTTCGGCAGGCATTTTCTTAAATTTGGAAACTTCTTCCCCAATATTACAATTGGGCACGACAATATAAATCTTCTACTCTCATGCCGCCAAATCACAGGCTCACAAATAATCTCACAAGAGAACCTTTTGTACTTTTCAAATACAAAAAATTATTAAAACTATCTCTAAGTTGTGGTACTATGTGAGACAATAACGAAACTAATTTTTTGAATATAATTAGTAACCACGACCAAGGTAGAGTTCCGATTTAAACTTGCGAGGATTTAAATGAAAGCGAAAGATCATAGTCACGATATAGTAAGACCAAACATTTATAGAAGGCTGCTAATTAAACCATAAGCGATAAGGTTCTATGAGATTTTATCGACAAATCTGGACCATTTGCGAGATGTCAAAGGGAAGTAATAAAATCTAAATAAGGGCATATACATCTTAATTGACTAAATCACTATTTAATTAGCAAAATAAAAAAATTTAATTTTAATTAATTTACTATTGTTTTATCTTAATTTTTAATGTGCACAAATAATTTTGTATAAAATTAAATTATCTATAATTTTTCCTAGAATTAAAATTAACAAACTTTTTATTGAATTATAAAGCAAGATAATTAAGCTAACTAAATAAAAATTATTAGTTTCAAAAAGATTTTTATTTATATCAATTTTAAACAAGTTTGTGTGGCGTTGTATTAAAAATATACACTGCACAAATAGATATGAATACGATAGTACAAATTGTTTAAGACTAACTTCATGTATTTACAACGAAATCATGGTATTTTTATTGCAGACATATTGCAGAATCGTTTGCGTAGGTTCTCAGTAGGATAACTCAAAAAAAAATTGAATATCGTAAATTACAGCGCCATCTATCATGAATCGAAAAAAATGTTTCAGTCAAATTCTACGTATTTTTAGCCGTAGAATCCGAATCTGTAATAAAAAATAGGGGTTCCTATCTTAGTTACAAAGTTACCCCCGCCCCACCTACAAGGAGAGGGTGGGGGTACTAATTTTAACACTAATGTATTTCCCCCGAGGAATAATTAAATTTTGATCTCAACCATTTTTTTCGTAGAGTGCTTATTTTCCGAGATATTTGAGTGTATCAAGTTAAAAAATTCACCCGGTGTATACGACCTTATACCAAGAAAATTTATTACTGAGAAATAATAACTTTAAGCACGATTTTAAGAAAGCAATTCAAAAATAATGCATCGATCAATATATCGTTGAAATTTCATTCATTAGAATGTCACGAAAAGTCAATAAAACATCACAGAAATGGGAATGTTCCTATTATTAAAAGCTTACTAGATATAATTTATTTTTAAATATTGACGATTCAAATGACGTATTAAATCAAATTAGTTTCCGGTTACTTGGAAACTTTGCAGTCCCATAACTGCATAGGTTATACGGCATATAAATTCAAAAAATGTACGCAATATTTTACATAATGAAAATAAAAAATTTTTCAACTTTTTTATTTTTATTTTATAGTTTTAAATCAATATGGCGTGCGGCATGTTTGATCAAGTTCATCACTATTTATGTAACTAGTAATTTGTTGTTTTCATTTTTTTTCAATCCACAAATTTTTATTTAACTTGGTTTGATTTTTACAGTTTTTAAAACATTACATTTATATTTATCAAGGGACATTGATTTAATCAAATAAATTTCGTAAATACGTCAATTCCGTGACCACATTCCGTCATCACATTGAAATTTTGGATTACCCCCCATATATAATGGAAACAAAGACGTAGTCCTACGTCAAAAGTCCCAAAAAATAAAGTTTTTTAAAAATAATACATTTTTGAAATATTATTTTAATTCGTTGTATTCGTAGAGGAAGGGGGCGCCGCCCCGACGTTGAGACGGTTTTTTGAAATTCTAACATTCATACGAAAGGAGGACATGAAATTTTGTAGATTTCTTTTGGTTTCATATTTTAGTTACCTAACAAAGATTATGCTGTGTTTATGACATAGGAACATAGGAAGATAGGGAGTGTGACACGACCAACCAAATTATTTAAAATGTCACCAGCCCCGCCTACTAGCCTACTTTGATCAAAAGTAAAAAATTAACGAAAAATTAAAGTTTGATCTAAAAACAATTATTTTGTTAGTTTTAGGTAAGATTCTATATTGAATAATGCTGTTCAATTTCTAGATGAAAAATTAAAAATTCGAAATACCATGGAAAATTTTCATTTAAGTTTTATTTCAAATTTTAATTCATCTACTTTGAACATACCTATACCATCAAATTTATGTTCAAATTTTATTCAAACTTTTTGTCAAATATTTAATTATTTAATTGACAAAGGCTATTTCTATGTATTTGATATAAATAGTTCAAACTTTCCATAATATATTTTCATTCAAACTTAAGTCAAATTTTAGTTAAACATTTCAAACTCTTATTCAAAGTTGCTCTGAATTTAGTATTAATCTCTATTTTAAATGGTTTATCAAATTTCAAATAAAATTCTAAATATAAATTTAAACATTAGCTAGTTTTAAGCGAAAAATTGAAAGGACAACAGAAACTTCATTACTTGGTAAATATATAAATTACTCCAATTAATCAACTGAAATTTTAATTTTAATTTAAATCTTGGTGTGATAAAATAGTTTGATCAAATTCCATTTAAATATTGTTCAAATATTTTTGTTCGAAATAAGATAGTAGGTAGATCAAATAAATACTTGTTTTCAAATATTGGTTCAAATGCATAATCAAATTACAGTTTCACATTACACTACAGTAAATTTTGTCGTTTAAGATCTAATTCGAAAGTTTAGTCGACTTGAATTAAAACTAATAATAGGAAAATGGGAAACTTGAAACCAATTTACTTTATAATTATTGATTATTGTTTTCAAATTTGAGTTGAATCACCCAGCCAAAAATAAAATTGAATCAAATTTGAATCATTTAGTACATAGTTCATAGTTTTAAAAAAAAATTATCAGTTCTGGTTCAAATTGTAAATATTCAGCCAAAGTGTGTAGCCTCTACATCTTAATCAAAAATTTTACTTCAAAACTATTCAAGGCAAATTTCTTTCCAATAGTAGGTATACTTCAAATTTTGCTTCCAATTATTATTAAAATTAACTTGAGCTTCATAAAATACCTGTGTGTAATCAGTTATTAAATATCAGTTTGAAAAGTTTTAGCTGAAATTTTACTATAAAATTGAATTAAAATCTTATAATTATTCAAAAGCTTGACGTTTTAGTTCAAATTTTAAATATTACCTCAAGTTTAATATTTTCGTTCAGAATAAATTTGAACTGATATTTTAAAGCACATTCTAATTCAAGTTTCAGCTCAGATTTCAAATCCTTTCAATTTAAAAACTAAAGTTCATTTTTTGGCCCACTAATCTTCAAAATTTAATCAAATTTTAGTATTTATTTTTATTTCAAATGTTAATTGATTTTATCTCTGCTTTTGGTTTTGATTTAAATTTGAAAGGCACAATGAAATAAATAAAATTTTACTTCAAATACTATTCAAATACACCAATTTAGTTTTAAGATTTTTAGATTATCACTCAAATTATCTTTGTTGGAACTATTCAAAATATCCTAAAACTGTGCTTCCAGTTCTGTTTCAATTTCTAAATTTAACTTTACAGTTACTTCAAATTTTATTTCCATGTTACCATAAAATACGCTTGGGACAATCTAAATTCAATTTTTTTCTTATCAGTCTTTCTAACGAAATTACAACCTAATTCAAAACATGATAACTGAGTTGTCACCCAAATTATAAATTGCCGTTCTGAAATATCAAATTTATATACAAATTTCCATTCAATTCTCATTTCAAATTTTTGTTTACATTTTAAAACAATTCAAATTCAACTACATAATATTCAGTTCAACTTTTGGCTTAAACGCTCTTGTCAATGTTCACTTCAAACTGAATAAGGTTCTAATTACATACTTTAGAATAATAAACTCCTAACAAAATGTTTTTAAATTTTTATTCAAATTTCAGTTCAACTTTTGAATGAAAGACAATTTTACTACAATATAAAATTGCACAAACCAAATATTGAAATGTTTTCAAATAAAATGAAGAAAATATTTTGAGTAAATTCCATCAAATTTATGTTCAAATTTTAATTCAAATTTACTTGAAATATTAGATTTTGTTTAATGTACGCTATCCCTCGAAAATATTTTTTATTCTATAGAGTGCAACAAATTCTAGTACTGATTTAAATAGGGTTCAATTTTTTGATGTAGCTTATTTCATTCCAGCGTTAAATCCTAGGACAAATAAAATTTTGTGAAATGTTACACCGGCACACAAGCTAAGTAATTAAATAATTGTATTTAATTTACATTCCAGTAATGTATTCACAATAAGTCTAATATTAATTGGTATCGCATTGAAATTAAAGTATTCTAAGTACAATCAAATTTCATTCAAAACTTGATACGAGCTCAAACTACAACTTATTGTAGTGTGAAAGTATTATTATGGATTTATGATAAATGAAGGCCAGCTTTGGATATCAAATAAAAGTTGTTGCTGTTTGTTTAATTTTAGCTTCAAATTCTATTCAAATTTAATCATTATGATTATTAATAGTAAACAGTTTAGCTTTCAACCAACACATTTTTGCTTACAAGCTTCAGCCCAAATAACATCAAGCTTAATTTAAATTTCACATCACTTCCAATTGTAGTTTTAGTACAAATTTACTGTTGAAATTGAAAAATAATTTTATTTCAATTTGTCATTCAAATTTATATCAAATTTAAATTTAAATTTTTTCCTAATTCGAATTTTACTCGAGTTTCTCTACTTTACAAGGAAATGAAAATGTAAACCTAACAAATTTTCTTTTGTACAAGCTATTAAAACTGAAGGCTTGAAATTAATGAATTTCTGCCTAAAAAATATTTTACATTTCAAACTGTATCACGATTGTATAGGAGGATACCAAATTTGGTAAATTATGATCAAACCTGGTCAAAAAACTATAGATAATTTGATCCGGGCTACCAATGTTAGTTGTCACACTATAATTTTTGTTTGTTCGAAATCCGCATAGGTACTCCTCAAGTTCTAAATATTTGGAAAATGTAAAATTTTAAGTTGCTAGGTATTTGATTTCAAACCAAACTAAGATGCTTCCGGCCGAATTCATTTCTCATTATTACAGCAAGTTTCAAGTCAATGTTCTTACATGTTACATTTTTATTTCAAATTAACAATCTAATTCTCTTTCAAACTTTTTATTCGGTATAAAACGCTTTCAGTTTTAGCTTTTAAATATTATTGAAAGTCTAGTTAATTATTTTGCCTTCTAATTTTCAAACCCACTGACAAACTTAAATGAAATAAGAGAAAATTATTGTGAGAATGGTCTTAAGATCTCTGAACTTGATTAGTATTCAGTTGAATTGCGAAAATCAAATAAAATACGACTCTAACGTGTTTTGCGGTCATATTTGATTGTCTCATTTGCAAGGCAAAATTCTGAAAAAATTATGGGATATAATGAGAACTTGATTACCGTGAAATTGAATTGCAAAAAAGTTAATAAACACGACTCTAATGTCTTTCGCCATATTTGAACAATTCAGCCCTACCCTGAACTTGCTATATTTGACTTCCTCATTCCCCCTTATAAAAATCTGAAAAAAGGTCGACTGATAGAACTAATAGAAAATTACCATGTGAAAGGTGTCCAGATCTCTGAACTTGATTAGATAGAATTCAGTTGAATTGCGAAAACGTATTTTAAGGCTTTATGACAAAAATTCGAAATATTACATTGTACTGGCCAGTGACGGATCAACAAAAAGGGTTCAGTCTAAAATTCAGCATTACCCTGAGCATTAAATTCAGTGTAATTTCAGCCTAAAACTGTTTCAGTAAAAACAAAGCTTAAAATTCAGCCACAAATTTAGATCAAAATGTAGGCTTAAATTCAGACTAAAATTTGGATTATAAGTCCTGCCTAAATTTAAGTACAAATTTCTTTGTTTAAATTCCAAAAGCATTTAGTATTAATTCTGCCCAAAATTCAGCTAAAGTTCAACGTAAAATTTAGCCTAAAATACAATAAAATAACACCGGAAATTACATCAAAATTCAGGTTTGCCTAAAATCCCGACTATTTTGCATAATTAAAATTAAAATTCAGAATGCATTAAATTCCGAATGAATTCAGCAAAAAATACTTTATAAAATTTGGTCGAAATTCACCCTTAAACTTAAACCTTTATTGAGTTGAAGATTCAGCATAAAACTCAGCTTATCACTCAGAAACTAATTGCCAGCCTTTAACTCGGCTAAAATTCTATATAAACTTTCGCCTACATTCAGTCCAACATTTAGCATAAAATTAAGCCCAAAGTTCAATCTGAAATTAATTATGAAACTGAACATAATATTCAGGGTAATTCTGCCGAAAATTCAGGATACAAATAAGCAAAAATATCCTAAAATGCAAACCAAATTCAAGAATACAACTGAGCATTTAGGGTTAATTTGGACAAAAGTTTAGTTTAAAATTCATCTTAAATTTCAGTGTAAAATTAAGCCTAAAACACAGTAATAAATTTGACAAATAAAAATGAAAATTCATAACCAAAGCTCAGCAGCATTTCGCATACAATTCTGAAAATTTCAAAAACATTAAGTTCAAAATTCACCCTAACATTAAGAACAAAACTGATAGTCGAACAAGTCTATTACATGTCGGCTATTTGAGTTTTAGTTGCGTACAATTTAAAACGAAGTATTCATTTTGCAAAACAACACCTACAACACAAATCGTTGATGATTTAGGAAAAATCCTCTGGAGCGATGAATCGAAGTTTAGTTTGTTTGTGTTGGAAAGCGTAGTACGAGAAATCCTATTAAGCACTATTAAGACCATAAAGCACGGAGGTGGAAATATTATACATAGGTTGAAAGCCTATTTTATGGCGCAGCTTTGGGATATCGGTCCAATTTATAAGCGAGTGAACCAAAATCAATTATGGAAACTGTGATGGAGCCTTATTCGTTCGGAAACATGCCAGTTTTATTTATTTCCAGCAGGATAACGATCCTGAACATACTGCAATCTTAGTGAAGCTATGATTTACGAATCAACAAATTGATGCTTTAGGTGCCAGGCAACCGGCATTAACCCAATTGAGATAAATTATGGGTAGAAGTTGAGCAAAGAATAAAAAAGGAAAGTTCCAGAAATTCAGACAAGCTGTTCTGTTATATGTATTAAATCTGGAAAAACATTCCAAGGGCTACATTTTTAAAATTCTCTCGAAAAAAGTCATCAGAACCATGGTTTTATAAAAGTTGATATACAAAGGAATGGTTAGAAATGTATCTAAATTAAAATTAAAGGGTCGAAAAATAACCAAATTGTCAAGAATGGTTGGAAAATTACCTAACTTTAACTAGCGATGAATTGCGAAAGTTAGTTTTTAGCCATATATACAGTTACCACGGTTACAGTTTTGTTATTTGCGGTTAATGACAACACGAGAAACAGGAAACTGGATAGCATCCTTTCAACTTAATTAGACATAGATTTAAAACCTAATAGATTCAACCTAAAATCTATAATCTGGCTTATACAAAACACATAAATAACATCGACCCTAAAACAACCCTTATCCATTCATTCAATCGATGATGTATGTGAGGGGTGGTGGCAAACATATAATTTATTATATAATTCTGAAATTTTGTGATTAATAAAAATCAAAATTTTTGTTTTGTTTTTGGATAAAATTTAAAAAACTAATTTTTATAGATAATTAGATAGATAAGCTCGCTATATCTCGTATATACATGAACCTATGTCATATACATAAATACAACATTATTTTTGATTGACGATTGAATTATAAATTTTTAATTTTTCATTTTTGTTGTTGTTGTGCTTAAATGTCGAACGGAAATATTTAAATAAATTAACGAGGAAGAATTTAGAAGAGCGCGGAAAGTTAAAAAAAATCGCACAAATCAAAATGTTTGCTTCTACTTATTTAAGTTTGAACAAGATTAATGAATTTTTGGTTATTAATGAGCTTTAAACTTTAAAGTTTGTTAGAAACGCGAGAGAGCATAATACCAATAATTTTTCATTTATTATTTGATTATTATTTCTGTACGACTACAGCAAAAAAAAAAAAAAAAAATATCGATGATGTGATAATTATAAAATTTTTCCAGTTTTCCCCAAGCTAAAAATAATATTTTCTTAATTAAAATTAATCTGCCAATAATTTTTTTATTGCTGACTTTGTTGTTTCAACTCAAGTAATGCTGCGACGGTTCTTTTATTTTTAATTTATTCAATAACTGCGCTGCTCGTTATAATATTGTAAATTATGTTGTGGTTTTCCATTCACTAATTAAAAGCTCCACTCTATACGTACATTTTATATAGGGAGGTGTTTGGAGTATAACAAAATATTTAGAATAGAAAAAAAGTTTTGTAACCACCGCTTATTTAAATTCGAGCACAACCATAACAAAATAAATTTACATAATCCTATCTATGCTACGTACATATACTATATACACGAATATATAGACAGGACATGAAAATCTAATTATCTTATTTCCCTGAGTTCAGTTTTGCGTTTTTGTTTTATTTTTTTTTTTTGTTCCAGCCACACTCGAACAAGGAACAACGAAACATATCTTGAAGGCAATTTAAACATGGCATGTTTACATATACGAGATAAAGTAGCATGATCTTATCCATGTATGTATGCTACACACAGAAAAATCTAATATTTTTTTTAGTATTTGATTATTAAAAAAGTTTTAGGAGAAAAGCTCAAACAAATAAAAAAAATCAGAAATCGGAAAATCGATTCACTTCTGTTCAGTATCTGAAACACATTACATAAACATAAAAAATAAAACAAAACCGAGGTACAATGCCGAGGAAATGAGCAATCTTTTACCTGTAACAATTGATCGTAATTGTTGTTGTTGTAAGTTTGAAGTTTGAAATCAACTTAACAATATTTTTAGTAATTGGGTATAAAATATAGATAAACTCTGTTAATTTTGAGTGAATGGTAAACCCATATTTTAGACAAATAACTTCAACATACTCTAATTTGCATACAATTTTATTATGAAGAGATGCAACTTACAATCCCACCTAATTCCCGAACTATACTTTTAACTCAACTCTAACTGAATCACAATTAACCCCAGCTCAAACCAAATATCAGCCCTTTTCTAAAATCCTCTTTTTGATTCGAACAACTAGATACTCAATTCAACTATCAATTTAACCACCAACTCAACAATCAATTCAGCTTCCAACTAATCGGTCAACTCAATCACATATGTAGACCTACCTTAATCCAACCTAAAGTCCAACTCAATTCTCAAATCAAAATGGTTCAAAAAACTACTTACGTATATAGATAACATCAACACAACTCTAAATCAATTTTCAAGTAAACCGCTAAATCAACCCCAATGAAACCACAAACTTTAAAACTCAACTCCCGAATCAAGATTGCTTAAAATCTGAAAAACAATGATCGAAAATCTTGTTTCAAAAGTAGGGAGTTCAGTTGGGGGACGAATTGTGTTACGACTAAGTTGAGTACATGTATTGTACACACATCTAGTTTTCAGACTTTGCTAAATTAAGGATTGGATTGGGCATTTAATTTGGGTTTACGAAGAAGGCTAAGTTGATGGTTCAGCTAGGATTATATTAGAGAATTATTTGAGGTGAGTTGAATTGATGTACACTCATGTGATTTTTTGAACCATATGGAATTGGGGATTGAATTTGGGGTTGAATTGAGGGCTTAGTTTGATGTCAAGTTAGGGCTTTGGTTAGATTGAACAGAGAAACATCACTACAACGGACATCGACGTCGAAAAATCATTTGAAAAATCGTTTTAGAATCCCATTTGCAACGCCCATGTCAAACTTCTTCATAATTGATTGAGTACTAGGTAAGTTGCATCATACTTGGCCATATTCCAGAATTTCATCCAAAAATCATTTTATAGTCCCATTTCCATCGTGCTGATGATTTTCATCAACATCGGTTAAGAAATGGCCAAGTTTCTAATTGGCCATATTCCAGAACTAAATAATGCTCCTATCATCGCAGAAATGCCCGTCAGTGTCTGTTCTAATAAAGTGTCTGCTTAACTAAGGGAGATTTTCACCGTAAAATTTCAGTTTTGGAAGGGACTTAAATGTGTGTCCGTTGTGGTGAGATGAGTATGTACACGAATTTTCGGAATTTTCAGAAATTTTCGTGGGTTTTCTAGATTTTTACAGTATTCCCGATGTTATTCATTAATATCCAGATTTTTCATTATTATTGAAATTGACATTCCTAGGATTATTCGAGATTTAAACGATTTTTTGAGATTATGCCAAAATTTCGATATTTCTCCGATTTTTTTTAGTGGCATGTTTTTTATTACATCGGAGAGATCAGAGAGATATAGAAGAAACCTTTTAGGTTTTTTTTTATTTTCTCGTATTGATCCGATAATTCTGTGGCGTTTTTTTATTATTTACGAACCATCACAGATTACTGTTTTTCGATCTAAAATTTATTTCATTTATTCAAATAAATCATGTTCTGTTTCATGTACTTTTGAATGATGGCCCGAATATGTTGACAAAATTAATTGTGAGTAAACCAATTGATTTTCTTACACATAGCCCGCTCGAAAATAGAAACACATTTTGGATGAAAGATATTTACATTGAGAATAAATATTCTGATTTTTTTTTTTTCCAAAATTCCGTTACCCGTTAAAATATCAAATTTCTGGATAAAAAGATTTAAGTTGAAAAGCTTCGATAAGTGACAGCTTTTAAAAGGAAAAGTTCTTAACATTTCTTGCAAATACATAATTATGCTCATAAAACATTTTATGGAAAGACAGAATTTATGGAAAGGCACAAAAATTATCGAGCTTAAAGCTCATGGTTTAAAAGCTCTTAATAATATTTACATTGAGCACACATATTATAAATCCTACCCAAAATTCCGTCATTCCTTGTAATATCAAATTTCGAAGTAAAATGGATTGTTTAAAAAACTTCGATAGTGAAAGCTCTTAAACTTAAAGCTACTAACAATTTTTTCAAATACATAATTTATGCTCATAAAACATTTTATTAAAAACCTGAAATTATTAAAAAGTTCAAAAATGTTAAGTTAATACCGATAAAGTATAAATTAATTGTCAAGCTTAAAGCTCATCGAAAACAAATATTTTAAATTTATCTGAAAATAGCACTTTCCTTTATAACATCAATTTTCGTAGTAAACTGGTTTGGTTTGAAAACCTTTAAATACTAAAAGCTTCTGATGATTGATGATTAACTGTGAGAACAAATATTCTAAATTTTAGCTAAAATTCCGTCACACTTGGTAAAATCGTATTTCTGAGTTAACTGGTTTGGTTTGAAAGCTTTGATAATTGAAAGCTTTTAAAATTAAAAATTCTTGATTTTTTGGAAATGCATGAAACATTTTAGCAAACACCTAAAAATTTGAAAAGGCTCAAAGTTAAAAGTTAAGTTTAAACCCAAACTTGTTTAAATTAATTATCAAACTTAAAGCTAATTGACAACTTTTGCAAATGCATATTTTATGCTTATACAATTTTTTAACAAAACTTACGGATAATTCGATATTTGAGAACTTTCAAAATACTTTGCAAAATTCGTCATTTTTTAGATTATGTGTTTCGAAATTCTTGATATTTTTCAAATTATATTCAATTGTGATGCTTTATCGATATATGTATTTAGAAATCGTTAGAGCATTGAATTGCATTGAAGAAACAAGTTTTTTACTAAAAGCTTTACTTGTTCATAGGTACAAGAAGCATTTTTAGGGTCCCAAAAAAATGGTGCGGAGGGGTTCGAAATTTGTAGTTAAGCCACTTCATTTAGCAGGCTTTTATGAAACTGTAATATAACAAATTTATGGACTATCAATATGTCCATATCATTTTTTATTCTCATACGGACGAAACGCTTAAAATATTGACAGTCAATACGAAATATGGACAGGTGCAGGGTAACCCTAGGCTGAGGGTAGAGTTGATGATTACGTTTTTAAAATTTGTTTTTGTAAATCAGCAAATTCTTAGCCAACAAAATCCAAAATTTACAATTTGACTCCGAATACGGTTCTTGATACCGGGGGAGAAACCTTTGAGCTATGTACTGTGCCTTGTACTTGTTCTGTAATTTGATGCCAGCGTGAGAAATTGCTTAGAGTACAAATCAATGGTGGGTGAAGCTGTTACACCGCGTTGATTACCCATTATCTATTGTGGCGAATGATTTTATTTGTTCTACCAATTTTAACAGAGAAGCCCTCGGAATAAATTACTCAACCAAGCCATTCTAGATTTAATTTTTTATTTATTTCATTTTTAACTATTTAAACATGCAGGGAGTTAAAGATCTGTCATAATCTGTCAAATTTTTCTTTTGTGTGAATTACGTTACTTGTTGCAATTGCGAATGAATTTTGTAATCTATATTTGAAATCTTGGAAAGGAATGTTCGGTGTAAAACCAAATACTAGCTCGTAAGTCATACAATTTGTTGAACTATGAGGAGTAGTATTATAACAGAAAATGAGATAAGATAACCACATGACCCAGTTGGAAGTATTAGATTGAGCAAAATTCCTTAAATACTCACCTAAGGTCATTTGAAATTTCTCTAGTGCACCGTTCGTCTGAGGGTGAAAAGCGGTGGTAGAGAGTTTTTAATTTTAAGGAGGTTTCAAATATTTTTAAATAGATTACTCATAAAATTGGTTCCTTGATCAGTGAGCATTTCATTGGGAATTCCTTAAATGCAAATGCTACTGTTTCGGCTTCATGGCTGGATAAAGGAAGAGCGATATAAAATTTACTTAAATCGTCCTGAATATGGTTAAGAAGATCTGAATTTGTTGGGAAATTTACTGGTTGGTTTTCCGGTTGGTCTAAAATTTGTTTACCTGGAAATTGTAAAGATTGATTTTGTATTTCATGAATATTTTTAGATGCAAGATTGGCTAAGTATGAAACAATCCGGTAATTTTATACGGCTCAACGAGTCACCGTTTTTTTGTGAGGTACTTGGCTTATGAATGATGGAGAAGTCATAATCTCCGAGACATAGTTGTGGGTAATAAGATCGAAAGTATGACATAGACGGAATTGCTGCCTGACCAAGTTCCTTTTCGGCAGATCCATAATTTTGTTCATCTGAATTTAAAACATGACTTGCATAAGCAATAGGAAGGTCAAAACCATCAAATTCCTGTGAGAGTACTGACCCAATAGAAAAATTACTGGGGTCGCAAGTTAACTTAAATAGTTTTGTAAAATTTGGCATTCGCAGCACTAGAAAACTTATAAGATATTTTTTAACGAATCAAAATCCTCTTGACATTTTGAATTCCAATCAGTCCATCCAGTATCCTGCTAGCCCAAGAAATGATTTTATTTCAGTTGAATTTAGTGGTACTGTATTGAAAACCGTTTTAAAACATTTTTTAAACAATGATTGTGCTCTATAAATGTGGTACCAAAAACCACGACATCATCAAAATAGGCAAAACATTTTATATTATTTAATCCGCTAAGTACACTGTTGATCATTCGCTGGAAAGTCGCAGGTATGCGCCTTTTAATCCAAACGGCATACAAACAAACACATAATGACCCTCGTCAGTACTAAAAGCAGTTTTATCTAAATCTGAAAGAGAAAGTTTTATTTGATGGTATCCGCTTTCTAGATCAAGCGTTGAAAAATTCTGAGCTTTTCAGATATCTGATATATTAGGAAGTGGAAATATATCATCGATTGTAATTTGATTAAGTCGACGGTAATCGACTGCTACTCTTAATTTTTTCAATCGTTGTCAACTTTTTTGGCACTATGAAAAGAGGAAAGTTCCATAGACTCATACTTTCCTTAATGATTCCTTGCTCTACTATTTCGTTTACTTGCCGTTGTATTTCGGATTTTGTTGAATGAGCTTGGCGAAAAGTTCGAACATAAAGCGGGGGTGAATTTGGTAAAGTGCGTATTTCACGTTAATTTTTGTGTCATAATTGCTGAAATTTTCGCCTTTTAGTAATATTACATATACGGAGCTTTACGGATTTTTAAGTTTACAACAAACTAAAATCCAAAAGAAAATTAATTTATCGACCCTAAAGATTCATTTAGATTCTACAATTCTTCAAACTGTCAAAATCCAAAATAAGAGCTTTTTGTATGAACCAAGCTTTAAGAGCTTTTATATTTATTTAGAATAAGCTAAAAACCAAATTACGATTAAATTATCGTAATAAAGAGGTTCAATAGATTAACATAGATTTAATGGCATCTTAGATCAAATTTAAACCAGAATAAAATGTTGTTGTTGTCACGTGAAACGTTGTTGTTGTCAAATATATTGAAATTTCAAATACTAGTGATTATCGAGGTTCAGATTCATTTTTGTGGCGTACTTAGTAAAATTAGTACCAGTTTATTATCAATTTCGTTCTGAAACAATCTAATATCACAAGCTACGTTACTCAACATTCCAATTTTATTAAATCAACTAAAACAAATTTTAAGTAAATTTTCTGGATGATTTCAATCCATGTAAATGATTTTCTCTTCATATTTTTCTGTTTGTTCGTTATTGACACATTTCCCTATAGAAAATCGTTGGCTTTAATGAAGCGTATAGCAAAATTAATAAACACAAAAAAAAAATTGTGAATGGTATTAAAAAAAAATCGAATTTAGGTGTATGATTAGAATTTAATTATTCACGTTTGATTTTTTACCTAAACGCCGTATGAATTTTTTTTTTCCTTTTTAAATTCTTGTTCATCACGAAGTAACTCTTTTGTGTGACATATACCTACCTACTCGTATAATTACTGGCAAAAGAGTTGATTGCCGATATCGTTTTTTCCGTTTTTGAACGATATACTGTCGTATAAAAAAAAGGAATGAGTGGGGCAATTTATTTGAATACGGGAGTATCAAATATTGAAATGTGATAGGGAAAATTATTATTAGAATTTATTCATTTTCATTGTGTACATATTTACCTAATATTTATTTCAATTTCCATTTACTATATCCATAATACAGGCGATGCTCAAAATTTTTAATTAAAATTTACCGAGAAACAATCATGTTGATTGTTCTAATTGTTTTGGATGCCCTTTTTCAACGGAATTTAATTTTTATTAGTAGTTCAAACAGTAAAATTGTGAACACGATGAATATTCAAGTCGTACACGATTTATGATTTATTGTTATTATTTTGTAATAATTACAGTTTAGTTTTTTGTATGGTATCTCGCAATTAGTTTAATGAAAATGTCATGATTTTTGGTTCGAATTTGGTAGAAAAAAATTCAGAAGGCAGTCTAACATGTTTAACAAAAAAAAAAAACTCAACAAAAAGTAGAAGTTGTATAATTAAAAATTAGTAATTAAAAGTTATATGTTATCATTGATAAGAACACACAGTATATTTTTTTAGTATGGGGGGGAGCAGCGGAGTGTACAGAAACAATAAAAAGTTGAGAAAATTAATGTCTGATTTAAAATGAAATAAATCATTTTTATTGATAAAACTTTTTGATAAGAGCACAACATAAATAATTTTGTTTTTGTTTTATTTTAAATAAATATTAGAATATTGAAGGAAATTATTTTTTGATATTTTTGTAAGAAATTATGGGAATGGTTTGTTAACATTTTGTTCATACATATCTACATAAATATACAAATGGAGTTTTGTATTTGATTATGTCTTGATACAAAAAGTTTTTAAAAGCATCTATAGTTCGAAGTGTGAAAAGATCATAAAATTTAATTCGAAATAAATATTAGAAAATGATGTTTCGATTAATTAGTTTTTTGGTTTTGAGTATAATGTAGAAGTTATTTATTTAGCAATTATAAATGATAAATATTTACTTTGGTAATAACCTATAACAAATATAATTTTTTGAATTCATGTCAGTGTTTGTATCTAGTGTAAAGTAAATGACACTATAAATGTGTTTGATAGTTTTCTGTTAGGTAACAGAACAGCGCAATGACAGCACTCTACAAACTCAGATTTTTTCTTAATACATTTTGCATTTGCAAATAATGTGCCAATTTGCGTTTAAATCGCCTGGTTAGTACTTCAGATTCTTTTGAAAAATTTGATTTTTTCAAAAAACACAAAAAAAAAATTCTGGGGCAAAAATGTTTACTCTGTTACCCCGTTTCGATTGCTATGGCCTATACCACTAATAATAAATTTTGACATTAGCAAATATTGTGCCAATTTGCGTTTAAATCGCCTGGCTAGTACTTCAGATTCATTTGAAAAATTTGATTTTTATTGAAAAACACCAAAAAAAATTCTGGGCCAAAAATGTTTACTCTGCTACCACATTTCGATTGCCATGGCCGACACCACTAATAATAAATTTTGACATTAGCAAATATTGTGCCAATTTGCGTTTAAATCGCCTGGTTAGTACTTCAGATTCCTTTGAAAAATTTGATTTTTATTGAAAAACACCAAAAAAAATTCTGGGCCAAAAATGTTTACTCTGCTACCACAATTCGATTGCCATGGCCGATACCACTAACAATAAATTTAGACATTTTCAAATATTGTGCCACTTTGCGTTTAAATCGCCTGGTTAGTACTTCAGATTCCTTTGACAAAAATTGATTTTTATTGAAAAACACCAAAAAAAATTCTGGGCTAAAAATGTTTACTCTGCTTCCACGATCCGTTTGCCATGGCCGATACCACTAATAATAAATTTTGACATTTGCAAATATCGTGCCACTTTGCGTTTAAATCACCTGGCTAGTACTTCAGATTCCTTTTAAAAAATTGATTTTTATTGAAAAACACCAAAAAAAATTCTGGGGCAAAAATGTTTATTCTGCTACCATATTACGATTGCCATGGCCGATACCACTAATAATAAATTTTGACATTTCAAATATTGTGCCACTATGCGTTTAAATCGCCTGGTTAGTACTTCAGATTCCATTGAAAAATTTGATTTTTATTGAAAAACACCAAAAAAAATTCTGGCCCAAAAATGTTTACTCTGCTACCACATTTCGATTGCCATGGCCGACACCACTAATAATAAATTTTGACATTTGCCAATATTGTGCCAATTTGCGTTTAAATCGCCTGGTTAGTACTTCAGATTCCTTTGAAAAATTTGATTTTTATTGAAAAACACAAAAAAAAATTTTAGGCCAAAATCTTTACTCTGATACCATAATTCGATTGCCATGGCCGATACCACTAATTATAAATTTTGACATTTGCCAATATTGTGCCACTTTGCGTTTAAATCGCCTGGCTAGTACTTCAGATTCCTTTGAAAAAATTGATTTTTATTGAAAAATACAAAAAAAAGAAAATTCTGGGCCAAAAATGTGTACTCTGCTACCACATTTCGATTGCCATGGCCGACACCACTAATAATAAATTATGACATTTGCAAATATTGCGCCAATTTGCGTTTGAATCGCCTGGTTAGTACTTCAGATTCCTTTGAAAAAATTGATTTTTTTCGAAGAACACCAAAAAATAAAATTCTGGGCCAAAAATCTTTATTCTGCTACCACATTTCGATTGCCATGGCCGATACCACTAATAATAAATTTTGACATTTGCAAATATTGCGCCAATCTGCGTTTAAATCGCCTGGTTGGTACTTCAGATTCCTTTGGAAAAATTGATTTTTATTGAAAAATACAAACAAAAGAAAATTCTGGGCCAAAAATGTGTACTCTGCTACCACATTTCGATTGCCATGGCCGATACCACTAATAATAAGTTTTGACATTTGCAAATATTGCGCCACTTTGCGTTTAAATCGCCTGGTTAGTACTTCAGATTCCTTTGATAAAATTGATTTTTATTGAAAAACACAAAAAAAAATTCTGGGCTAAAAATGTTTACTCTGCTTACACGTTCCGATTGCCATGGCCGATACCAGTAATAATAAATTTTGACATTTGCAAATATTGCGCCAATCTGCGTTTAAATCGCCTGGTTGGTACTTCAGATTCCTTTGAAAAAATTGATTTTTATTGAAAAATACAAACAAAAGAAAATTCTGGGCCAAATATGTTTATTCTGCTACCACATTTCGATTGCCATGACCGATACCACTAATAATAAATTTTGCCATTTGCAAATATTGCGCCACTTTGCGTTTAAATCGCCTGGTTAGTACTTCAGATTCCTTTGAAAAAATTGATTTTTATTGAAAAACACAAAAAAAAATTCTGGGCTAAAAATGTTTACTCTGCTACCACGTTCCGATTGCCATGGCCGATACCACTAATAATAAATTTTGACATTTGCAAATATTGCGCCAATCTGCGTTTAAATCGCCTGGTTGGTACTTCAGATTCCTTTGAAAAAATTGATTTTTATTGAAAAACACCCAAAAAAAAATTCTAGGCCAAAATCTTTACTCTGCTACCACAATTCGATTGCCATGGCCGATACCACTAATAATAAATTTTGACATTTGCCAATATTGTGCCACTTTGCGTTTAAATCGCCTGGCTAGTACTTCAGATTCCTTTGAAAAATTTGATTTTGTTCGAAAAACACCAAAAAAAAAATTCTGGGCCAAATATGTTTATTCTGCTACCACATTTCGATTGCCATGGCCGATACCACTAATAATAAATTTTGCCATTTGCAAATATTGCGCCACTTTGCGTTTAAATCGCCTGGTTAGTACTTCAGATTCCTTTGAAAAAATTGATTTTTATTGAAAAACACAAAAAAAATTCTGGGCTAAAAATGTTTACTCTGCTACCACTTTCCGATTGCCATGGCCGATACCACTAATAATAAATTTTGCCATTTGCAAATATTGCGCCAATCTGCGTTTAAATCGCCTGGTTGGTACTTCAGATTCCTTTGAAAAAATTGATTTTTATTGAAAAATACAAACAAAAGAAAATTCTGGGCCAAAAATGTGTACTCTGCTACCACATCTCGATTGCCATGGCCGATACCACTAATAATAAATTTTGACATTTGCAAATATTGTGCCAATTTGCGTCTAAATCGCCTGGTTAGTACTTCAGATTCCTTTGAAAAATTTGATTTTGTTCGAAAAACACCAAAAAAAAAATTCTGGGCCAAAAATCTTTATTCTGCTACCACATTTCGATTGCCATGGCCGATACCACTAATAATAAATTTTGACATTTGCAAATATTGCGCCGCTTTGCGTTTAAATCGCCTGGTTAGTACTTTAGATTCCTTTGAAAAAATTGATTTTTATTGAAAAACGTCAAAAAAAAATTCTGGGACAAAATCTTTACTCTGCTACCACAATTCGATTGCCATCGCCGATACCACTAATAATAAATTTTGACATTTGCCAATATTGTGCCACTTTGCGTTTAAATCGCCTGGCTAGTACTTCAGATTCCTTTGAAAAAATTGATTTTTATTGAAAAATACAAACAAAGAAAATTCTGGGCCAAAAATGTGTACTCTGCTACCACATTTCGATTGCCATGGCCGATACCACTAATAATAAATTTTGACATTTGCAAATATTGTGCCAATTTGCGTTTAAATCGCCTGGTTAGTACTTCAGATTCCTTTGAAAAATTTGATTTTGTTCGAAAAACACCAAAAAAAAAATTCTGGGCCAAAAATGTTTATTCTGCTACCACATTTCGATTGCCATGGCCGATACCACTAATAATAAATTTTGACATTTGCCAATATTGTGCCAATTCGCGTTTAAATCGCCTGGTTAGTACTTCAGATTCCTTTGAAAAATTTGATTTTTATTGAAAAACACAAAAAAAAATTTTGGCCAAAAATGTTTATTCTGCTACCACATTTCGATTGCCATGGCCGATACCACTAATAATACATTTTGACATTTGCAAATATTGCGCCACTTTGCGTTTAAATCGCCTGGTTAGTACTTCAGATTCCTTTGGAAAAATAGATTTTTATTGAAAAATACAAAAAAAAATTCTGGGCTAAAAATGTTGACTCTGCTTTCACGTTCCGATTGCCATGGCCGATACCACTAATAATAAATTTTGACATTTGCAAATATTGCGCCAATCTGCGTTTAAATCGCCTGGTTGGTACTTCAGATTCTTTGAAAAAATTGATTTTTATTGAAAAATACAAAAAATTAAAATTCTGGGCCAAAAATGTTTACTCTGCTACCACATTTCGATTGCCATGGCTGATACCACTAATAATAAATTTTGACATTTGGAAATATTGCTTCACTTTGCGTTTAAATCGCGGGTTAGTATTTCAGATTCTTTGAAAAATTTGATTTTATTTGAAAAACGCCATAAAAAATTCTGGGCCAAAATCTTTACTCTGCTACCACAATTCGATGGCCATGGCCGATACCACTAATAATAAATTATGACATTTGCATATATTGCGCCAATTTGCGTTTAAATCGCCTGGTTAGTACTTCATATTCCTTTGAAAAAATTGATTTTTATTGAAAAACGCCAGAAAAAATTCTGGGCCAAAATCTTTACTCTGCTACCACAATTCGATTGCCATGGCCGATACCACTAATAATAAATTTTGACATTTGCAAATATTGCGCCAATCTGCGTTTAAATCGCCTGGTTGGTACTTCAGATTCCTTTGAAAAAATTGATTTTTATTGAAAAACGCCAAAAAAAATTCTGGGCCAAAATCTTTACTCTGCTACCACAATTCGATTGCCATGGCCGATACCACTAATAATGAATTTTGACATTTGAAAATATTGTGCCAATTTGCGTTTAAATCGCCTGGTTAGTACTTCAGATTCCTTTGATAAAATTGATTTTTATTGAAAAACACAAAAAAAAAAATTCTGGGCTAGAAATGTTTATTCTGCTACCACATTTCGATTGCCATGGCCGATACCACTAATAATAAATTTTGACATTTGCAAATATTGCGTCAATTTGCGTTTAAATCGCCTGGTTAGTACTTCAGATTCCTTTGAAAAATTTGATTTTGTTCGAAAAACACCAAAAAAAAAATTCTGGGCTATAAATGTTTATTCTGCTACCACATTTCGATTGCCATGGCCGATACCACTAATAATAAATTTTGACATTTGCAAATATTGCGTCAATTTGCGTTTAAATCGCCTGGTTAGTACTTCAGATTCCTTTGAAAAATTTGATTTTGTTCGAAAAACACAAAAAAAAAAAATTCTGGGCCAAAAATCTTTATTCTGCTACCACATTTCGATTGCCATGGCCGATACCACTAATAATAAATTTTGACATTTGCAAATATTGCGCCACTTTGCGTTTAAATCGCCTGGTTAGTACTTCAGATTCCTTTGAAAAAATTGATTTTTATTGAAAAACGCCAAAAAAAATTCTGGGCCAAAATCTTTACTCTGCTACCACAATTCGATTGCCATGGCCGATACCACTAATAATAAATTTTGACATTTGCCAATATTGTGCCACTTTGCGTTTAAATCGCCTGGCTAGTACTTCAGATTTCTTTGAAAAAATTGATTTTTATTGAAAATTACAAACAAAAGAAAATTCTGGGCCAAAAATGTGTACTCTGCTACCACATTTCGATTGCCATGGCCGATACCACTAATAATAAATTTTGACATTTGCAAATATTGCGCCAATCTGCGTTTAAATCGCCTGGTTGGTACTTCAGATTCCTTTGAAAAAATTGATTTTTATTGAAAAATACAAACAAAAGAAAATTCTGGGCCAAAAATGTGTACTCTGCTACCACATTTCGATTGCCATGGCCGATACCACTAATAATAAATTTTGACATTTGCAAATATTGTGCCAATTTGCGTCTAAATCGCCTGGTTAGTACTTCAGATTCCTTTGAAAAATTTGATTTTGTTCGAAAAACACCAAAAAAAAAATTCTGGGCCAAAAATCTTTACTCTGCTACCACTTTTCGATTGCCATGGCCGATACCACTAATAATAAATTATGACATTTGAAAATATTGTGCCAATTTGCGTTTAAATCGCCTGGTTAGTACTTCAGATTCTTTTGATAAAATAGATTTTTATTGAAAAACACAAAAAAAAAATTCTGGGCTATAAATGTTTATTCTGCTACCATATTTCGATTGCCATGGCCGATACCACTAATAATAAATTTTGACATTTGCAAATATTGCGTCAATTTGCGTTTAAATCGCCTGGTTAGTACTTCAGATTCCTTTGAAAAATTTGATTTTGTTCGAAGAACACCAAAAAAAAAAATTCTGGGCCAAAAATCTTTATTCTGCTACCACATTTCGATTGCCATAGCCGATACCACTAATAATAAATTTTGACATTTGCAAATATTGCGTTAATCTGCGTTTAAATCGCCTGGTTGGTACTTCAGATTCCTTTGAAAAAATTGATTTTTATTGAAAAATACAAACAAAAGAAAATTCTGGGCCAAAAATGTGTACTCTGCTACCACATTTCGATTGCCATGGCCGATACCACTAATAATAAATTTTGACATTTGCAAATATTGTGCCAATTTGCGTCTAAATCGCCTGGTTAGTACTTCAGATTCCTTTGATAAAATAGATTTTTATTGAAAAACACAAAAAAAAAATTCTGGGCTATAAATGTTTATTCTGCTACCACATTTCGATTGCCATGGCCGATACCACTAATAATAAATTTTGACATTTGCAAATATTGCGTCAATTTGCGTTTAAATCGCCTGGTTAGTACTTCAGATTCCTTTGAAAAATTTGATTTTGTTCGAAGAACACCAAAAAAAATTCTGGGCCAAAAATCTTTATTCTGCTACCACATTTCGATTGCCATAGCCGATACCACTAATAATAAATTTTGACATTTGCAAATATTGCGCCAATCTGCGTTTAAATCGCCTGGTTGGTACTTCAGATTCCTTTGAAAAAATTGATTTTTATTGAAAAATACAAACAAAAGAAAATTCTGGGCCAAAAATGTGTACTCTGCTACCACATTTCGATTGCCATGGCCGATACCACTAATAATAAATTTTGACATTTGCAAATATTGCGTCAATTTGCGTTTAAATCGCCTGGTTAGTACTTCAGATTCCTTTGAAAAATTTGATTTTGTTCGAAGAACACCAAAAAAAATTCTGGGCCAAAAATCTTTATTCTGCTACCACATTTCGATTGCCATAGCCGATACCACTAATAATAAATTTTGACATTTGCAAATATTGCGCCAATCTGCGTTTAAATCGCCTGGTTGGTACTTCAGATTCCTTTGAAAAAATTGATTTTTATTGAAAAATACAAACAAAAGAAAATTCTGGGCCAAAAATGTGTACTCTGCTACCACATTTCGATTGCCATGGCCGATACCACTAATAATAAATTTTGACATTTGCAAATATTGCGTCAATTTGCGTTTAAATCGCCTGGTTAGTACTTCAGATTCCTTTGAAAAATTTGATTTTGTTCGAAGAACACCAAAAAAAATTCTGGGCCAAAAATCTTTATTCTGCTACCACATTTCGATTGCCATAGCCGATACCACTAATAATAAATTTTGACATTTGCAAATATTGCGCCAATCTGCGTTTAAATCGCCTGGTTGGTACTTCAGATTCCTTTGAAAAAATTGATTTTTATTGAAAAATACAAACAAAAGAAAATTCTGGGCCAAAAATGTGTACTCTGCTACCACATTTCGATTGCCATGGCCGATACCACTAATAATAAATTTTGACATTTGCAAATATTGTGCCAATTTGCGTCTAAATCGCCTGGTTAGTACTTCAGATTCCTTTGAAAAATTTGATTTTGTTCGAAAAACACCAAAAAAAAAATTCTGGGCCAAAAATCTTTACTCTGCTACCACGTTTCGGTTCCATATTGTATAGAAATAAATAAGCAATCTGAATCCAGATTGGAACAACAATTACAGGACCCGAAATCTGTCATCACAGGTATCAAAAATGTGAATCGGAAAATAATTGAAGATTTTGGATTTTTGTCGCCCTGAATCGAATTGTGTATCTCTATACATCGGTATTTGCTGCATTTTCTTCGTAGAGTATAGTGCTTCTTTGGAAATAAATAAACAGTAACAGCAAACGTTGATTTGCCTTTCCACAACAAGAATATTTCGAGCAAGCCACAGTGCAATTTAATGATGTTTATAAGCACATCATGTACAAAACGATCAATCATATTGAATAATTGACTCAAGACTTGAAACAAAATAAAATGTAAGTCATTTAATTAATACATAAATAAAGTATATAAATGATCCCTTTTTAAATTAAACACAATTTCGAAGCATATTGTTCAACACCACAATAAACATGACAAAATCCTTTCATTATTATAAAACAGTGCTGTGTGTCGTATTTTAAAGTACATAACTCATATTTTTCAATTGTTTTTGTTGTTGTATATAATATCCATATTTTAAAATATAATAATCTTATATAAATTATAATATTTTAACAAGATCCTTGGTAAGTTGTAAACATGATCCAATTAAATTAAGTAAAACAAGCAAAATTATATCCTTTTTATGTTTTGTATTTATGAATATATTTACTCGTGTACAGTGTTATACATAGAGATGATGATGAAGAGTAGTGTTAGGAGTAGTGTATCATGATGATATAAAATTGTATATCACAATACAATGGATTTTAATTTATAGGACTTTTTTTTTTGTAAATTGTCGGTACTTTTTAATAAAAGATAAAACTTTAAAATGATTTATTTATAAAAAAAAAAAAGTTGTGAAAACATTAAGAAACTTAATGGGTGTGAAGTAAAATTTATAATGGTTAGCAAGGGAAGGATTTTTATTGAAAACATTTTGTGATATATTCCAGATATGGTATATGGATATACGATAAATATTCATAATAGAGTTAGATAAGGTAACCATATTATTATTATTATTATCCGAGATTAAAATGTTGGGTTATGTTCAACAATTGTTGGAATATTTAATTAGAATTCTCTTCTTTTGATTTATGACTATCATTAGGATTGGCTTCTGTAAGTATTAATTATATTGAAAATTTGACGAAAATAAAAGTTAAAAGGAGTTTATCGTAACTAAACCTTAGATTTCAAAAATTTAAATTAATCAAAGTTATTTTTGAACTTTGAATTTCCGAAACTAATTTAAATAAATTTTTATTCAGAAGGTAAATTAACCACACAAAAAGTTTGTATAAGAAAACATTTCGTAGAAGCTAATTTTAAGGGAATTAAGAGATACCAACTGAATTAAATGAATTTGGATATCTTCACATATTTAATTATCGTGTACACCCCGACAAATAAATACAGTTGGTTTTGGCCTTTCATCCACATCTACATCCACATCCACATCCACATCCACATCCACATCCACATCCACATCCACATCCACATCCACATCCACATCCACATCCACATCCACATCCACATCCACATCCACATCCACATCCACATCCACATCCACATCCACATCCACATCCACATCCACATCCACATCCACATCCACATCCACATCCACATCCACATCCACATCCACATCCACATCCACATCCACATCCACATCCACATCCACATCCACATCCACATCCACATCCACATCCACATCCACATCCACATCCACATCCACATCCACATCCACATCCACATCCACATCCACATCCACATCCACATCCACATCCACATCCACATCCACATCCACATCCACATCCACATCCACATCCACATCCACATCCACATCCACATCCACATCCACATCCACATCCACATCCACATCCACATCCACATCCACATCCACATCCACATCCACATCCACATCCACATCCACATCCACATCCACATCCACATCCACATCCACATCCACATCCACATCCACATCCACATCCACATCCACATCCACATCCACATCCACATCCACATCCACATCCACATCCACATCCACATCCACATCCACATCCACATCCACATCCACATCCACATCCACATCCACATCCACATCCACATCCACATCCACATCCACATCCACATCCACATCCACATCCACATCCACATCCACATCCACATCCACATCCACATCCACATCCACATCCACATCCACATCCACATCCACATCCACATCCACATCCACATCCACATCCACATCCACATCCACATCCACATCCACATCCACATCCACATCCACATCCACATCCACATCCACATCCACATCCACATCCACATCCACATCCACATCCACATCCACATACACATCCACATCCACATCCACATCCACAGGATCGGTACGTATGTATTACAAAATCCAGAAAGCACAAAATCCCGTATGTCGCAAAAATACTGTTTTTGAAAATCCCGTATTTTAAAAGCCCGTATTCTATAATCCCGTATTCTAAAATCTAGAAGTTTGAATTGTTTACGGGATTACGGGATTAACTTAATTAGAAATGAAAATTCAAAAATTTTTTTCCATACAATACAATTTTATTTTATTGTTTAACAATTTAATAATGAATGAATAAAAATAAATTAATTTTAAAACAAACAAAATGAGAAAACTACATAACAAAACATTGTTGTTTTTAAATTAAAATAATATTATTGGCAATCTGGCTCAAAAAATCAAGTTAATTTTATTTAATTTTTTGTAGATCCTTTTTAATTGTTCGCTTCGCTTCGCATAGATTCTCTTACGAGGAATTAATTCGCCACATTTTACTTTTTCTACAATATTTTGTGAAACAATTAGTTCATTTGCCAAATGTACCGATGCCATGCTTTTACATTATTCTGCGTTGGAGGTAAATTATTGTTAATGGCCTCGCTAACAGACCAAAAGTTGGAAAAATATTGGGAATTTGAATTTTTCGGTCCAAATTTTTGTTATATCAGAATCAATAAAATTTTTATGTAATTCCGTATAATATTCTGAAATTTGTTAATTTGTTAAGCAGAAACGAAAGCCAGGCTCTTCATCATTTTGACCTGAGGCTTGAACACCTGTGAATTGCCATATTTCCTGGTCAATATATTGGCTTGCACTTTCCGCCAGATTATTTGCCCAAAATGGAACAGACATCCGTTAAATTGTGCTGACTTGAAATATTGTTTCGCAGTTACTGCAATGCTCTTTTCGAAATCAGTTATATTGTGAGAAGGCCTCAAATCTATACCGCCAATCGGAAGCCACCTTGCATAGCTCGAAAAAAAGTTCGTTGTAAACAAGTTTAGATTTTTTTGTCATTAGACAAAATAAGATTGGAACAATTTCACCCTCTATGGCTTCTATGGATTGTAAAAAGTTGGCGAAACATTGAAGGGACTACGTAAAAGGTTCCATCCATCAACCAGCATGTCGACTCTGATAAAAGTTTGAGACTTGAGCGTGCTCCTATTAAAATTAATTTCTCATTTTGAAAATCTTTTTTACTCAAAATGAATAATTGCCCATCTAAATACAGTAGGTAGTCCGGAATATTTATGTCATTTAAACATTCTGGCTCTTTCTGCTCCAAGCTCCGGCCCCGCGTAATTTTGGATTTTTGTGCTGGCTTGCTCGGCAAGTAGAGTTTAAAAAATTATATTTCTAAAAACAAAAAGAAAATAAACAAAAAAATTCGGCCCTTCGACTGATTCGGCCCTTCGACCCATTCGGCCCTTCGACATTCAGCCCTTGGACATTCGGCCCTTCGACCTCATTCCATATAAAGGTTGCCTGGAAAGCCTAAGAGAAATCGAAAAACTAAGAAGAAAAATCAAAGAAAAGCGGAAGAAATTTCGAAGCAAATTGGAACCAAATATTTTAAAATTTAGATCTAATTTCTACAACCAACTACTATATCATTGCGGGAGACATAAATGGAAAACATGCAAATTGGGGGAACACAACAGAAAACAAAAGTGGTACAATACTAAACCGATGGCTGACTAATACAGGATTTACATACCGATGAAAAATGTATAAATTTGATGCACCTACATATCCAACAGGAGATAGCTATCTAGACTTCGCAATCACAGATCATAGGCTGAAAATTAAAACAAACGGATAAGAGGAAATACCATCGCATCGATATGGGAGTGACCATAAAGCCATTAAGATAATAAGTGAAGGTATCGAGCATGTAGAAAATAGTTTACAGGAAACAAAGAACACAAATCACCTCGCTATCTCTAACTGGATATGGTGGTCAAACAAGGTGAAAAAGACGTATTATCAACAACGGAGAAGCAATGCATAGCAAGCGATAACACCAAACGATAGAAACTTACACCATATCAGCAAATTAACACCTTAAAAGCATAAATAAAAAAAACAAACAAACTTATCGAACAAAACATAAAGATACAAGTGAATTAATATTGGAAAAATAAAATCGAAGAAATCAGGCCAGGTGATAGAACGTTTTCCCAAATAAACCAAATGAATAGGAGTAAACATTCTAAAAACATAAATCAGATTGAGATTAACGAAATGGAGATAACTTGTTTGAGAGATTTAAACATTGATTGGAACGCTATGCTGAAAATGAATCGAAATAACAAGAGCTACAACACTCGTGAAAACTTTGAAATTTTGGGCTACTACGTAGAGAAGCAGTCGGAATGAAGGTCAAGCTCAATTAGCAGCATGAAAACATAGTCATTCAATATACACAAACCTTGAAAGAACAACAAGCACATAACACTGCTAAATTTCAATTTTCCAATCAAAATGTAGCAAATGAAGTTGAATCAGCAACCCAAAATTATTTTATTTCACAAAAGAAACTGGAAGCACCTCCCAGATGAAATTATTGCAGAGTTGTGCACAATACACAATAATCTTCTAACCAATCGGTTCTTTCCTACATGGAAAATAGCAAGAATATTTCCAATATTTAAAAAAAATAGAGAGCCTTCTAAAGCGCAAAACTATAGGCCAATCAGCTTACTCTCAAATATTAGTAAGGTGTATGAAATAATCATCAATATAGCAAAATTCAAAAGCACAATAATGACACTAATTTGATGCCGGATAATCAATTTGGATTTCGTCACGGACATTCCACAACTCACGCTATAGCAAAATTAACTTCAGACATCAATAATAATCTCAATAAAAGCATATGCACAGGCATGGTTTTAATTGATATGGAAAAAGCATTTGAGACAGTTTGGCTAGACGAGCTACTTTTTAAATTGCACAAATTAAAATTGAAACAGGATATACTATTGATTTTGTCAGATGATAGTGAGAAAACATCAAATCACATGTTTCAAGTTGGAAACGGATTACAGCAAGGAATGAAATGCGCCAGTGTTATTTAATCTATACATAAAAAACATAATTATAAACCCAAACTTGAACACGGCAAATTTACGAACTATCGCCTACGCGAATGATCTGTAGTCATACCATATAAGCCAACCACAAAATCGCCAACATAAGGGAAACATTACAGGAAGCAATTGAATTCGCCACCAATTACCTACATATCAAAAAAATTGGTAAGATGATGGTGTATTGTGGCAAAGGTCTGGAGTTCGATTCTACAAACTACCGATGTTTTTTTTTTGATCAAAAATTTGATAATTTCTATTTTTTCAAGAATTTATTCAAATTTGAACAATTTTGTCTTTTTTTTATGGCGATCCCCAGCGATTTTTCTCGGATTATTCCGAATTCATATACATATTACTAAACTAAAAATAAAAATTTGATGAATTAAAAAATTGATTTTGCTTAGAATCGAACTCCGTACCTTTATCACTCCAATCCATCCGTTACTACCTCAGCTATCACATCATATAGGATTTAGCATAAATTTGTTTGTTTTATGCAGTCGTGCAGAGCAAAACATAAAATGTGTCTCTACTAAGGATATAGTGACATCTCTGTTGGGGTATACGTACTAATTTTAGTACAGAGTGTCTCTGCTAAAAGTGCTAAATCATTTGATTCGCTTAAAAGAGGGCGTGTGTTGTACTATTTTGAAAAATGTCTTATAGGTTCGATTTTAAAAACTAGCGCGTTTTATTTTAACATTTGCAAACATTTTCTTTCTCGATATTTGTATTTCTGACAGTTTTAACCGGTTTTTTTGTGATTCGTAATATCGCCAATTCCGAAATTTAACCGTTGATCATATTAAAATAATTTGCATGTTATAAATATCAAAAATTACATTTTTAAAGCATTTTAATTTTTTATTGACAAAGGATCGAAATTAGTACCTTTCATTCTTCTTCTTATTTATTCAATTTAAGCGACCAACATCTAGGCCATTGGCGCCTTTGGTTTGAGGAAACTAAATTTGATTGTATTTCCGAATACCCCTGAGGTATTTCAACACTCTTTCTAAAATATCCGTGCCATCAGCTAATGCTTGTTTTAGCGAGTGTGGAATTTTGAATTTAGTTCTTTTAAGGGTAAGGCGCGGGCAGCTAATTAGAATATGTCTGACGGTTAGGGGTTCGTTAAATAATTTACACCTAGGTTCTACGGTTCTTAAAATATGGTACTCGTGCATAATATTAGTGTGCCCTATTCTCAAACGGCAGATGATGGTACTGTCACGTCTCGTCGAGAGATTTGAAGAATCCCATTTTATCGGTTTATCTTTAATTTCGGCCAAATGATTGGGACGTCCATCGACTTATTTTGGTTCTTCAAATTGCATTTAAAGGTAATTTTTCTGAATCATCCCCGGTTGTGGAGTTGAATTCAATTTCGCTTCCTTCAGCAGCATTTCTTGCATCTCTGTAGTACGGTGAATCCAGTATTGCTTTTTGTCTAATAAAAAGTTTGAGAAGGGCTGGTTCCTGGCTCTCGCCTGTCTGGTAAATTTAGAAGCCCTGTCTCGGCAATAAAAGATATTGAGGGAGAAGTTCTGAAGGCTCCCGTATAGCTATTCTGACTCCTTCGTTAAGTATAGGATCTAACAGCGCGAGGGCTGATCTAGAGGCTCCCTCATAAAATTGGCATTCATAATCCAGTTTAGATTATACGAAGCTTCCAAATACCCTCAAGAGAGTTGCTCTAATGCTTCCGAAATTAATTCCTTTCAAGCATTTTAGCACGTTCAGAGACTTTTTGCAAGCATTCTTGGTATTGTAAATACGAGCTTTGCAAATCAACCGATTATTCATCGTCATTCCCAAAAATTTGTGTTTGGATATTTTCTAACTGATTTCTGTTCATAGTGTGTAGACTGCGGGTGTGCACCTTCGCTTTCTACAGAAATGCATTGATTTGGTCTTGTTGGGCGAAAATAATAACCCAGTCTCTTTACACCATAAAGTTCTAATTTACCTATAATTCGGGCAATCTCTTGTTTCTAAAGCGACTGATTTTGATTCCCGTAAAATGCAGTTAAATCATCGGCATTTATCGTTCCTTTATCGGTCAGCGCTCTAATTTTTCCCCACAATTCTTCACTATCCTCGGGCCGATTTGAGCTCGGAATTCATTCAAAGTGGATTGTTTAGCCTGTCTTACAAGTCTTTTAGCTCGTGACCGAGCTCTTTTAAATTATATCAGAGTATGGTAGTAGAAACCCTTGATTCTTTGGAAAATTTTATGCATTTAGTTCCTACCACAATGAAACTACTTTCTTTAATAGTCGTACAGAAGATAGAGGAATACTGGGTCTATCAGCTTGTGTTAAAATGTTTGAGTATTGCTCTACAATGTCGTCAATAAATACCAGTCTGTTTTGTGTTCCTTCCATCTTTGCCTTCTCGAATTTGGTGGTGAGAAAGTATTACTAGTTAATATAACTGGAAAATGGTTATTACTGTACAAATAGTGTACCACGCTGAATTTCCACTTATATGCAATTTTGGAAGAATATAAAACCAAATCGATATGTGTTTGCGGGAACCATTTCCGTGGATTATATATTTGGTTTTCTGTATTTGTGGGTGTTGTTGATTTGCTTGAATAAAGTTTGGTTGATGTTGCTGTTAGTTTTGTTTGTCACATGTTGCTTTGGATTGTACGATTACCTTTTACGATACTGGCGTAGGATCCTAATACAATCCCGGGTATTAGCGTGTGTCCTATAATATTTCGTTCTAGCTTCAAAGTAAGTGATACGGTCGGTTGTTTCAATTTTCATGATTTCAGCTTCTCTCTTATACGATGGACACTCTTTACTAATGCTGGTTTTGGGGTCCTTGCAATTAACGTACTTTAGCACAGTGCAAGATTCCTCGTGGGAGACTTCCAAATTTTCAGAACATTTGAAGCAAACAAATGTATTTCTGCATGGATTTTTCTTATGTCCGAACTTAAAGCATGTGCCGCATTTCATAGGGTTTGAAATTTACAGTCGAACATCAAGTTTAATAAATCCGACATAATATGTCTCCGGAATGATTGGTATATTGAAAGTGAGAACCATTGCTGCAGTATCTTTGCAACTTGCCCTCAATCCTTTTTTAATTTTCCTGACATCAATAACTCGTTGGGATGAAAACTCTTCTTTAATCTCTTGTTTCCATAAAGAAATTAAATCCCTGCAGAAAACCACTCCTTTTGAATTATTTAGGTAAGGTAGTTCTGTAACCACTTGTTACGATTCACAGACTATGGGAACCATAAACTTGTTAGCATTTGATGGGAACCCCTGTCCCATTGTAACGATCCGGTTCGTATGTCCTTCCTCGTAAACAGACATCTTGCAATCACCACCTGCAGCGTTTGCGGCTATCTCTCAGTCGAGGGTGGGTTCCGTTGGTGGTGTCTCGCAAGACCTAAAAACTGCTAGAATGTAATTAGTTTTACTTACGTCTGCCCGTCCCTCCAATCATCTCGTTAACCCCGCTGAACACACAAAGAAATTAATGACACTTCATTTCAATTATCCCTTGACATAAATTTAACATTATATTTTCTATAGTTTTAAATGTATATAAACTTTAGTTTTTTTTTAAACAATTTTTGGTTTTTTTTTTTTTTTTTCTCTACTCGATATAATACAAAAAAAAAATACAATTGACCAATTAATTATGAAAGTTTCGTTTTTTTTTTCATATTCTCTTGTTTCGATATAATACCGAGAAAAAAAAATGTTATCAATATGATAATTATATCCGACCGAGACGATGTATTTATCACGTTTAATGCCGAACTGCCTCCGGTGTAGAGTCCATTGAGCTCTCTGAACCCGCCACTGGAATCTAAAATGAATGACGAAAAAAAAATACTGCCCTCCTCCGTGGCACAAAATTATATAGAAACAACAAAAAAAACCGATAACCAATTCAAGTATCAGAGTACATATAAAGTAAATTAGACCAATATAATAATAATAAATACACAAAGAAAACTTACAACCTAATTTGATACCAATATGCAGGCTCTGGATCCGCAGCTAAATATATCTGTTGACGCCCTGGTATCTGTATAACCGAAACCTTACTCGGGTATCAATGCCGTGATCTGATGCACCGTTCCTGCTCGTGCAATCGTTGAACTGTTGTTTCTTTTCCCCAACACAAAAAAAATGCTGTAACCCAAATCTGCTGACGTGTGGATGGCGCTCTTTCCTTTCTTTTCCTGAACTTTCAGAAAATACGCGCAAATATGTTGACGCGTGGATGACGCGGTTTGCTCTTTCTCGAACAATTAATCACGTTTTTCCGAACTTTGGAAAATACGCGCACATATACTGACGTGTGAACACGCGGTTTGCTCTTTCTCGAACAATTAATCACGTTTTTCTTTTTTCCCCGATCTTTGGCAAATACGCGCAAATATGCTGACGCGTGGACACGCTGTTTACTTTCTCGCACAATTCTTATAATTTTTTTCGAAGACAAACAAACCAATTATACTGTACTTAATCGATTTCTGTCCGACACCACAAACAAAATCACTTTTTCCCCGAACTTTGGGAATACGCACAAATAAAATTTTTTGTATCTGTTTTACTTTTATAATTTTTGTTTTTTTTGCTTGGGCAACATCCAACACTTTATTCAAATCGAGCTCTAGTTATCGACTGATTTTTTCGTCTTTTTTTTCTTGTTTTTTTTCTTTACCACACACTGAAAAAAAATACCAAGAAACAAAAATTCGCTTACAGCGCTCAATTTAATAAAACGTGCATTGCGCGAACCTCTCGTTAATTATCCCTACCAACCACTTTCGATTAGCAGTGTATTAAATACGAAGCATTTTACCCAGATGGCAGCCAAGGAGCTGTCATTACACCAAAACAATCAGAAGTTTATCGCTCCGTAAGTAAAAAAAAACATTTATTGAAAAATAGAAAAATTGTTCCGTTTCAGGATAACCAATATCTTCAAGAGAGAGCCTTTTCTTTATTGACCGAATCGTTACATCGTGGGGACGACTCACACCCTGAGATGTCTCAAAACCCGCCTTGTGATTGTGCTTCATGTGCGTATGTCTTTAGCATGGTATGTGCCTAATAATTTACCTGTTTCGTCCTGCAAGGTAAATGCAACATTGCCAACTTTTGCGGTTATGACGCCAGGCACAAATTTTGGAGCAAATTTTGCCGAGTATTGTCTAGACGCTGCACTCTGAGTATATGTCCTGACAAAAACGCGCTGCCCCACTGTCAATTCTCGTGGTTTACTTCGAAGGTTATAATACCTTTCGGACTTAATGTGAGCCTGTTGTAAATGTTTTATTACGTTATTGTGAATCAAATCTAATCGTGCCGATCTTAGATTTAAACTTACTTCATGCTCATTTTCACACCCCAACAAACGACGAAGTTCATATTCAGAACCGTGAGTTATTAAATGCTGCCCATTCACGAGATAATGTGGAGAATACCCTGTGGATAAATGAACAACGTTTCTAAGAGTTGAAGCCACCTGATCGAGATGCACATCCCAAGTGACGTGATTTTCACCCAAATATGCACGTATGGTTTGTAGAACAGTACGATTTGTTCGTTCAGAAGCATTGCTCTGAGGAGAATGAAAAGGTGTTTTGGTATGTTGAATCCCGTACTTATTTAGTAGGTTTTTGAACAGATTCGACTGAAATTGCCTTCCGTTGTCAGAAAATATTATTTCAGGAACAGAATAAAGAAGAAATATTTCCTTTTCCAGGTACTCACACAATGAGGTTGACGATGCATCTCGAAAGGCTTTAAGGCGTATAAATTTGGAGTAGTGGTCCAGTACGACCAATACGCAAGTATTTCCATTTCGAGAGCGTGGATATGGACCCAAATAGTCAATGTATAATTTCTGAAATGGACGCATAGTCAGCGCGGAAATACCCATTGGTGGTCGTGTCAGAGAATTGGTTGCTTTAGACATTTTGCAGATAGTACAACCATTCACAAATTTTCGAACATCATCAGCCATCCCGAACCAAAAATAATAACGCTGGAGCCTCTCGAGCGTTTTATAAATACCTGCATGACCAGAAGCGATGGGTATGTGCGCCGAATGAATGACAGATGGAATCAAACTTTTGGGAATAACCAATTTCCAATTCGAAATATCGGTGTGTGTATATCGTATACCATATGCCTGGGATATCAACAGTTTACCATTTTCAACTCTGAAATTCGAATCGACATTCTCGAGATGTTGGTATTTTTCCAACAAGTTGATATATTCCTCGTCATGGAACGCTGGAGAGTTCATATCTACCCAGCAATTACTGCAATCCTCATTCGAATCAACACAATCGGTCAATGAATCACAAAATGTGCGCGATAGCGCATCGGGTACCACATTTAGCGGTCCCTTTCGATACTCGATGTTAAACTTGTGACATTGAAGTTGCAGACTCCATCTAGCCAGACGACCCGACAGATCCGACATATTCATGAGCCAACGAAGACTCGCATGATCGGAAATTATGGTGAACTCAAACCCTTCGATATAATGTCGAAAATGCTTTACTGAAAGGACGGCAGCATAACACTCGAGTTCTGTGACACTATATTTTCTTTGAGTACCATTCAGTTTCTTTGAGAAAAACGCTATGGGATGTTCGGATTCACCCACCTTTTGAAACAAAACACCACCTATGCCTCTCGAGGAAGCATCGACTTGAATGTAGAAAGGCAATTCAAAATTGGGATGCACAAGGACTGGAGCAGAAGTAAGACACCGTTTTAGGATACTAAAGGAGCTTTGTGCTTCGTCGTTCCAAACTAATTTAGTCTTGGTCTTTAATAGATCAGTGAGTGGTGCAGAGATTGAAGAAAAATTAGCAATGAATCGCCTGTACCAACCACACATACCGAGGAAACGGCGCAACTGTTTTACCGTCTGTGGAAGAGGCAATTCTTCGATAGCCCGTACTTTATCCAAATCTACTCGAATACACCCCTCTCCAATTACGTATCCCAAATATTTTAAACGTTTTAGTACAAACCTACTTTTTTCTATATTAATGGTAAGATTGGCGCTGCGCAACCACTCAGCCACGTGTCGGAGAAGCACAAGGTGTTCCTCAAAAGTATTCGCTGTAACCAGAAGATCGTCAAGGTAGACAAAAATTCGATCATGATACTCATGAGGAATCACCCTATGCATCAACCGACACATAGTTTGTGGCGCGTTACACAACCCGAAGGGCATCACAGTGAATTGATACAATGGCCTACCCGGCACCGTAAAAGCGGTCTTACATTTGGCATCATTGTCGAGTGGTATTTGCCAGAATGCGTCTTTCAAATCCAAACTGGATATGAAATTCGTATTCTCCAAACGACTCAGTATTCCATCAATAATTGGTAGCGGGTAGGCATCTTTCACTGTCACATCGTTAACCCTTCGGGCGTCCAGGCACAACCTTACCTTACCATTTGATTTCTTTACCAGGGTTACTGGTGAACACCAAGGACTTGAGCTTTCTTCAAGCACTCCTAAACCAATCATTCTATCGAGTTCTTGGTTCAGCAGAGCTTGAATAGCAGGCGATACCGCGTAGTACCTTTGCTTAACCGGTTTAGCTTGTCCAGTGTCTATCGAATGGCTCACAAGGTTTGTACGTCCCAGACCCAAATGGACTGAAGAAGGAAACATCGCAATGACTTCCTCAAGATCTTTCTGCTGTTGAGGTAGAAGATCCTTCAAAAGTGATTCTTCAGGGTCAACAAAAGAATCGTTTTCAGGAAGATCATCAGAAGGTGGTGGAACATGTAATTCATTAATTTGAATTTTTATATCGAACAGATTAAAGAAATCAATTCCGAGATACAACGATTGGGATAAATTTGGTGCTAAAAATAATCGACAGGATTTTTCGTGGTTGTTGAAGCGCATTTTTACTGTTATATATCCCAAAATGCGTTCCTTTGATCCGTTGGCGACCGAAATTGTAGAAGGCGCGTGATGGAAGGGAAGTCCCGCGATGGATAATAATTTCTCACAATCTTTCCCAAGAAGACTAATACTAGCTCCTGAATCAAGTAAACCCTTTATAGGTTGATTAAAAATTTCTACTGTTACGTAAGGACGACCATCAGTCTCAGCCGAAATTAATGAAGCACAAATTAGTTTCTGAATTTTACGTTTTTCTTTAAAGTATAACCACGCACGATGGAAAGAATTTTGATTTTTACGATTAAAAGAGACGTAGTCATTAGAAAGTTGGAAATCTGGATTATTTACGACTTCGGTTGATTGCTCAACCGTTTGTAAAATTCGGGGTCCGTGTTGGTTGCGGTATCCTCGAATTGCTTGTTTTTGATCGGGAGGCTCGAGTGTTGAGGGTTGGGCTCCCGAGATACCCATTCCCTCTTTTGCCAGTTTCCCTGGTTTGATGAATTGCAATTTGTACACTCCGCATAAGATGAATTATCTTTCCCACAGACCAAACAAAACTTCCTAAAGGGTGCCTTGCATCGACGAAAATAATGACCTGGATTTTTACAATTCCAACAAACACGATTAATATACGGTAACTTAGCTTGATTTTGAATGCTGTTACGATTGTAATTATTAATCGCACCTAATTCAGCCTCGTAATTTCCCATCGAATGTAACTGATAAACATTCTGTGGTTGCATATACGTTTGATTATTTGATACTGGATTTCGTATCAATGAAACAGCCGGTATGTTCTCTTGTTGCGGAGAACGAAGGTACGTACTGCTATTATTAGCAACTGTGCCTACCGAATTTAATTGGTCACTGAACTGAAGTTTAGGTTTGGAAATGCTGGCGGGAATGTTAGGATTGACCGATTCTACCTCATGAACGAAGCGATCTTTTGCCATTAAACCGCCTTCTGGATTAATTCCAAGCTCTTGCCATAATTGCTCAACTCGACGACATTCAATCGCTAGTTGATTTATGGATTGAAATTCTCGATCGACAAACTTTTCTCTGAGTCTTGGACGCATGTTATTAATTAAGATTGACAGAATTTCGGCATCTGGGATCGGATTTTTAGACTGTAAAGCGATTTTATAAATATCATCCATAAATTCGATAAATGATTCTTTTGGATATTTTTGCTTCCTCTGTTCCAACATCCGTTTCACATGCCTCTCATTTGACTGTGTTTGGAATCGATCTACTAAGTAATGTTTTAGACACTCCCAACTGATATACATATTAGTGTGGCGTTGTCGGAACGTCCAGTACCAGTCTAACGCGCTCTCCGTGAGTAAACAAGAGGCTATCTCAACTAAGCGGTCCAATGGTATGTTGGATGCTCTTGCCATATGTTCCACACGAAACACGAAATTCTCCACTGGAATATCCGACGCAACACCCCTAAACTTCAGGTTCCAAGAAGTGAGAGTATGTGTCAATGTACGATCGTCAATTCTATTGTTTTGCTGCTGAAAACCAACTCTGTTGCTATTATTGGTATTCATATTTGATTGACCAACCATATTTAATTTGTTATTGAAATTATTTAACAAGGTATCAAAACTGGCTATCAATTGTGGCATAATGTCATTGGGCTCACCAATTGGATTATTATTCTTGATGTGCTCTATAGGTTTCTCTGTGGTTGAAGTATTAGCGGGTTCACTCACTATTTGATTAAACTGCGGAGTCGCAAAAACCGAACTATTACCGACTACGGGATGTTTTTGAGAATCAGAATGATTTTGAACTTCCTCGAAAGATCGTACTTGACGGATTGTTGAACTAGCCAAGGCTGGGGAAAAATGACCACTAAACATGGCATCTCTCAGAGATTCGCCAATTTGTTTAATGCGAACTAACAATTCTCCTACTCCTGGTACCTCCAGACCAGCGTTATTCAATCGTCTAAGACGACCCTGTACATGCAAAAGACGAGATTGGGCCGACTCAAGATCCTCATGAGTTACGCCGTCTAGGGTCAAAGCCGATTGAACACGATTCATTTTTAGCATACACAATTTTAACTCATGTGCACTGTTACGAACAGCACTATGGTGTGGTTGGTTTGGGACGAGAATTGGAAATCTCCTTTCCTCCTCCAAACTCGCGATCAACATGTCTATCGACCGTGGTGTGGATGAAATTCCCCGAATTTCTAATTCCACCTGAAGTTCCTCGTTTTCCAAATGTCCAAGATTCATTTTAATGTTACCAATAAGATCCCTTTACCGAAATGGAATGAAACAAACTTAACGCAACTACCACGACTTAAGCCCACAAAACCCGTATAAAAAATGTTATGTGTTTGGTTTAACAACAAGTAATATTGACGAAAATAATAATAATGTAACTGGAACAGTGAATAAGGCCCTGTAGAAATAAACCTTTTGTTAATGTATATAAGTAATATGATAAATAAGAAAAGAACTAAATATAATATAATAATAATAAATAAATATATAATATGTTTTAATAAACAAGTAGTACAACACAAGTGTTCAGGGGGTTGAACATTGATGACGAGATGACGTTGCAGACATAAGACCCACATTATGAAATTTAATTACTTTTTATTGCAAAAAAAAATTATGTGCATTGAACTTAATATGCTATTAACTACCTGACAAACAGATCGATCCTCGGAGACATGCCTGTAGGCTTAACAACACCAAAAAAAAAAAAAAAATAGAATAATAGATGACTCTCCACACAATGCAATCATATGTTTTAAACAGAAAACAGAGTGCGCATGAACATCTCAAATCTAACACCGGGAGTTGACGACATCCCTGTGGAATCACATCTAATGCTTCAGATTCAATTATTCATAATTAGAATAGTGATACTTAAGCCGATTAATTCCACCAAGGGAAGCTCAACTGTAAAAAAAATTGTTTTGTTTTGATCAGTCTCGAATTCTAAGAAAAATTTGCATTTATAGATCACCATATTCGCATATAATGCCGTAGATTCAAAATATAAAAATCGATGCTACCGAACATGCTAATATGTTAAACTATACAGAAAAAAAATTTAAACAAGATTTGAACTAACCTGTTGAAAAAAATACAAATATGTTGCCATTTAATACCTTTATGCCGTTATTATTTGGGCGCCACTGTTACGATTCACAGACTATGGGAACCATAAACTTGTTAGCATTTGATGGGAACCCCTGTCCCATTGTAACGATCCGGTTCGTATGTCCTTCCTCGTAAACAGACATCTTGCAATCACCACCTGCAGCGTTTGCGGCTATCTCTCAGTCGAGGGTGGGTTCCGTTGGTGGTGTCTCGCAAGACCTAAAAACTGCTAGAATGTAATTAGTTTTACTTACGTCTGCCCGTCCCTCCAATCATCTCGTTAACCCCGCTGAACACACAAAGAAATTAATGACACTTCATTTCAATTATCCCTTGACATAAATTTAACATTATATTTTCTATAGTTTTAAATGTATATAAACTTTAGTTTTTTTTTAAACAATTTTTGGTTTTTTTTTTTTTTTTTCTCTACTCGATATAATACAAAAAAAAAATACAATTGACCAATTAATTATGAAAGTTTCGTTTTTTTTTTCATATTCTCTTGTTTCGATATAATACCGAGAAAAAAAAATGTTATCAATATGATAATTATATCCGACCGAGACGATGTATTTATCACGTTTAATGCCGAACTGCCTCCGGTGTAGAGTCCATTGAGCTCTCTGAACCCGCCACTGGAATCTAAAATGAATGACGAAAAAAAAATACTGCCCTCCTCCGTGGCACAAAATTATATAGAAACAACAAAAAAAACCGATAACCAATTCAAGTATCAGAGTACATATAAAGTAAATTAGACCAATATAATAATAATAAATACACAAAGAAAACTTACAACCTAATTTGATACCAATATGCAGGCTCTGGATCCGCAGCTAAATATATCTGTTGACGCCCTGGTATCTGTATAACCGAAACCTTACTCGGGTATCAATGCCGTGATCTGATGCACCGTTCCTGCTCGTGCAATCGTTGAACTGTTGTTTCTTTTCCCCAACACAAAAAAAATGCTGTAACCCAAATCTGCTGACGTGTGGATGGCGCTCTTTCCTTTCTTTTCCTGAACTTTCAGAAAATACGCGCAAATATGTTGACGCGTGGATGACGCGGTTTGCTCTTTCTCGAACAATTAATCACGTTTTTCCGAACTTTGGAAAATACGCGCACATATACTGACGTGTGAACACGCGGTTTGCTCTTTCTCGAACAATTAATCACGTTTTTCTTTTTTCCCCGATCTTTGGCAAATACGCGCAAATATGCTGACGCGTGGACACGCTGTTTACTTTCTCGCACAATTCTTATAATTTTTTTCGAAGACAAACAAACCAATTATACTGTACTTAATCGATTTCTGTCCGACACCACAAACAAAATCACTTTTTCCCCGAACTTTGGGAATACGCACAAATAAAATTTTTTGTATCTGTTTTACTTTTATAATTTTTGTTTTTTTTGCTTGGGCAACATCCAACACTTTATTCAAATCGAGCTCTAGTTATCGACTGATTTTTTCGTCTTTTTTTTCTTGTTTTTTTTCTTTACCACACACTGAAAAAAAATACCAAGAAACAAAAATTCGCTTACAGCGCTCAATTTAATAAAACGTGCATTGCGCGAACCTCTCGTTAATTATCCCTACCAACCACTTTCGATTAGCAGTGTATTAAATACGAAGCATTTTACCCAGATGGCAGCCAAGGAGCTGTCATTACACCAAAACAATCAGAAGTTTATCGCTCCGTAAGTAAAAAAAAAACATTTATTGAAAAATAGAAAAATTGTTCCGTTTCAGGATAACCAATATCTTCAAGAGAGAGCCTTTTCTTTATTGACCGAATCGTTACACACTCTTGCATGGTGCTTTTCCTCCGAGCTGTTTTAATTTTGATAATGATACTGCGGCAAGTCGTGTTTTGATTAATAATAGCAGCTCCCCGCTTTTGGTATGTTTACTTTTTTAATGCCGTTAGAAACAGCCATGTCGAGCGCTTTCCGAATTCCAAAAGGAGCAATTTGATTAAGATTAGCATTTTCAACTTCATGTTTTATAACTAGATATTTTTTCTGAACAGAATCAGCTGAGCTTGACGCATCTGGTGCACTGAATCCCAATTTTTGCACTCTTAGTCGCTCGGTTTTTTTTCTTTTTGGATGTTAATATATTTCATCATAACCTCCGACCACTTCCAGATCGGCAAACCGATTTCCAGAGAACATCCTGCCCTAAGGCATATGCCTCCTACACGTCGTTTGCCTAGATTGATGCTTTTCTGGTTCTCCATTTGGTTCTTTGCTGCAGAGAGGTGAGATATTCTATATACCACCTTTTCCAGAAGTGTTGGCCGATTTGTTGAAGGAGTTGCCACCGAGTTAAATGCGATACTTTAAGATGAGTAATGGTGCTTAAAGGCCTTGAATTTAGAATTGCTTCTATTTCGGCTAACAACGTATCGATCGAATCGTTTCCAAACGCTACTAGCGCTATTTGATCCATTGGGCTGGCTGTCTCCTGTGGTCATAATTTTTAAGCTTTCCATCCAAATACTCTGCGGGCAGACAATCTGGACTGGAGCGATTCACACCCACACGAAAAAGGCGTTATTTGGTGGAAGGTAACATCCAATTTGAAGGCAATAAATTCTATATTTATTCCTAGATTCGCGCAGTTTTACCAGGGCTACGTTCTTGCATACTGCGATGCTAGTCAATCAGTAGCACCCACCACGCAACCAATATAGTGGAAGCCATTAAAGAAAAATTCAGCTTCAAAAATTAAATCAAACGTATTTATGGACTGATTCCAAAATTGTGCTAGATTGGCTCAGCGGCCATCTATACGACATTGGAGCACCTTCGTAGGCAATAGCACAGCAGTAATACTTTTTGCTGTGTAATTATCCCATGATAATTAGCGGCATATCCGGAACGGCCCAAATTGTGTATTTACATATATCCTCCGAATTTTGAGCAACGTAGTCCAAACGCTATGGGAACAACCAGGAAATGTCTTTGACGTGAGGAATTGATTTGTCAGCTTGAACAACGACGATGTTACCAAGAAGACAAATTGGCGCTTCAATCTAATGGAGTCAACAACAAAAACAGTAGATTAAAATCATTAGACCCTTTTACGGACAGTTTCGTGAAAATTAGCGTTGAAGGCAGGCTGCAAACTCCGCAATCACGCTACTGATTCTTCGTGAATCTCATATAGATAATAAACACGCAACAAAGGGACGCGTGAGTAAAAAACGCACAAATCCTATATCTGTAATTTCGTATGTTTAAGCAAGAATGTAGTGCACTTGGAATTACAGAGTGATCTATCTAGTGAATCGTTTTTGGGTACTCTCAAAGAGTAGACTTCATCGGCTCGGATAGAAAATTAAAGTATCGTATTTCATGGAACTTCATGTCGCTTAATTCGCCGCACTTTAGTGGCCTCTGGGACGTGATCAAATCTGCCAAATTCCATATCAAGAGGGTAGTTCGAAAACCATCTTAACACTGAAAGAGGTGAACACCCTGCTAGTCGAAATAGATGGCATTCTGCGCCGGCGTACTTCGTAATTGGCCATTCACCCACTAAAATCCTCATTATGGACATCTCAAACCATCGTACCTCATTCGTTGGCAACTGTTATAGCAAGTGGGCCAACATTTCTGAAGAGTTGAGATGGCACATTAAATACTTTACATCTCTTCAAACGCGTTCCAAGTAGAGACACCGAAATCCGTTGATACAAATTTAATGATATTATCTTAGTCTAAGACAAAAATATTACCCCTAATGAATGGTGTTTGCAGCAAGTTGTCCTAAGCCCCAACAGTACTGTGCGGGCAGAGAGATAATCCAATTAGCGTTGTTCTGCGCGATGCCAGCGTTTAATAAACCCGTTTGCCTGAGGATTGTAGGGGTAGTCCATTTTCATTAAAATTCTAAAAATGTTGCTAGTTCGCGAAACAGCTCGAACTCAAACTGCCCACCGTGATCCGTTACTATTGACGATGGTATGCTGAATCGTGCAATCCATCCACTATACATTGCTCTTGCCCGCTGTTTGGGCTCGAATATCCTCCACTGGAATTGCCTCTGGCCAACGGGTGTACCGGTCTATTATCATCACACATTAGCGCATACCTTGAGATGTCGAAGCGCTTGCTGATGAGTGGGAACTCGCCCACTGGTTTCTTTGTATGCCGTTGTACTTTAGCTTTTTGACAACTGACATAACACTTAGCCCATCTTCTGGCATCATAATTGATGGATGTCCAAATATACTTTCCACTCAACATTTTGGCTGTAGTTTTAATTGCCGGATGTGAGAGACCATGAACTTTGTTAAATACGGATCTTCGGAACTCCATGGGGATGTATGGTCTAATGCCACTTGTTGAAAAGTCACACCATAATACTTTTCCCGAATTGAGCAGGGTAAACTTCTGAATTGTAGCGACTTGCTTGATTCTAATTTCTCCTAAGCTCCTTAGCACTGCTTTGGGCTTCGGCCAATTTCTCGTAACCAATTGTCTCTGGAACTCGTATGCGTATCCGCTGCTACATTATCTTTGCCTGCAATATGCTGAATGACGTTAATAAATTGGCTAATAAAATCTAATTGGCGAAACTGTCTTGGCGAGTACACCAATGGCTTATGGTCCGTAAAAATCGTAAACGTTCTCTTATCCAGCAGAAAACGGAAATGTTTCACTGCTACATATGCTGCTAGCAACTCGCGGTCGTACACGGTATATCGTTTCTGAGTTTCCGTAAGCTTCAAGGAATAAAAGCTTAAAGGCTGCCAGATATCCTATACCTTTTGCTGCATAACTGCGCTTACAGCTGCATCAGATGCGTTTACCATTATAGCGAGATGAGCCTTAATGTCTGGATGCACTAGGGTTGCGGCCTCACACAATTGTTGTTTGGCAACAATGATAACGTTAAAATTTAATATTAGTGGTATCGGCCATGGCAATCGGAGCATGTTGGCAGAGTTAACATACTGGGCCCAGAATTTTTTTTTGGCGTTTTTCAATAAAAATCAAATTTTTTTATGGAATCTGAAGTAATAACCAAGCGATTTAAACGTAAAGTGGCAAAATATTTGCAAATGTCAAAATTTAATATTAGTGGTATCGGCCATGGCAATCGAAGCAAGTTGGCAGAGTTAACATTTTTGACCCAGAATTTTTTTTTGGTGTTTTTCAATAAAAACCAAATTTTTTTATGGAATCTGAAGTAATAACGAGGCGATTTAAACGCAAAGTGGCACAATATTTGCAAATGTCAAAATTTATTATTAGTGGTGTCGGCCATGGCAATCGAACCATGTTGGCAGAGTTAAGATTCTTGGCCCAGAATTTTTTTTTGGTGTTTTTCAATAAAAATCAAATTTTTTTATGGAATCTGAAGTAATAACGAGGCGATTTAAACGCAAAGTGGCGCAATATTTGCAAATGTCAAAATTTATTATTAGTGGTGTCGGCCATGGCAATCGAAGCATGTTCGCAGAGTTAACATACTGGGCCCAGAATTTTTTTTTGGCGTTTTTCAATAAAAATCAAATTTTTTTATGGAATCTGAAGTAATAACCAGACGATTTAAACGTAAAGTGTCAAAATATTTGCAAATGTCAAAATTTAATATTAGTGGTATCGGCCATGGCAATCGAAGCATGTTGGCAGAGTTAACATTTTTGACCCAGAATTTTTTTTTGGTGTTTTTCAATAAAAATCAAATTTTTTTATGGAATCTGAAGTAATAACGAGGCGATTTAAACGCAAAGTGGCGCAATATTTATAAATGTCAAAATTTATTATTAGTGGTGTCGGCCATGGCAATCGAAGCATGTTGGCAGAGTTAACATACTGGGCCCAGAATTTTTTTTGGCGTTTTTCAATAAAAATCAAATTTTTTTATGGAATCTGAAGTAATAACCAGGCGATTTAAACGTAAAGTGGCGCAATATTTGCAAATGTCAAAATTTATTATTAGTGGTGTTGGCCATGGCAATCGAACCATGTTGGCAGAGTTAACATTCTTGGCCCAGAATTTTTTTTTGGTGTTTTTCAATAAAAATCAAATTTTTTTATGGAATCTGAAGTAATAACGAGGCGATTTAAACGCAAAGTGGCGCAATATTTGCAAATGTCAAAATTTATTATTAGTGGTGTCGGCCATGGCAATCGAAGCATGTTGGCAGAGTTAACATACTGGGCCCAGAATTTTTTTTTTGGTGTTTTTCAATAAAAATCAAATTTTTTTATGGAATCTGAAGTAATAACCAGGCGATTTAAACGTAAAGTGGCAAAATATTTGCAAATGTCAAAATTTATTATTAGTGGTATCGGCCATGGCAATCGAAGCATGTTGGCAGAGTTAACATTTTTGACCCAGAATTTTTTTTTGGTGTTTTTCAATAAAAATCAAATTTTTTTATGGAATCTGAAGTAATAACGAGGCGATTTAAACGCAAAGTGGCGCAATATTTGCAAATGTCAAAATTTATTATTAGTGGTGTCGGCCATGGCAATCGAAGCATGTTGGCAGAGTTAACATACTGGCCCAGAATTTTTTTTTGGCGTTTTTCAATAAAAATCAAATTTTTTTATGGAATCTGAAGTAATAACGAGGCGATTTAAACGCAAAGTGGCGCAATATTTGCAAATGTCAAAATTTATTATTAGTGGTGTCGGCCATGGCAATCGAAGCATGTTCGCAGAGTTAACATACTGGGCCCAGAATTTTTTTTTGGCGTTTTTCAATAAAAATCAAATTTTTTTATGGAATCTGAAGTAATAACGAGGCGATTTAAACGCAAAGTGGCGCAATATTTATAAATGTCAAAATTTATTATTAGTGGTGTCGGCCATGGCAATCGAAGCATGTTGGCAGAGTTAACATACTGGGCCCAGAATTTTTTTTGGCGTTTTTCAATAAAAATCAAATTTTTTTATAGAATCTGAAGTAATAACCAGGCGATTTAAACGTAAAGTGGCGCAATATTTGCAAATGTCAAAATTTATTATTAGTGGTGTTGGCCATGGCAATCGAACCATGTTGGCAGAGTTAACATTCTTGGCCCAGAATTTTTTTTTGGTGTTTTTCAATAAAAATGAAATTTTTTTATGGAATCTGAAGTAATAACGAGGCGATTTAAACGCAAAGTGGCGCAATATTTGCAAATGTCAAAATTTATTATTAGTGGTGTCGGCCATGGCAATCGAACCATGTTGGCAGAGTTAAGATTCTTGGCCCAGAATTTTTTTTTGGTGTTTTTCAATAAAAATCAAATTTTTTTATGGAATCTGAAGTAATAACGAGGCGATTTAAACGCAAAGTGGCGCAATATTTATAAATGTCAAAATTTATTATTAGTGGTGTCGGCCATGGCAATCGAAGCATGTTGGCAGAGTTAACATACTGGGCCCAGAATTTTTTTTGGCGTTTTTCAATAAAAATCAAATTTTTTTATGGAATCTGAAGTAATAACCAGGCGATTTAAACGTAAAGTGGCGCAATATTTGCAAATGTCAAAATTTATTATTAGTGGTGTCGGCCATGGCAATCGAAGCATGTTGGCAGAGTTAACATACTGGGCCCAGAATTTTTTTTTTGGTGTTTTTCAATAAAAATCAAATTTTTTTATGGAATCTGAAGTAATAACCAGGCGATTTAAACGTAAAGTGGCAAAATATTTGCAAATGTCAAAATTTATTATTAGTGGTATCGGCCATGGCAATCGAAGCATGTTGGCAGAGTTAACATTTTTGACCCAGAATTTTTTTTTGGTGTTTTTCAATAAAAATCAAATTTTTTTATGGAATCTGAAGTAATAACGAGGCGATTTAAACGCAAAGTGGCGCAATATTTGCAAATGTCAAAATTTATTATTAGTGGTGTCGGCCATGGCAATCGAAGCATGTTGGCAGAGTTAACATACTGGCCCAGAATTTTTTTTTGGCGTTTTTCAATAAAAATCAAATTTTTTTATGGAATCTGAAGTAATAACGAGGCGATTTAAACGCAAAGTGGCGCAATATTTGCAAATGTCAAAATTTATTATTAGTGGTGTCGGCCATGGCAATCGAAGCATGTTCGCAGAGTTAACATACTGGGCCCAGAATTTTTTTTTGGCGTTTTTCAATAAAAATCAAATTTTTTTATGGAATCTGAAGTAATAACGAGGCGATTTAAACGCAAAGTGGCGCAATATTTATAAATGTCAAAATTTATTATTAGTGGTGTCGGCCATGGCAATCGAAGCATGTTGGCAGAGTTAACATACTGGGCCCAGAATTTTTTTTGGCGTTTTTCAATAAAAATCAAATTTTTTTATAGAATCTGAAGTAATAACCAGGCGATTTAAACGTAAAGTGGCGCAATATTTGCAAATGTCAAAATTTATTATTAGTGGTGTTGGCCATGGCAATCGAACCATGTTGGCAGAGTTAACATTCTTGGCCCAGAATTTTTTTTTGGTGTTTTTCAATAAAAATCAAATTTTTTTATGGAATCTGAAGTAATAACGAGGCGATTTAAACGCAAAGTGGCACAATATTTGCAAATGTCAAAATTTATTATTAGTGGTGTCGGCCATGGCAATCGAACCATGTTGGCAGAGTTAAGATTCTTGGCCCAGAATTTTTTTTTGGTGTTTTTCAATAAAAATCAAATTTTTTTATGGAATCTGAAGTAATAACGAGGCGATTTAAACGCAAAGTGGCGCAATATTTATAAATGTCAAAATTTATTATTAGTGGTGTCGGCCATGGCAATCGAAGCATGTTGGCAGAGTTAACATACTGGGCCCAGAATTTTTTTTGGCGTTTTTCAATAAAAATCAAATTTTTTTATGGAATCTGAAGTAATAACCAGGCGATTTAAACGTAAAGTGGCGCAATATTTGCAAATGTCAAAATTTATTATTAGTGGTGTTGGCCATGGCAATCGAACCATGTTGGCAGAGTTAACATTCTTGGCCCAGAATTTTTTTTTGGTGTTTTTCAATAAAAATCAAATTTTTTTATGGAATCTGAAGTAATAACGAGGCGATTTAAACGCAAAGTGGCGCAATATTTGCAAATGTCAAAATTTATTATTAGTGGTGTCGGCCATGGCAATCGAAGCATGTTGGCAGAGTTAACATACTGGGCCCAGAATTTTTTTTTTGGTGTTTTTCAATAAAAATCAAATTTTTTTATGGAATCTGAAGTAATAACCAGGCGATTTAAACGTAAAGTGGCAAAATATTTGCAAATGTCAAAATTTATTATTAGTGGTATCGGCCATGGCAATCGAAGCATGTTGGCAGAGTTAACATTTTTGACCCAGAATTTTTTTTTGGTGTTTTTCAATAAAAATCAAATTTTTTTATGGAATCTGAAGTAATAACGAGGCGATTTAAACGCAAAGTGGCGCAATATTTGCAAATGTCAAAATTTATTATTAGTGGTGTCGGCCATGGCAATCGAAGCATGTTGGCAGAGTTAACATACTGGCCCAGAATTTTTTTTTGGCGTTTTTCAATAAAAATCAAATTTTTTTATGGAATCTGAAGTAATAACGAGGCGATTTAAACGCAAAGTGGCGCAATATTTGCAAATGTCAAAATTTATTATTAGTGGTGTCGGCCATGGCAATCGAAGCATGTTCGCAGAGTTAACATACTGGGCCCAGAATTTTTTTTTGGCGTTTTTCAATAAAAATCAAATTTTTTTATGGAATCTGAAGTAATAACGAGGCGATTTAAACGCAAAGTGGCGCAATATTTATAAATGTCAAAATTTATTATTAGTGGTGTCGGCCATGGCAATCGAAGCATGTTGGCAGAGTTAACATACTGGGCCCAGAATTTTTTTTGGCGTTTTTCAATAAAAATCAAATTTTTTTATAGAATCTGAAGTAATAACCAGGCGATTTAAACGTAAAGTGGCGCAATATTTGCAAATGTCAAAATTTATTATTAGTGGTGTTGGCCATGGCAATCGAACCATGTTGGCAGAGTTAACATTCTTGGCCCAGAATTTTTTTTTGGTGTTTTTTCAATAAAAATCAAATTTTTTTATGGAATCTGAAGTAATAACGAGGCGATTTAAACGCAAAGTGGCGCAATATTTGCAAATGTCAAAATTTATTATTAGTGGTGTCGGCCATGGCAATCGAACCATGTTGGCAGAGTTAAGATTCTTGGCCCAGAATTTTTTTTTGGTGTTTTTCAATAAAAATCAAATTTTTTTATGGAATCTGAAGTAATAACGAGGCGATTTAAACGCAAAGTGGCGCAATATTTATAAATGTCAAAATTTATTATTAGTGGTGTCGGCCATGGCAATCGAAGCATGTTGGCAGAGTTAACATACTGGGCCCAGAATTTTTTTTGGCGTTTTTCAATAAAAATCAAATTTTTTTATGGAATCTGAAGTAATAACCAGGCGATTTAAACGTAAAGTGGCGCAATATTTGCAAATGTCAAAATTTATTATTAGTGGTGTCGGCCATGGCAATCGAAGCATGTTGGCAGAGTTAACATACTGGGCCCAGAATTTTTTTTTGGTGTTTTTCAATAAAAATCAAATTTTTTTATGGAATCTGAAGTAATAACCAGGCGATTTAAACGTAAAGTGGCAAAATATTTGCAAATGTCAAAATTTATTATTAGTGGTATCGGCCATGGCAATCGAAGCATGTTGGCAGAGTTAACATTTTTGACCCAGAATTTTTTTTTGGTGTTTTTCAATAAAAATCAAATTTTTTTATGGAATCTGAAGTAATAACGAGGCGATTTAAACGCAAAGTGGCGCAATATTTGCAAATGTCAAAATTTATTATTAGTGGTGTCGGCCATGGCAATCGAAGCATGTTGGCAGAGTTAACATACTGGCCCAGAATTTTTTTTTGGCGTTTTTCAATAAAAATCAAATTTTTTTATGGAATCTGAAGTAATAACGAGGCGATTTAAACGCAAAGTGGCGCAATATTTGCAAATGTCAAAATTTATTATTAGTGGTGTCGGCCATGGCAATCGAAGCATGTTCGCAGAGTTAACATACTGGGCCCAGAATTTTTTTTTGGCGTTTTTCAATAAAAATCAAATTTTTTTATGGAATCTGAAGTAATAACGAGGCGATTTAAACGCAAAGTGGCGCAATATTTATAAATGTCAAAATTTATTATTAGTGGTGTCGGCCATGGCAATCGAAGCATGTTGGCAGAGTTAACATACTGGGCCCAGAATTTTTTTTGGCGTTTTTCAATAAAAATCAAATTTTTTTATAGAATCTGAAGTAATAACCAGGCGATTTAAACGTAAAGTGGCGCAATATTTGCAAATGTCAAAATTTATTATTAGTGGTGTTGGCCATGGCAATCGAACCATGTTGGCAGAGTTAACATTCTTGGCCCAGAATTTTTTTTGGTGTTTTTCAATAAAAATCAAATTTTTTTATGGAATCTGAAGTAATAACGAGGCGATTTAAACGCAAAGTGGCACAATATTTGCAAATGTCAAAATTTATTATTAGTGGTGTCGGCCATGGCAATCGAACCATGTTGGCAGAGTTAAGATTCTTGGCCCAGAATTTTTTTTTGGTGTTTTTCAATAAAAATCAAATTTTTTTATGGAATCTGAAGTAATAACGAGGCGATTTAAACGCAAAGTGGCGCAATATTTGCAAATGTCAAAATTTATTATTAGTGGTGTCGGCCATGGCAATCGAAGCATGTTGGCAGAGTTAACATACTGGGCCCAGAATTTTTTTTTTGGTGTTTTTCAATAAAAATCAAATTTTTTTATGGAATCTGAAGTAATAACCAGGCGATTTAAACGTAAAGTGGCAAAATATTTGCAAATGTCAAAATTTATTATTAGTGGTATCGGCCATGGCAATCGAAGCATGTTGGCAGAGTTAACATTTTTGACCCAGAATTTTTTTTTGGTGTTTTTCAATAAAAATCAAATTTTTTTATGGAATCTGAAGTAATAACGAGGCGATTTAAACGCAAAGTGGCGCAATATTTGCAAATGTCAAAATTTATTATTAGTGGTGTCGGCCATGGCAATCGAAGCATGTTGGCAGAGTTAACATACTGGCCCAGAATTTTTTTTTGGCGTTTTTCAATAAAAATCAAATTTTTTTATGGAATCTGAAGTAATAACGAGGCGATTTAAACGCAAAGTGGCGCAATATTTGCAAATGTCAAAATTTATTATTAGTGGTGTCGGCCATGGCAATCGAAGCATGTTCGCAGAGTTAACATACTGGGCCCAGAATTTTTTTTTGGCGTTTTTCAATAAAAATCAAATTTTTTTATGGAATCTGAAGTAATAACGAGGCGATTTAAACGCAAAGTGGCGCAATATTTATAAATGTCAAAATTTATTATTAGTGGTGTCGGCCATGGCAATCGAAGCATGTTGGCAGAGTTAACATACTGGGCCCAGAATTTTTTTTGGCGTTTTTCAATAAAAATCAAATTTTTTTATAGAATCTGAAGTAATAACCAGGCGATTTAAACGTAAAGTGGCGCAATATTTGCAAATGTCAAAATTTATTATTAGTGGTGTTGGCCATGGCAATCGAACCATGTTGGCAGAGTTAACATTCTTGGCCCAGAATTTTTTTTTGGTGTTTTTCAATAAAAATCAAATTTTTTTATGGAATCTGAAGTAATAACGAGGCGATTTAAACGCAAAGTGGCACAATATTTGCAAATGTCAAAATTTATTATTAGTGGTGTCGGCCATGGCAATCGAACCATGTTGGCAGAGTTAAGATTCTTGGCCCAGAATTTTTTTTTGGTGTTTTTCAATAAAAATCAAATTTTTTTATGGAATCTGAAGTAATAACGAGGCGATTTAAACGCAAAGTGGCGCAATATTTATAAATGTCAAAATTTATTATTAGTGGTGTCGGCCATGGCAATCGAAGCATGTTGGCAGAGTTAACATACTGGGCCCAGAATTTTTTTTGGCGTTTTTCAATAAAAATCAAATTTTTTTATGGAATCTGAAGTAATAACCAGGCGATTTAAACGTAAAGTGGCGCAATATTTGCAAATGTCAAAATTTATTATTAGTGGTGTTGGCCATGGCAATCGAACCATGTTGGCAGAGTTAACATTCTTGGCCCAGAATTTTTTTTTGGTGTTTTTCAATAAAAATCAAATTTTTTTATGGAATCTGAAGTAATAACGAGGCGATTTAAACGCAAAGTGGCGCAATATTTGCAAATGTCAAAATTTATTATTAGTGGTGTCGGCCATGGCAATCGAAGCATGTTGGCAGAGTTAACATACTGGGCCCAGAATTTTTTTTTTGGTGTTTTTCAATAAAAATCAAATTTTTTTATGGAATCTGAAGTAATAACCAGGCGATTTAAACGTAAAGTGGCAAAATATTTGCAAATGTCAAAATTTATTATTAGTGGTATCGGCCATGGCAATCGAAGCATGTTGGCAGAGTTAACATTTTTGACCCAGAATTTTTTTTTGGTGTTTTTCAATAAAAATCAAATTTTTTTATGGAATCTGAAGTAATAACGAGGCGATTTAAACGCAAAGTGGCGCAATATTTGCAAATGTCAAAATTTATTATTAGTGGTGTCGGCCATGGCAATCGAAGCATGTTGGCAGAGTTAACATACTGGCCCAGAATTTTTTTTTGGCGTTTTTCAATAAAAATCAAATTTTTTTATGGAATCTGAAGTAATAACGAGGCGATTTAAACGCAAAGTGGCGCAATATTTGCAAATGTCAAAATTTATTATTAGTGGTGTCGGCCATGGCAATCGAAGCATGTTCGCAGAGTTAACATACTGGGCCCAGAATTTTTTTTTGGCGTTTTTCAATAAAAATCAAATTTTTTTATGGAATCTGAAGTAATAACGAGGCGATTTAAACGCAAAGTGGCGCAATATTTATAAATGTCAAAATTTATTATTAGTGGTGTCGGCCATGGCAATCGAAGCATGTTGGCAGAGTTAACATACTGGGCCCAGAATTTTTTTTGGCGTTTTTCAATAAAAATCAAATTTTTTTATAGAATCTGAAGTAATAACCAGGCGATTTAAACGTAAAGTGGCGCAATATTTGCAAATGTCAAAATTTATTATTAGTGGTGTTGGCCATGGCAATCGAACCATGTTGGCAGAGTTAACATTCTTGGCCCAGAATTTTTTTTTGGTGTTTTTCAATAAAAATCAAATTTTTTTATGGAATCTGAAGTAATAACGAGGCGATTTAAACGCAAAGTGGCGCAATATTTGCAAATGTCAAAATTTATTTATTAGTGGTGTCGGCCATGGCAATCGACGCATGTTGGCAGAGTTAACATACTGGGCCCAGAATTTTTTTTTTGGTGTTTTTCAATAAAAATCAAATTTTTTTTATGGAATCTGAAGTAATAACCAGGCGATTTAAACGTAAAGTGGCAAAATATTTGCAATGTCAAAATTTATTATTAGTGGTATCGGCCATGGCAATCGAAGCATGTTGGCAGAGTTAACATTTTTGACCCAGAATTTTTTTTGGTGTTTTCAATAAAAATCAAATTTTTTTATGGAATCTGAAGTAATAACGAGGCGATTTAAACGCAAAGTGGCGCAATATTTGCAAATGTCAAAATTTATTATTAGTGGTGTCGGCCATGGCAATCGAACCATGTTGGCAGAGTTAACATTCTTGGCCCAGAATTTTTTTTAGGTGTTTTTCAATAAAAATCAAATTTTTTTATGGAATCTGAAGTAATAACGAGGCGATTTAAACGCAAAGTGGCGCAATATTTGCAAATGTCAAAATTAATTATTAGTGGTGTCGGCCATGGCAATCGAACCATGTTGGCAGAGTTAACATTCTTGGGCCAGAATTTTTTTTGGTGTTTTTCAATAAAAATCAAATTTTTTTATGGAATCTGAAGTAATAACGAGGCGATTTAAACGCAAAGTGGCGCAATATTTGCAAATGTCAAAATTTATTATTAGTAGTGTCGGCCATGGCAATCGAAGCATGTTGGCAGAGTTAACATACTGGGCCCAGAATTTTTTTTTGGCGTTTTTCAATAAAAATCAAATTTTTTTATGGAATCTGAAGTAATAACGAGGCGATTTAAACGCAAAGTGGCGCAATATTTGCAAATGTCAAAATTTATTATTAGTGGTGTCGGCCATGGCAATCGAACCATGTTGGCAGAGTTAACATTCTTGGCCCAGAATTTTTTTTTGGTGTTTTTCAATAAAAATCAAATTTTTTTATGGAATCTGAAGTAATAACGAGGCGATTTAAACGCAAAGTGGCGCAATATTTGCAAATGTCAAAATTTATTATTAGTGGTGTCGGCCATGGCAATCGAAGCATGTTGGCAGAGTTAACATACTGGCCCAGAATTTTTTTTTGGCGTTTTTCAATAAAAATCAAATTTTTTTATGGAATCTGAAGTAATAACCAGGCGATTTAAACGTAAAGTGGCGCAATATTTGCAAATGTCAAAATTTATTATTAGTGGTATCGGCCATGGCAATCGAAGCATATTGGCAGAGTTAACATTTTTGACCCAGAATTTTTTTTTTTGGTGTTTTTCAATAAAAATCAAATTTTTTTATGGAATCTGAAGTAATAACGAGGCGATTTAAACGCAAAGTGGCGCAATATTTGCAAATGTCAAAATTTAATATTAGTGGTGTCGGCCATGGCAATCGAAGCATGTTGGCAGAGTTAACATTTTTGACCCAGAATTTTTTTTAGGTGTTTTTCAATAAAAATCAAATTTTTTTATGGAATCTGAAGTAATAACCAGGCGATTTAAACGTAAAGTGGCGCAATATTTGCAAATGTCAAAATTTATTATTAGTGGTATCGGCCATGGCAATCGAAGCATGTTGGCAGAGTTAACATTTTTGACCCAGAATTTTTTTTTGGTGTTTTTCAATAAAAATCAAATTTGTTTATGGAATCTGAAGTAATAACGAGGCGATTTAAACGCAAAGTGGCGCAATATTTGCAAATGTCAAAATTTAATATTAGTGGTGTCGGCCATGGCAATCGAAGCATGTTGGCAGAGTTAACATACTGGGCCCAGAATTTTTTTTCTGGTGTTTTTCAATAAAAATCAAATTTTTTTATGGAATCTGAAGTAATAACCAGGCGATTTAAACGTAAAGTGGCGCAATATTTGCAAATGTCAAAATTTATTATTAGTGGTATCGGCCATGGCAATCGAAGCATATTGGCAGAGTTAACATACTGGGCCCAGAATTTTTTTTTGGCGTTTTTCAATAAAAATCAAATTTTTTTATGGAATCTGAAGTAATAACCAGGCGATTTAAACGCAAAGTGGCGCAATATTTGCAAATGTCAAAATTTATTATTAGTGGTGTCGGCCATGGCAATCGAAGCATGTTCGCAGAGTTAACATACTGGGCCCAGAATTTTTTTTTGGCGTTTTTCAATAAAAATCAAATTTTTTTATGGAATCTGAAGTAATAACCAGACGATTTAAACGTAAAGTGGCAAAATATTTGCAAATGTCAAAATTTAATATTAGTGGTATCGGCCATGGCAATCGAAGCATGTTGGCAGAGTTAACATTTTTGACCCAGAATTTTTTTTTGGTATTTTTCAATAAAAATCAAATTTTTTTATGGAATCTGAAGTAATAACGAGGCGATTTAAACGCAAAGTGGCGCAATATTTGCAAATGTCAAAATTTATTATTAGTGGTGTCGGCCATGGCAATCGAACCATGTTGGCAGAGTTAAGATTCTTGGCCCAGAATTTTTTTTTGGTGTTTTTCAATAAAAATCAAATTTTTTTATGGAATCTGAAGTAATAACGAGGCGATTTAAAACGCAAAGTGGCGCAATATTTATAAATGTCAAAATTTATTATTAGTGGTGTCGGCCATGGCAATCGAAGCATGTTGGCAGAGTTAACATACTGGGCCCAGAATTTTTTTTGGTGTTTTTCAATAAAAATCAAATTTTTTTATGGAATCTGAAGTAATAACCAGGCGATTTAAACGCAAAGTGGCGCAATATTTGCAAATGTCAAAATTTATTATTAGTGGTGTTGGCCATGGCAATCGAACCATGTTGGCAGAGTTAACATTCTTGGCCCAGAATTTTTTTTTTGGTGTTTTTCAATAAAAATCAAATTTTTTTATGGAATCTGAAGTAATAACGAGGCGATTTCAACGCAAAGTGGCGCAATATTTGCAAATGTCAAAATTTATTATTAGTGGTGTCGGCCATGGCAATCGAAGCATGTTGGCAGAGTTAACATACTGGGCCCAGAATTTTTTTTTTGGTGTTTTTCAATAAAAATCAAATTTTTTTATGGAATCTGAAGTAATAACCAGGCGATTTAAACGTAAAGTGGCAAAATATTTGCAAATGTCAAAATTTATTATTAGTGGTATCGGCCATGGCAATCGAAGCATGTTGGCAGAGTTAACATTTTTGACCCAGAATTTTTTTTTGGTGTTTTTCAATAAAAATCAAATTTTTTTATGGAATCTGAAGTAATAACGAGGCGATTTAAACGCAAAGTGGCGCAATATTTGCAAATGTCAAAATTTATTATTAGTGGTGTCGGCCATGGCAATCGAAGCATGTTGGCAGAGTTAACATACTGGGCCCAGAATTTTTTTTTGGCGTTTTTCAATAAAAATCAAATTTTTTATGGAATCTGAAGTAATAACGAGGCGATTTAAACGCAAAGTGGCGCAATATTTGCAAATGTCAAAATTTATTATTAGTGGTGTCGGCCATGGCAATCGAAGCATGTTCGCAGAGTTAACATACTGGGCCCAGAATTTTTTTTTGGCGTTTTTCAATAAAAATCAAATTTTTTTATGGAATCTGAAGTAATAACGAGGCGATTTAAACGTAAAGTGGCAAAATATTTGCAAATGTCAAAATTTAATATTAGTGGTATCGGCCATGGCAATCGAAGCATGTTGGCAGAGTTAACATTTTTGACCCAGAATTTTTTTTAGGTGTTTTTCAATAAAAATCAAATTTTTTTATGGAATCTGAAGTAATAACGAGGCGATTTAAACGCAAAGTGGCGCAATATTTGCAAATGTCAAAATTTATTATTAGTGGTGTCGGCCATGGCAATCGAACCATGTTGGCAGAGTTAAGATTCTTGGCCCAGAATTTTTTTTTGGTGTTTTTCAATAAAAATCAAATTTTTTTATGGAATCTGAAGTAATAACGAGGCGATTTAAACGCAAAGTGGCGCAATATTTATAAATGTCAAAATTTATTATTAGTGGTGTCGGCCATGGCAATCGAAGCATGTTGGCAGAGTTAACATACTGGGCCCAGAATTTTTTTTGGCGTTTTTCAATAAAAATCAAATTTTTTTATGGAATCTGAAGTAATAACCAGGCGATTTAAACGTAAAGTGGCGCAATATTTGCAAATGTCAAAATTTATTATTAGTGGTGTTGGCCATGGCAATCGAACCATGTTGGCAGAGTTAACATTCTTGGCCCAGAATTTTTTTTTGGTGTTTTTCAATAAAAATCAAATTTTTTTATGGAATCTGAAGTAATAACGAGGCGATTTAAACGCAAAGTGGCGCAATATTTGCAAATGTCAAAATTTATTATTAGTAGTGTCGGCCATGGCAATCGAAGCATGTTGGCAGAGTTAACATACTGGGCCCAGATTTTTTTTTGGCGTTTTTCAATAAAAATCAAATTTTTTTATGGAATCTGAAGTAATAACGAGGCGATTTAAACGCAAAGTGGCGCAATATTTGCAAATGTCAAAATTTATTATTAGTGGTGTCGGCCATGGCAATCGAACCATGTTGGCAGAGTTAAGATTCTTGGCCCAGAATTTTTTTTTGGTGTTTTTCAATAAAAATCAAATTTTTTTATGGAATCTGAAGTAATAACGAGGCGATTTAAACGCAAAGTGGCGCAATATTTGCAAATGTCAAAATTTATTATTAGTAGTGTCGGCCATGGCAATCGAAGCATGTTGGCAGAGTTAACATACTGGGCCCAGAATTTTTTTTTGGCGTTTTTCAATAAAAATCAAATTTTTTTATGGAATCTGAAGTAATAACGAGGCGATTTAAACGCAAAGTGGCGCAATATTTGCAAATGTCAAAATTTATTATTAGTGGTGTCGGCCATGGCAATCGAACCATGTTGGCAGAGTTAAGATTCTTGGCCCAGAATTTTTTTTTGGTGTTTTTCAATAAAAATCAAATTTTTTTATGGAATCTGAAGTAATAACGAGGCGATTTAAACGCAAAGTGGCGCAATATTTGCAAATGTCAAAATTTATTATTAGTGGTGTCGGCCATGGCAATCGAAGCATGTTGG